>JAMRYI010000063.1:0-415518 GCA_029231635.1 Ditylenchus weischeri
AAAAATGTAAAAATTTTTATTAATTGTCTCAAAAATATTTTACAATCCACTCTCAGTTTTAGGACACTTGAGGGACCGGCATTTTTTTCAATTTTTCAAATGTTTTTTTTTCAATTTTGAAATTTATTGTTAAACATGTCTTATTTGAATATGCAGAAAAAACTGTTCAAGAAAATCTTTTCTCTGACTCTCTAACTCAATTTTAAATTTTCCCGCATAGCAGAGATTGACAGAGGGCGTCGTAAATCAATCAAAGTGCAGAATCTGGGGGTTAACTACTGCCTTCAGCTCACCACAGGCACGCTCAACACATTGCTTCAGCACAGCCATGGCTCTCGCATCATTTAAGACTATCCACAGATACTCAACCTACCTACGAGGAGCTTTAGGCTCGGAGATACCTCCACGAGCGCACCAACCAGCACTTCAATCTTTGCAGAATGCATGATAGCTTTTATAACCTGAACTGATAGAAATTAATCCTCAACCTACAGAACACCGACGGTAGTCATACAGACATACACAATACAAATCAACTAAGGAATTGACTGATTTCAATTGCCCGTCGGTCTGAACATTTCCACACAAGACAAATTAGGGTTCAAAATCCGGTATCAGATTTGCTTTTTCAAATCCCCTTCTCTTACAATACTAAACGATCTCCGGCATAATTTCTGCATTTTTTGTAAATGAAATAATGTGCTGAGCACAGTTTACAGGTCCAAAAAATTTTCCCTGAAGCCAAAACCGGAATTTTCTAATAATTAGTGCCTTCTCGACTTTGATGAGTTTCTTCTTTCTCAGCCTTGAACAATTTTGCTTTTCTTGGTGATTATTGGTTTTGAACACAAAAACTTCTCTAGATAATTTAAAAAAATTCTGATTTTGATAGGTTTGAAAAGTGTCAATCGTAGTGGTTATACGGTAATTACCTTTCACCTTTACATTTTCATTTTTCTCAAAATCTTAAAAAGGAACTTGTCGGTTATAGCCACTACATTTTTAAATTTATTTTTACGGTATCATAAAAAATCTTCATTTCTAAAAAGCATGGCTAATAATTTTTTACAACGCGAGAAATTTAACTATAACCGGTTATAACCGACAAGTACCTTTATACTAGACTATGTAAATACATTTTTAATAAATTTCAAATATTTCTTTACTTTTTTATTATGCTGTCTTACTTTTTATTGTTTGCTACTGTTTTTTTAATGTCCACCGCATATTTTTCGGCTGTTTATTTATTTTCCACAACATCTATCTGCTAGACAACACAAAAGAATGCATATTCCATATAAATTAGGCGAAATTCCGTCGTTTTTCTTTTTGAAGTCAATAGGCCCCTTCAAACCGAGAAGCTTTAAAAAGACTTATTTTTCTTTTAGAAACTATTTTTCATTTCTCTTCTCGCCAAAAGTCATGGTCTGGTTTTCAAGGCCGTTTCTTTTGAGATTGTGGCTTATTGCGCTAGCTCTGCTATCTTTATTGCTGGTCGATTTGGCGGAAGCTAAAAAGGTAGTGGTCACCAAGACTGTCAAGAAAACAGTTCGCCGCATTCCTGTGGAAGATGACCAGAATGCAAAAGACTCATTTTCCAAGACTACTTTTGTGAAAGAAGATGGTGATAATGATGAGAATGGAGGCAGCGGAAGTAGCTACAAACACTCTTCATCCTCTTACTCTTCTTCCTCTGGTAGAAGTCAGGCAGCTACTGCTGGAAGTGAAGACGAGTTCCAGGAAGAGTCCAGCCGAACTGTGAAGAAGAGCTCTCACAAAGGTGGCAAGAAAAGTGCGAAAACAAGTATGGTTTGAATAATCATTTTAAATATGCGTTTGAGATTCCAGAAAAAAAATATTCCTTGGGCCACTGTTGATTTTTTTATAATTTTTTACCCCAAAAATCTTTTTTTTTAAATCCAGACCAAGGCAAATTTTTTAAAATTGTTTTACAACTAATTTTTTCGTGAAAATGATTAAAGGTGTAAATAAACACTTTTTGAGACATTTGAAAAAACAATATTTTCAAAAAAATCAACAGGGGGACCAAGGCTTATTTTTTTGTAGAACCGCAAACGCATAAAGAGCCGAATTTTAATAATGACAAAAAAGTCTTTTCGAAAAATTGCCTTCTCCATTTACCGTAATTTTCTAAAGAGAAACCCAGGGACTTACATATCTCGACCCTCTAAAAAATCTTGAAATTGTCAATTAAAAATGGCCTAAACTCTGAAATGTTAGCCAAAAATTAGGGAGTAGAGGGCTTTTATTAGAGAAAATACGGTAGTTATAATGTGAAAAATTCTTTAAACTCACAATTTTTTGTTTTTGAATTCATTTTTATAGGTCTGGAAATTTCACCTTAAAAACCCCAGGTGGTAAATCTTAGGAAGTTGAAAGTGATAGTGAATGTTTCTTTATGCTAAATTGTACTGAATAACTTTAAAAAATTTAGATTGTTTCAGAATAAAGTTGTATTTGTACTAATTTCAAAGCTAAAATCCCACATAAAATTTCAAAAAATTATTTTACAAAAACATTAAAAATATAAATAAAAAATTAAAAAGACTTAATAAGTTCATGTATAAATAATTTTAGTAAAAGAAGAACACGAAGAAAGTAGCAGCAGTTCTAGTAGCAGTAGTAGCAGCAGCTCTTCGCACAAAAATGGAAGATCTTCAAGCAGCAAAAGTGCCCACAGCAGTTTCACAAAGGACAGTGGTCAGGACATCGAAGAGTCCGAGTCAAGCAGTCGAAGCAGTAAACACAAAAAAGGGCACAAAAAAGGAAATAATGAAGACGTCGAGCACACAGTGATTGAAACCAGCAAAACTGTCAAGACAAAGAAAAGTAGAAAAGGTGGAAAAAGTAGTGGAAGCGAAGAAAATGAAAGTCTCACAGACTCTGCAAAAAGCAGTCACAAAAAACATGGAAGAAAGGGTGGAATAATTGAAGAGACTGAAGAGACTACAATGACACAAGAGGAGCAGGAAGAGGAAGAAAGGAAGAAAAAACTTGCTGACAATGTAGAGACAACGGTCACCAAAACAAAAAAGACCAGCAAATCAGGTAGGGCAACCACCGAAGAACAGAGCCAAAATGATGAAGCTGAAGAATCCAGCTCTTCAAGTCACATGTCTAGTAGCACCAGCAAAAAAGGAAAGAAGACCAGCAAAAATGGGATGACTGAAGAAGTCACTAACTTAGAAGAAGGTAGACAAGGAAACTCTATGGATGAAAATGGTGTGACTAGTTTGACGGTGACCAACATAACATCGATCACTAGAAAAGGCAAGGGACATGATAGCCATGCAGTGGATTCCAAAGAAGACGGTGATCAAGAAAAATCAAGCTCGTCAAGCAGCCACAAGTCTAGCCATAAGAAAGGAGTTAAGAACGGAAGCCACAAAGATCAGCAAAATCAAAATGATGATGCACAAAAAACAAGCTCTACTAACACTCAGACGTCAAGCAGCAAAATAGGTGGAAGCACTACTGAAGATGATCAGCAAAGTGAAAACGGTGGCCAGGAGTCGAGCTCAACAAACATCCACACATCCAGTAGTACCACTCACAACAAAGAAAATTCGGATGTAGATGATGTAAACACTCAAACTGACAATGGTGGTCAGGACGAGTCAAGCTCTACTAACACCCAAACATCCAGCAGTACTAACAAAAAAGTAAAGGGAGATAAAAGCAATGTTGATAATCAGAAGAATGAAAATGGTGGTCAGGAGTCCAGTTCGACAAAAATCCATACTTCCAGTAGTACCACAACTAATGAAAACGGACAAAAGACAGACGAAGATACCCGAGGAACAAACACAGAAGGAAGAGAGTCCAGCTCTACAACCACTAGAAAGACAACTGGCCAAAATGATGATAATGAAGTAGACAACAAAAATGGACAAAACAAGGGACGAGACATTGCCTTAGGAGAAGATGTGGAAATCAGCGTTAGTAACACAGACAAAAAAGCTATTAGAGGTGGCGGCATAGCGGATGTAGACACAGAAGAAAACAATAAAAATACAGATGAAGAGTCTAGCTCTAATTCTCAAAGCCACAAGTCAGGAAACACTGGCAACAAAAATGTGAACACAGACAAAGAAGACCAAGACGAAAACACCACTGAGAAGTCTAGCTCCACTTCTACTTCTGAAACTCGTAAGTCTGGTATTACTGGTCAGAAAGAAGTGACCACTGACAATGATGACCAGACTGGAAACACCGAAGAAGAGTCAAACTCTAGTTCTAAAAGCCGAAAGTCAAGCAAAAAAGGCAAGGGTGGAAGTTTGCTAGAGACAGAGATTAACGAAGAAAATATGGTTGAGGAAAATGGTGATGGTGGAGATGACGATGTGGATGAAGAAAGCAAGACTGAGACAAGCACCACAAAAAGACGTAGAAAGAAGGGTGGCAAAGGGGGGAGAGGCAAAAAAGGAGGTAGAAGTCAGCTAGTAGAAGAAACAGAAGAAACTACTGAGATAAGAGAGCTCAAGAGGGATTGGAACGGCAGATCATTGGATGGTCGGGCCCTGAACACCGGCACTGACAAATGCAAGAACTCCTTCGAGGGCTGGACACTTCACAATGGCTTCTACTACAAAGTCATTGTGGCACAGGTAACCTTATTGCTTGCTTTAAAAAAATGTTGTATGCAACACTCGTGACGACGCCTTTATCTTAATTTAAGACATTCTGACGCTAGTAAACAATCAATGACAAAATTTGCCTTGGTCCCCTTGTTGTTTTTTTACAGTTTTCGCGTTGGTCGTCTATAGGGACTTTGTGTTTTTCTTTTGTAACTTTTACATTTAACTTTTGTGGTTAAGATCATTATAGTGACCATAATAACCTTAACTACCTTAAAACAACTGAGGGATCAAGACGAAAACAGTGAAAATCAACCTTTAGACACGGATTGTTGACTACATTTTTGTAAAACATTCAAAAGGGCGTGCCCGCAAGTCAAATTTTTTCCTAATCATTGAACTGCTGTACAGATTTCTTACCTTGGTTTCTAACAATACAAGGCCTAGAAATAAATTTTAGGTATAGTTTTGTTAAAAACTCAATCGAAAAATTCAAACAGAAATCTAATGATTAAGAGAAAAAATTTAATTGGGGAGCACTATTTTTGAACGCACGGGCATGCCTGTTAAAGTATAATCGCAATTTATGCGAACGGCAAATTCAAATTATTTAATTTAAGAGGGTAGCATTTGTTATTACAAAAAATTATTTCTGACAATGGTCCATCTGTGGCCGTAAACAGACTCTAAACTTAAAGGGGGTGATTCTTTTATGGGCAGAATATTTTAACAGTCAAGTGCGAGTCACAGTAGGAACAAACTCTTTTTTTTTCAACTTGTTTGAAGCTATTTTTTTATTTTCAATGACGTCAGGTGTTTTTACTGATTGTTTTTTCAGTAAAAGCAAAATCAAAGTGAAGTAGCTGACCTAAAAAAGCAAACAGCATTACTTTTTTTATATAAAATTTACTTTTTTATACCAAATTTCGCATTTTTGTACTATTTTTGTCTTGTACTCTTGAATTTGTTGACTTTTTTTCCAAGTGATAACACCATTATGTAGTTCTGCTATTATAGTTTCTGACAAATTATTAATTTGCGAATTCGAAATATTTTAAAAATGTTAAAAAAAGTAAACGTACAAAACAAATCAAAAAGCAAAAGTGTACATACTTTTACTTTTTCTTGCTTATTTTTACTTTTTTTAAATCTTGCATGTAATGATACCTTGTTAAAAACTAGAATAGAAGCACTTCATAATGGTGCTATCACTTGAAAAGAAGTCGAGAAATTCAAAAGTACAAGACAAAAGGCGAAATTTGGTATAAAAATGTAATTTTTTTATACAAAAAACTAATGCTGGTTGCTTTTGTAGGTCAGCTACTTCACTTTGATCTTGCTTTTACTGAAAAAAAAATTAGTAAAAACACCTAACGTCATTGAAAGTAGAAAAATAGCTTCAAACAAGTCGACAAAGGAGAGTTTGTTACTACTGTGATTCGAACTCGACTGTTAAAATATTCCGCCCATAAAAAAATCACCCCATTAATCAGCCCCGAAAACTGTGTTTTCGTGTACAGGGTGAGGCAAAATTTTTGAATTTTTCTGAAAATTTTTGTCAAGGCTGAAATACAAATTTTTAATGCTACTAATGCTACTTAATGCTGCTAAGAATGTTTAAATAACGGTTGTGAGGCCGGTTCCGAGTCTTCTCATTCTGCCGTGACCATACTTGCACGGGCGCCGGCGCCACCGCCGGCGCCCAGGGCGTCGGCGCCAGGCGCCCGAGGCCGGCGCCGGCGCCGATTTTTTTAAGAGCCCGGCGCCCTTGTGTATTTACAAAACCGGCGCCGGCGCCGATTTTTTTAAGAGCCCGGCGCCGGCGCCCTTGTGTATTTACACAACCGGCGCCGGCGCCCGTTTTTTTCATGGCTGGCGCCGGCGCCCTTAATTTATTAAAAATACACCTATTTTTTTATTTTTTAAAATTTATTTTTATTTATTTTTTTATATATACTGGCTGCTGAGTTCAGAAACAAGAGCACGTAATCTGTTTTAAATTATGTTTTATGCGATTGTTTTTAAATACAGTTATACCTCAGCTTGTTTATAGCACAAAATCTGTACCATATTTTTGTCCGTAAAAGTAAAAACCTTTTAAAATAAAAAATTTGTTTTGTTTGATTTATTAATAGAATAAAACCCAATCTGGCGCCGGCGCCTTAATTATACCCTGGCGCCGGCGCCGACGCCGTTTTTCCCAAACGTGCAAGTATGGCCGTGACCCTAGATCTAGTAGCATGCTCTCTTAGCATGAGACTAACATCGCTCGCTGCACTGGGCTAACTCACTACGTGGTTGATTCCCCTTTGTGCTTAGGCTCGCACTTGAAGCTAACCTTTGACCATCTTGGCCATTTGATTCACATCAAATTTTCCATTTTTAGTTTGAACAGATAAAAATTCAGCAATTTTATACTGCGATAAATTTTCATGAGTATTCATTTGATTCACTAAGTGTATATTCATTGTTTTCTTGATTTCTATTTTTTTTTAATTTTTGAAAAAACCAAAACAAAAAATGACCACTTTTTTGTAGCTAAATGCTGCAGCTGCAAGGTGAAAAACAAAATCTGACTTTATGTCAAACATTTTTGGTTCAGGATCTCCAAAGTTTGGGTGAATCGATCAAATTTCTATTGATTCATTTACTCAAAAAAATTTCAATTATAGCTGAAGATATTTGCGACAGAATTAAAAATTATGCGCAAAAAATGAGCCGAAACTGTGAAAATTAGCAGATAGCCATAGTGTGAATCGAATAAGAAGAGTGAAAAAATAAGTCATTTGTTAAACATAAATCGGGTCAAAACGCAAAAAAAATATTTCAGCAGAGCAAAAGTGACCCACCATCTTGAAGAGCAGATTCTAGTCTACAAAATAAGTGGAAACTTTTATCGTAGCAGTTAAAAAATTTCTGACTCTTTAACTGTTCAAAGTAAAAAAAATGGAAAATTTGAAGTGAATCAAATGGCTAATACTGCTTTTGACCTCGGGCTTCAACCCTCCACACTTGTTCCAACAAATTCAATCGACAATAAGAAAGAAAAAATGAAAAAATGCGGCTTTGAAACAAACATAACCCAAAGATGTCCGCGTTTTTTAACCAACTTATACTTTCCTTTAAATAGACGACACACGACCAAGCGGAAGAGGCCTGCCAGAAAGAATGTTCCCATTTGGTCCATCCACTCCACTGAAGACAATGAGTTTGTTTCTAACCTCATCGGCAAGACTGGAGTGCCTGACTTGGATGGTGGCTTGACTTTACAGGTATTAAGGCCATATTTTAAAAAGCTGAGCAAATAATTTAATTTAAGAAAACCAATCGCCAATTCTGACCAGTTCCGGTCTACATGGCACGACAGCACTAAAATGGAATTTGGTAATGTCCCTGGCCGTGTTCGCACAGGAGCAGCTTTTGAAGTAATTCAACAACTTATAACAACTTATGGTTAAAAAATAACAAGATTATGACAAGATACCGTGTCTCCGAAAAATTCGGAATGGACATTTGTGCTTCTGATTAAAAGTAAAAATGCTGCTTCAAAACGTAGGTTTTGGAGCTTTGTTCATCCTCGTTGGAATAGTATATCAAACCTTTTGGAATATTTTAGAACAGTCAAAGTTCGGCTCTAAGCACGTGTGAGCTCATTTTGAGATGTTTGCAAGCATTTTCATCACATTAACGACAGCGGGCACCTTGTGTGACCAGAAATTTCTTTGATGCATGGCGCAGTAGACAAGCGTTAGCTTTGTTGACCCAAAAATGTGCGCAGGTTCGACCGCGCTTGGTGGCACTCTAGTTATTTTGGCTGGTTTGGCCAATCTTTAAAAGTAATTCGACTTTTCGACGCCATATTCGAAATAAGTAACCCCGATTACCCATTGACATTGGTCAAACAAATTAAAATAAGTATCGTGTTACCAGGTGGGTCCAAACCTACGCACCATTTCGAGCCAACAAACACTAACGCTTATTCACTGCACCATGCATCAAAAAAAATTTTTAAAATTACTTCTAGGGATTTTTTGAAATCTGAGTGTTGATGTATGGCCTTTTTGAAAAAAAAATGATTTCTTCCGTTCACCCAAAAGGTTTTAAAAGCTTGGATTTTAGTGATTATTTCAAGAAAGTGTTTTTTTTCCAAAAGGCCATATCTCAACGCCAAGATTTTTTAAAAAATTCTGTAAAATGAAATTTGTACCTCTTGAACTGCGCTAAAACTAAGTATTAGAAGTTGTCATAATGCATTATATTTCAATAAACTTTTAATCATGAAAAGTGAAGAAAATGTGTGCAAACATCTCAAATAGACCACATCACATGTGTTTGAGTCCAAATAATGACTTTTCTAAAATTCCAAAAGCTTAAGATACTTTTCAAATGAGGATAAACAGAGCTACAAAACATACTTTTGAAATAATTTTTTTGTAGCAATATTTTTTCTTTTAACAAGAAGCACAAAAGACCGTTCAGAATCACACGGTAATATTAAGATTTTGAAATGTTTAAATTAATAATTTTCAGCAACCCTGGTCCCCTGGTAACCTTAAATTTTTTCAAATAAATGATAATCATTGAGAAAGTTTAGGACAGCCAGATTTTTCTTCTGTTGTTGAGGTGCGTGAAATAATTTAAAAAAGTAGTATTTTGTTTTATTATAGGAGTGTGTGCACATGTATGTATTGTTACCGCTTACCATTTACATTACTTTAATTGAATTTCAGGTGGCCAGTAGCTCATCAATGGGCAAAGATGTGGAATGACATGGGTTAGCTAAATTGTTTTAAAGGAACTGTGGTTGTGTTAATTTAAAAATGTTTTTTAAGGTTGCTACGCAGTTTTGACAGGAGGTTGCTGTTTAGTTGAATAAATAAAAATTAGTAACTTCAAGTTTTTAGTCACACTTGAAATGAAATATTAAACACTTTTAAAATACTAAATTTTGAAAATCATATTATGGTAAATTTACAGGCGTCTGCATGAAGCCAAGTGAATCCAAACAAGCGACCGACGACACAGATGATGACTACCCTGATGAAGACAAAGACACTGGAGATGCTGCTAAGACTGGTAATAACAAAGGGAAGGGCAGACTAGGTAGGGATGAAAGATCTGCCAATCAAAAAGATGAAGAGTCTCAATCCACCAGCAAAACGTCAAAGACCCGCAAACACAAAAGTGGAAACGAAAATGAGCAAAGTGGAAATGGAGACGAAGAAGAGTCAAGCTCCTCCAGCATGCGCAAATCCAGCAGTTCTAGCAAAAACTCTAACAGCAACAACCGACAAAGCAGCTGGAAGAAACATAGCGAAGCAATAAATACTCAAATTGAAGACCAGAACGATGAAGAAGAGTCCATCTATAATTCTAAAACTCGCAAATCAAGCAAAAAAGGCAAGGTTGGCAGAAGAGGAAGATTGCTAGAGACAGAGATTAACGAAGAAAATATGGTTGAGGAAAATGGTGATGGTGGAGATGACGATGTGGATGAAGAAAGCAAGACTGAGACAAGCACCACAAAAAGACGTAGAAAGAAGGGTGGCAAAGGGGGGAGAGGCAAAAAAGGAGGTAGAAGTCAGCTAGTAGAAGAAACAGAAGAAACTACTGAGATAAGAGAGCTCAAGAGGATTGGAACGGCAGATCATTGGATGGTCGGGCCCTGAACACCGGCACTGACAAATGCAAGAACTCCTTCGAGGGCTGGACACTTCACAATGGCTTCTACTACAAAGTCATTGTGGCACAGGTAACCTTATTGCTTGCTTTAAAAAAATGTTGTATGCAACACTCGTGACGACGCCTTTATCTTAATTTAAGACATTCTGACGCTAGTAAACAATCAATGACAAAATTTGCCTTGGTCCCCTTGTTGTTTTTTTACAGTTTTCGCGTTGGTCGTCTATAGGGACTTTGTGTTTTTCTTTTGTAACTTTTACATTTAACTTTTGTGGTTAAGATCATTATAGTGACCATAATAACCTTAACTACCTTAAAACAACTGAGGGGATCAAGACGAAAACAGTGAAAAATCAACCTTTTAGACACGGATTGTTGACTACATTTTTGTAAAACATTCAAAAGGGCGTGCCCGCAAGTCAAATTTTTTCCTAATCATTGAACTGCTGTACAGATTTCTTACCTTGGTTTCTAACAATACAAGGCCTAGAAATAAATTTTAGGTATAGTTTTGTTAAAAACTCAATCGAAAAATTCAAACAGAAATCTAATGATTAAGAGAAAAAATTTAATTGGGGAGCACTATTTTTGAACGCACGGGCATGCCTGTTAAAGTATAATCGCAATTTATGCGAACGGCAAATTCAAATTATTTAATTTAAGAGGGTAGCATTTGTTATTACAAAAATTATTTCTGACAATGGTCCATCTGTGGCCGTAAACAGACTCTAAACTTAAAGGGGGTGATTCTTTTATGGGCAGAATATTTTAACAGTCAAGTGCGAGTCACAGTAGGAACAAACTCTTTTTTTTTCAACTTGTTTGAAGCTATTTTTATTTTCAATGACGTCAGGTGTTTTACTGATTGTTTTTCAGTAAAGCAAAATCAGTGAAGTAGCTGACCTAAAAAGCAAACAGCATTACTTTTTATATAAAATTTACTTTTTTATACCAAATTTCGCATTTTTGTACTATTTTTGTCTTGTACTCTTGAATTTGTTGACTTTTTTCCAAGTGATAACACCATTATGTAGTTCTGCTATTATAGTTTCTGACAAATTATTAATTTGCGAATTCGAAATATTTTAAAAATGTTAAAAAAAGTAAACGTACAAAACAAATCAAAAAGCAAAAGTGTACATACTTTTACTTTTTCTTGCTTATTTTTACTTTTTTTAAATCTTGCATGTAATGATACCTTGTTAAAAACTAGAATAGAAGCACTTCATAATGGTGCTATCACTTGAAAAGAAGTCGAGAAATTCAAAAGTACAAGACAAAAAGGCGAAATTTGGTATAAAAATGTAATTTTTTTTTATACAAAAAACTAATGCTGGTTGCTTTTGTAGGTCAGCTACTTCACTTTGATCTTGCTTTTACTGAAAAAAAAATTAGTAAAAACACCTAACGTCATTGAAAGTAGAAAAATAGCTTCAAACAAGTCGACAAAGGAGAGTTTGTTACTACTGTGATTCGAACTCGACTGTTAAAATATTCCGCCCATAAAAAAATCACCCCATTAATCAGCCCCGAAAACTGTGTTTTCGTGTACAGGGTGAGGCAAAATTTTTGAATTTTTCTGAAAATTTTTGTCAAGGCTGAAATACAAATTTTTTTAATGCTACTAATGCTACTTAATGCTGCTAAGAATGTTTAAATAACGGTTGTGAGGCCGGTTCCGAGTCTTCTCATTCTGCCGTGACCATACTTGCACGGGCGCCGGCGCCACCGCCGGCGCCCAGGGCGTCGGCGCCAGGCGCCCGAGGCCGGCGCCGGCGCCGATTTTTTTAAGAGCCCGGCGCCCTTGTGTATTTACAAAACCGGCGCCGGCGCCGATTTTTTTAAGAGCCCGGCGCCGGCGCCCTTGTGTATTTACACAACCGGCGCCGGCGCCCGTTTTTTTCATGGCTGGCGCCGGCGCCCTTAATTTATTAAAAATACACCTATTTTTTTATTTTTTAAAATTTATTTTTATTTATTTTTTTATATATACTGGCTGCTGAGTTCAGAAACAAGAGCACGTAATCTGTTTTAAATTATGTTTTATGCGATTGTTTTTAAATACAGTTATACCTCAGCTTGTTTATAGCACAAAATCTGTACCATATTTTTGTCCGTAAAAGTAAAAACCTTTTAAAATAAAAAATTTGTTTTGTTTGATTTATTAATAGAATAAAACCCAATCTGGCGCCGGCGCCTTAATTATACCCTGGCGCCGGCGCCGACGCCGTTTTTCCCAAACGTGCAAGTATGGCCGTGACCCTAGATCTAGTAGCATGCTCTCTTAGCATGAGACTAACATCGCTCGCTGCACTGGGCTAACTCACTACGTGGTTGATTCCCCTTTGTGCTTAGGCTCGCACTTGAAGCTAACCTTTTGACCAATCTTGGCCATTTGATTCACATCAAATTTTCCATTTTTTTAGTTTGAACAGATAAAAATTCAGCAATTTTATACTGCGATAAATTTTCATGAGTATTCATTTGATTCACTAAGTGTATATTCATTGTTTTCTTGATTTCTATTTTTTTTTAATTTTTGAAAAAACCAAAACAAAAAATGACCACTTTTTTGTAGCTAAATGCTGCAGCTGCAAGGTGAAAAAAACAAAATCTGACTTTATGTCAAACATTTTTGGTTCAGGATCTCCAAAGTTTGGGTGAATCGATCAAATTTCTATTGATTCATTTACTCAAAAAAATTTCAATTATAGCTGAAGATATTTGCGACAGAATTAAAAATTATGCGCAAAAAATGAGCCGAAACTGTGAAAATTAGCAGATAGCCATAGTGTGAATCGAATAAGAAGAGTGAAAAAATAAGTCATTTGTTAAACATAAATCGGGTCAAAACGCAAAAAAAATATTTCAGCAGAGCAAAAGTGACCCACCATCTTGAAGAGCAGATTCTAGTCTACAAAATAAGTGGAAACTTTTATCGTAGCAGTTAAAAAATTTCTGACTCTTTAACTGTTCAAAGTAAAAAAAATGGAAAATTTGAAGTGAATCAAATGGCTAATACTGCTTTTGACCTCGGGCTTCAACCCTCCACACTTGTTCCAACAAATTCAATCGACAATAAGAAAGAAAAAATGAAAAAATGCGGCTTTGAAACAAACATAACCCAAAGATGTCCGCGTTTTTTTAACCAACTTATACTTTCCTTTAAATAGACGACACACGACCAAGCGGAAGAGGCCTGCCAGAAAGAATGTTCCCATTTGGTGTCCATCCACTCCACTGAAGACAATGAGTTTGTTTCTAACCTCATCGGCAAGACTGGAGTGCCTGGACTTGGATGGTGGCTTGGACTTTACAGGTATTAAGGCCATATTTTAAAAAGCTGAGCAAATAATTTAATTTAAGAAAACCAATCGCCAATTCTGACCAGTTCCGGTCTACATGGCACGACAGCACTAAAATGGAATTTGGTAATGTCCCTGGCCGTGTTCGCACAGGAGCAGCTTTTGAAGTAATTCAACAACTTATAACAACTTATGGTTAAAAAATAACAAGATTATGACAAGATACCGTGTCTCCGAAAAATTCGGAATGGACATTTGTGCTTCTGATTAAAAGTAAAAATGCTGCTTCAAAACGTAGGTTTTGGAGCTTTGTTCATCCTCGTTGGAATAGTATATCAAACCTTTTTGGAATATTTTAGAACAGTCAAAGTTCGGCTCTAAGCACGTGTGAGCTCATTTTGAGATGTTTGCAAGCATTTTCATCACATTAACGACAGCGGGCACCTTGTGTGACCAGAAATTTCTTTGATGCATGGCGCAGTAGACAAGCGTTAGCTTTGTTGACCCAAAAATGTGCGCAGGTTCGACCGCGCTTGGTGGCACTCTAGTTATTTTGGCTGGTTTGGCCAATCTTTAAAAGTAATTCGACTTTTCGACGCCATATTCGAAATAAGTAACCCCGATTACCCATTGACATTGGTCAAACAAATTAAAATAAGTATCGTGTTACCAGGTGGGTCCAAACCTACGCACCATTTCGAGCCAACAAACACTAACGCTTATTCACTGCACCATGCATCAAAAAATTTTTAAAATTACTTCTAGGATTTTTGAAATCTGAGTGTTGATGTATGGCCTTTTGAAAAAAATGATTTCTTCCGTTCACCCAAAAGGTTTTAAAAGCTTGGATTTTAGTGATTATTTCAAGAAAGTGTTTTTTTTCCAAAAGGCCATATCTCAACGCCAAGATTTTTTAAAAAATTCTGTAAAATGAAATTTGTACCTCTTGAACTGCGCTAAAACTAAGTATTAGAAGTTGTCATAATGCATTATATTTCAATAAACTTTTAATCATGAAAAGTGAAGAAAATGTGTGCAAACATCTCAAATAGACCACATCACATGTGTTTGAGTCCAAATAATGACTTTTCTAAAATTCCAAAAGCTTAAGATACTTTTCAAATGAGGATAAACAGAGCTACAAAACATACTTTGAAATAATTTTTGTAGCAATATTTTTCTTTTAACAAGAAGCACAAAAGACCGTTCAGAATCACACGGTAATATTAAGATTTTGAAATGTTTAAATTAATAATTTTCAGCAACCCTGGTCCCTGGTAACCTTAAATTTTTTCAAATAAATGATAATCATTGAGAAAGTTTAGGACAGCCAGATTTTTCTTCTGTTGTTGAGGTGCGTGAAATAATTTAAAAGTAGTATTTTGTTTTATTATAGGAGTGTGTGCACATGTATGTATTGTTACCGCTTACCATTTACATTACTTTAATTGAATTTCAGGTGGCCAGTAGCTCATCAATGGGCAAAGATGTGGAATGACATGGGTTAGCTAAATTGTTTTAAAGGAACTGTGGTTGTGTTAATTTAAAAATGTTTTTAAGGTTGCTACGCAGTTTTGACAGGAGGTTGCTGTTTAGTTGAATAAATAAAATTAGTAACTTCAAGTTTTTAGTCACACTTGAAATGAAATATTAAACGCTTTTAAAATACTAAATTTTGAAAATCATATTATGGTAAATTTACAGGCGTCTGCATGAAGCCAAGTGAATCCAAACAAGCGACCGACGACACAGATGATGACTACCCTGATGAAGACAAAGACACTGGAGATGCTGCTAAGACTGGTAATAACAAAGGGAAGGGCAGACTAGGTAGGGATGAAAGATCTGCCAATCAAAAAGATGAAGAGTCTCAATCCACCAGCAAAACGTCAAAGACCCGCAAACACAAAAGTGGAAACGAAAATGAGCAAAGTGGAAATGGAGACGAAGAAGAGTCAAGCTCCTCCAGCATGCGCAAATCCAGCAGTTCTAGCAAAAACTCTAACAGCAACAACCGACAAAGCAGCTGGAAGAAACATAGCGAAGCAATAAATACTCAAATTGAAGACCAGAACGATGAAGAAGAGTCCATCTATAATTCTAAAACTCGCAAATCAAGCAAAAAAGGCAAGGTTGGCAGAAGAGGAAGATTGCTAGAGACAGAGATTAACGAAGAAAATATGGTTGAGGAAAATGGTGATGGTGGAGATGACGATGTGGATGAAGAAAGCAAGACTGAGACAAGCACCACAAAAAGACGTAGAAAGAAGGGTGGCAAAGGGGGGAGAGGCAAAAAAGGAGGTAGAAGTCAGCTAGTAGAAGAAACAGAAGAAACTACTGAGATAAGAGAGCTCAAGAGGGATTGGAACGGCAGATCATTGGATGGTCGGGCCCTGAACACCGGCACTGACAAATGCAAGAACTCCTTCGAGGGCTGGACACTTCACAATGGCTTCTACTACAAAGTCATTGTGGCACAGGTAATTTTAAATTAGAAATTGAGAAGTCTGCGACAATCAGAAAAAGGTGAAACAGAAACCAAATTAAGACTTTTTGGGGCAAACTAAAAGTTTGCACGTTTTTAGGATTTAAAGTGTAATTTACTGTTTAGCACACAAAAATGTGAATAAAGGTCCACCTTTAATTATTGACGGCGTTAAAAACATTGTTTATTTTCATTGTGAAGATAACAAGTTTTTGTCTATAGATGAACCATGACCAAGCGGAAGAGGCCTGCCAGAAAGAATGTTCCCATCTGGTGTCCATCCACTCCACTGAAGACAATGAGTTTGTGTCTAGTTTAATCGGCAAGACTGGAGTGCCTGCTCTTGGATGGTGGCTAGGACTTTACAGGTACTTTAACACGCCCATGCCTGACTGTAAAACCAACTCATTTTGGTGCAGAATTTAACGGAGAATCCGAATCTGCAGACCGTTTTTCAAAAAACACGATTTGGCTCGAAATTTCGGCCAATTTCTGAATGGTGTCAAATGTGATTAGGCATGTTCATAAAATCAGCTGGTACTCAAATATATTATATACATGGCTTCTATAGCTCGTAAGAAGAAGCAGAGTCTAAGCTTTCTAATGACATATTGTTCAGGGGTTTATGATGACTAAACGTAAAATATTTAGCCCGAAGAAACACTTGTGTCATTTTTCCAAAACGGGTTTTTTACTTAAATGTGCCAAATTAGGTGTGATGGAACCATCTGTTCAGCAAATCTTACATATCATTTAAAAAAGCAAGAAAAACTGCACAAAAAATGTTTTAAAGTACAAGAAGACGAAGTCTTTACAGCATAAAGCGAGAGTTTCGAAAAAACTAATAAATTTTTGAAAAAACATTTTGACGAAAAACTTTTCTTGCAGTGAGCTAATCTAAAGTTTTGACACCAGATTCGTGTACAGCATGGTCGATTTGCTTAAAGAATTGCTATTGAAATTCAAATTCCTCTCGATACAACAATTTATTAAATTATCGAATTTTTCCCCAAGTTCAAATGTTTTTTGTCTCGAGAGGAATTTGAATTTTGATGAGGAGTTTCCGTGTTAAGATAGGGAGTGAGGAGCTCAGTAAGTAATTGTTTTTTTAAATTCAAGAAAGCCAATCGCCAATTCTGACCAGTTCCGGTCTACATGGCACGACAGCACTAAAATGGAATTTGGTAATGTCCCTGGCCGTGTTCGCACAGGAGCAGCTTTTGAAGTAGATTTTACATTTTTTGGTATAATAACTTTTGTTAAAAAAATGAAATTTTTATTTATTTTTTATATTTTTACTTGTTTAAATTAATAAATTTCAGCAACCCTGGTCCCCTGGTAAACTTAAATTTTTTCAAATAAATGGTAATCATTGAAAAAGTTTAGGACAGCCAGATTTTTCTTCTGTTGTTGAGGTGCTTAAAATAATTTAAAAAAGTAGTGTTTTGTTTTATTATAGGAGTGTGTGCACATGTATGTATTGTTACCGCTTACCATTTACATTACTTTAATTGAATTTCAGGTGGCCAGTAGCTCATCAATGGGCAAAGATGTGGAATGACATGGGTTATTACTTACTAGGGGCAACAGGGCCTATCGGCGCCACCGTATTTTCGTATTTTTATAATCCATCACATATCTCCCTGATCACCCTTTCCTGGGTATCCTATATATAGATATCCGACATTAGTTCACAAAAGACGGCAGAAAAGTGGGCTTAAAGACATAAGTGGCGACAGACAGACACATGCCAAATACTATTACTTATAAGCTTAATTAAAACACGCTGTTTTCCTCTAGTAAGGCTCCATAGGACCCTTTAATTGTGAAGAAGAGATTTTCGGGTTCTTAACTACATTCAAAAAAGCAGAATCCGTAGAGCTAGTGAAAGTTAAGCAATAGTTAATAATGATATAATAATTTTTTCTAATGGACTCACCGAGGGCTTATTTTTCAGCCGCCCTCTAGGGGGTGTGTTTATTAGAGTCATTTTGAGATTTTTGTGGTTTAAAGAAGTGGAATCGGTAAAGCTCACGAGAAGTAACAAAACTAAATAAACTGCTTCAAGATACAGATCCTCAAAGTTGAGGGGGTGGTCCTATTAGATGAAATACGTTATTTGCAAAATAGTGATTCTAGGCTAAGATATAGGTCTTAAAAGTCGAGGTTGGCGCCTTATTAGAAGAAATACGGTATACTGAAAGGAATTTTTGGTTGCTTTCTAAAGTACCGTATTCACTCTAATTATACCCCATGGGGGGATAATTTTTCAGCCTCCCGAAAATCAGAAAAATTTAAGGGGTCGGTCTCGAAATTTTTGGGTGCTCAACCAATATCTAAAAAGTGGAATCAGTAGAGCTCATGGGAGTTAATAAAATGCAAAAAAAAAAGCTTTGCAAAATATTGACTTTGCTTTGAGATACAGACCCTCAATGTTGGGGGTGGGGGATGATTAGAGACTGGGGTATAATTAGAGTAAATACGGTACATGTACAAATTTTTTTCAGGTTGCCACGCAGTCATGACAGGAGGTTACTTTAATTTTTAAAATTTTTTACCCGTGTATGCAAAACTTATTTTTTTTTAGGAGTGTGCATGAAGCCGAGTGCATCTGGAACCGCTGCAACAGATGATGATGACGATTACAAAGAAAACTGAAAAGAAAAAAATTGCGTCGTAAAACGAAAGAAATGTTTTTATAAAAATAGCACAAATTAAGCTGAAATACACCAGAGTTGATAGCCACTTACAGAAATCATTACTGTTTAAAAAAGCAGTACTAAATACGCTCTAACAAATCTTTGACAGACACTTTTCTAGAGCTCAAGAAGTTAATAAAAACAGAAGGTTCATGACACTTGAAATAAGGAGGGCTGACAATTAGAGACTGGCTAATAACTATAGCGGATACGGTATTTTACAAATTACCGTATTTCTTTTATTAACTCCCAAAAATAGGACTTTTGAATCTTATGGCATTGCCTATCGACCCACTTTTTTGAATAGACTCTTGAGCATGTAACATATCAAAATCTAGCTGGAATCTGGGTTACATTTTGGTATGTCACATGCTCAAAAGTCTATTTAAAAAAGTGGATCGATAGGCAATGATATGAAATTCAAAAGTCCCACTTTTGGGTAAGGGAGTTAATAGAGGAAATACGGTATGCATTTTTAGGTTATTTTCTTTTTTGGGTAAAAATCACAAAAAAAAATTTGCAAAGATAAGAAGCTGCGGCACTACTTTACAATGCTTCCCTCTTTTCCTAATTTTTATTAAAATTATTTTCTGCCATTTTAAGACAAAATACCTGTTTTCTGAGATGATTATTAACAAAAAAGTAAAGTAGCAATTTTTATTTTGGTTTTGTAGATGAACTATATTATGGTTACCATGCATAGCTTAATCACCGTGATTACTAAAAAAAGAGGGAGCACCATAAGGAAGTTACGAAGCTTTTGAGATCCTATCAATAATTTTAATGAATATTTGTGTGAGCTGTAGAATGACTTTCCATGTAAGCTGATTTTCCAGTCCACTTTGCTGATTTTGATGAATCCATTTTTTGTACAACTCCGACATAAAACCCTTGTTTTAGCACATGTTTTTATTTTTTTCTAAAAAATTTTTTTTCGAAAAACAAAGCATTTTGAAGCATAAATCTAAGTACGATAAATTAGCATAGCTATATAGGTGCACGCCCCTGCACTAAGCAGACTAAATAGTGCAATGATCTGGAAAAGTCGTAGCTAAAAAAAGGTTAACAATAAATGTTTGAAAGTCTAAATTATTGATGTAAAACAAAATATTTGAGCTTAATACAAACCACTACCTGATTCTGGGCAGCAACTCTTGCACCTCTAATTCCCAATTTTACAATTGAGTCATCAATTGTCTTTTTAATAACCTCTCCGATGCCGACCAAAATAGCTATTGAAGCAAATAATATCAGACAAATATTAAAAGCTGCTTCTGTGTCTGAGATTCTTTTTCGGAAATTTTTAGCTGCAATCGTCATGGATATGGCTAAAAAGGTATTAAAAAGACTAGTTATTATTACTTAAAGTCTTTACCTGCTGCAATCCAGGAGCCTAGTCCCATTGACCTATGAATACCATTAAACCATTTTCTTCTTTTGTCTCCGAGAGGACATTTAAAATATACAGAGATAGGCTGACTAGCGACTAAAAGTACAGACAAGGCACCAAATAAAGAGTGTATGGCTCCAGGCGAGGTGTTTTTTTAATCCTCCTGGCTATCAGTTACTTGAAATTTTTGTTTGTTAAAAAAATATTTACCTTGGGACCCTTCCATTCAAATTCATAAGCTATCAAAATAGATAAGGTTCCGCAGGCAATCAAACTGATTGCGATCCAGTTGACAGTTCTGTGCAACTTAAATGTATTTTCAATATTATCACAAACAAAAAAATCTTTAACGAAAAATAAAATCTACCGTATTTATTCTAATTAGGCCCCAGTCTCTATTATCCCCCCAGTCTCTAATAAGGCCCCACCCCTGGAGGAGGGTTGAAAAATAAGGCCCCATGGGGCCTAATTAGAATAAATACGGTACTTGAACTATTTTTTTTGTTGTATATCTAACTTGTTGAAGCTTGGTAGCTAAGGTTTTGAAAACTAATAATAAAAAAGAGTAAAGGAGAATCTTGAGGTTACCTCAAGATTTTTGGGTGCTTAACCAAAATAGAAAAAAGCAGAATCCGTAGAGTTCGTTTAAATTAAAAGTTACAGTTAACAGATTTGCAAAATACTGATTCTGGGTTAAGAAATAGGTCTTTTAAGCTACGTCCCCAATGACGAGTTCGAACCCTCACTCCAAACCCTCGCTGAAATCCGCACCCTCACTCCGAACCCTCACCTGTCCCCAATAAAAAACGGATCCGAATCTTGAATCCTCTCTCAAATCCTCACTATTCCAAACCGTCCCCGATTGAGAATTACAGGACAAAGTTGCAAGACAAATCCATACGCGAAGCATTGCTCGAACAATTATAATTTCAGATCCCTGATAACTTTTGCGTCTTGCTTATCGTATTTATATGGCACTAGGTCAATATTTTCATGGTTAATTAGTCCATAGGTCGATTCGTCAACAGGTCAATTCATCAAAACACACACAGGAGTGGCCAAAAGCCAAAAATAAGTGCTTTGGGGGTGAGTAAACTTTTGGCATAAAATCGATTGAGCGGATCAGAATCGATTGAGCAGATCTAATCTCATGGTCTTAATCGCTCAGAATTCCACACTAATCCTTTCTAAACCACCCCAAACTACGCCAAATTACACAATTCTGAGCAATTAAGCCAATCGGACTGGAATTCTGATCCTTTTTCGCCAAAATCCCCCTTTTTAATAAAACGTCGAAAACCAGTTATTTTTTGGCTTTTGGCCACTCCGGAGTGGGCTCTAAGCGATTTTTAAAGAAGGAAGGACGGCCCAGATGTAGAGCTACGTTAGTGAAGAGTCTACACTGTAGAGTTTCATGTATAGTCATTACCGAGGTTTCTAATCCCCTTGGATGCACGTCTTATTTTTCTCAACTCGTAACCCTTGGTTACAGTTAATGGCTTCAGGGGCCACTTCGGCAAACTCTTCTAAAGTTCAGGTCGACTACCTTGGTGTGGGTACTTACTCAAAGTATTTAGATGTCGGTTACTGAAAACAATTTTTTGGTGAATTAAACTTTGTCCATGTCTCTTTGTCTAATGAGTTAGGTCCATTTCAGGTAATTTCAGTACTGACTAGGTGGATTGGGTACCCTCCAGGTGATTAAATACCCACCAGGTGGTTAGAGTAGCCTCCAGTTGGATTAATCACGACCTTCTGTATTTAGAAAAATTCCCTATAATTAGATCGGGTGGTTTAGGCACCCTCCAGAGGATAAGAGTACTCACCAAGTAGATTAGGCACCTTCTGGATGGTTTAGGTACACTTCAGTAGCTTCGAATGCCCTTGAGGTAGATCGGGTACCTTTTGGTGATTTAAATAGCCTCCAGGTAATTTCAGTACCTTACAAGTAAATTTGGTCGCCCTCCAGATGATTTGGGTGCAATCCAGGTGGTTTCTATACCTTCTAGGTGAGCCCGGTAACTTCTCAGCAGCAGAAGCAGAACAAGAAAGAAAAATCATGAAAGTTTTATAATTCATACTTCATATTCATACAAAAACAATAAGCAAACCGTTAAAATTAGGCATAATTTGTGCAAAAAAAATTGAAAAAGAAGTCCTGAGACTGAGGAGTCAAAGTGAGGGTTTGGGGAGTGAGGAAGTGCTCGAAATCCGAACCCTCACTTGAATCCTCACTCGGCTATTGAGGACAGGTGAAGGTTCGGAGTGAGGGTTTGGAGTGAGGGTTAGGATCGGTCATTGAGGATGCGGCTTTAAGTCGAGGATGGGCCCTTACAAGAGGAAGAACGGTATACTGAACCGGAAGTTTGTGTTGCTTTCTGAAATATATATGCAAATTATATCTATTTTAATGAATAAATGACTTTAGCGTCGGATCTTTTCTATATTTCTAGCTATGTGTGCCAAATATTTCCAATCACGTGAAGTATTCGGTCAAGAATTGTAGTTATTCTTTTAAAAGATTTTTCAGATAACTTACAATAAACCATATTCTATGTCCGCTAATAAAGCGATCTGGTCCTAGTCTTCGCAAATATCTGGCACTAGCTAGTCCTATTGAGATTAAAAAACAATACGCGAAAGTAAGAATGGCTCCTAAAATAGTTTTCAATTTAAGAAAAATAATAATTTTTCACCATGAGTTTTGATCAGAAAATGCTTTTGTTCGTAAGGCAACCAAGGCTCTCGAGCTGAGATGTTGGTTTGCAAAAAAGTCACTAGAAGCAGAAAGTTTAAAGCAAGAAAAAATATTAAAGAACTTTAAAATTTACTTGCGCGATTGTCAGCTCATCAAAACATTAAAAAATAGCAAAAAAACATTTATTTTATAATACTGACTTGTATTCACCTCACCAAGTATTGCTATTGATTTTCTCTCTTTCTCTAATGTTTACAGAAGAAAGGAAGAAGAGATAGACAAATAAAGTTCAGCATATAAAAGGAGCTAACCGAAAATCGAACATGAATATTGTGCTAAAAATTGCGAAAAATTACAAATAATTTTTTTGACGTTTGCATTCTCAATTTTTGACATATTCTAACTTCAGGGTGGTTTTACACTGATCCCTAAAGGCAAATTGTCAAATTTCGGTCAATTTTTCCCGAGATTTTTTGACATCTTATGTAGGAAAATGTCTTAAACACATTTTTAGTGCACATTTTTTAGTTTAACTTTAGAAAAAAGGAACAAAAGAGATACCTAAGGCTAGAGTGAAGGGATGACGGCATCATAAGTGACAGCAGAATAAATTAAGGTTACGCAAAATGAATTATTTCCAATGCACATTCATTAGTGCATAAGCTAAGTTCAAATACATAAATTTGAAGTTTATAAAAATGCGTCTCCCGAGCGCACAAGCCTATATAATTAAATTATGATTAATCTTGATAATCTAAAATATTACGATTTTCCTCTACAAAACATTTCTTTGACGTTTTTTGATAAAAAAAAATATTATAAAAATACGCCTGATATACACTTTTATAACAAACATATTTCCTTGAAATGTTAAGCAAACTTAGTTTGGCATGTAAACAAATGTGATTTTTGAAGCGATGCCTTAGGTTTGTTAGAACTGATACCAACAAAAAATACTTTATAAAACTTCAAAATTTTTGTTTTTTCCAATACTTCTTTCTAGAGACAGAAGCGATGCGATATATCGTATCGCAATATCGCATTTTTGAAAATTTCTGTCTCTACTTCTTTTGGCTTTTCTTTTAAAATCTTTCAGCTTATGTCTGTGTAATTCTTAGCTCAAATTATGTAATTTTTGTAAGATAGTGTAAAATATTAACAGATATTGGAAACACTTACAGTTGCACAGAAAAAAGTACTAAAAATTTATAAGCTATCTACAGGATTGATTTACTCATATCCTTTTTTTGTACATTTTTTTGAAATTTTTTTAAAAACATTTCCGAATAATTTTTTTTTGTATTAAATAGGCTCTTTTTTTAACTATTTTTGACTTTTTTGTCTTTTTTTTAGGCTAAACACCACAAAGAAGAAAAGTCATTCTTTTTATAGGAAATGTAAAAAAAGTTTGACGGATTAATTAATAACCCTTGTATTTCATTATTTTCAAATTTTCATAAGTTTTGTGATGGGTATACAAACTATTTGTGCTGTCAATGTCACGGTTTTTGAGTTCACACACAGAATATTGACATGGAGTCCATAGGCATTTTGCCATTGATAATTACATTGAAAGTGGTGTTTTCACGCATGACTGTGACATTGACAGGCTGATCAATAAAGTTTAAACTGCCTGTCAATATCACTATCAATTTCTAGCGTCTCATTTCTGAATTTGTTGAAATTGTTGATTTTTGACATTTTTATAATTTATAATAATATTGTGCTTTCGCTCTCTGCTAATGTTCAATTCCGAGTGGTAGTATGAGGTCCATTCAGAGACAATAGATAGGTAGGGAGTAGATAGACGGGTAGGTAGGTAGGTACCCGAATCATTTAGATAGTGACCGAACTACCAGTTTAATATTCCACCTAAACCCACTGGGTAGTACCTGAACTATCTGGATGGTTCCCGAACTACCAGTTTAATATTCCACCTAAACCCACTGGGTAGTACCTGAACTATCTGGATGGTTCCCGAACTACCAGTTTAATATTCCACCTAAACCCACTGGGTAGTACCTGAACTATCTGGATGGTTCCCGAACTACCAGTTTAATATTCCACCTAAACCCACTGGGTAGTACCTGAACTATCTGGATGGTTCCCGAACTACCAGTTTAATATTCCACCTAAACCCACTGGGTAGTACCTGAACTATCTGGATGGTTCCCGAACTACCAGTTTAATATTCCACCTAAACCCACTGGGTAGTACCTGAACTATCTGGATGGTTCCCGAACTACCAGTTTAATATTCCACCTAAACCCACTGGGTAGTACCTGAACTATCTGGATGGTTCCCGAACTACCAGTTTAATATTCCACCTAAACCCACTGGGTAGTACCTGAACTATCTGGATGGTTCCCGAACTACCAGTTTAATATTCCACCTAAACCCACTGGGTAGTACCTGAACTATCTGGATGGTTCCCGAACTACCAGTTTAATATTCCACCTAAACCCACTGGGTAGTACCTGAACTATCTGGATGGTTCCCGAACTACCAGTTTAATATTCCACCTAAACCCACTGGGTAGTACCTGAACTATCTGGATGGTTCCCGAACTACCAGTTTAATATTCCACCTAAACCCACTGGGTAGTACCTGAACTATCTGGATGGTTCCCGAACTACCAGTTTAATATTCCACCTAAACCCACTGGGTAGTACCAGTTTAATATTCCACCTAAACCCACTGGGTAGTACCTGAACTATCTGGATGGTTCCCGAACTACCAGTTTAATATTCCACCTAAACCCACTGGGTAGTACCTGAACTATCTGGATGGTTCCCGAACTACCAGTTTAATATTCCACCTAAACCCACTGGGTAGTACCTGAACTATCTGGATGGTTCCCGAACTACCAGTTTAATATTCCACCTAAACCCACTGGGTAGTACCTGAACTATCTGGATGGTTCCCGAACTACCAGTTTAATATTCCACCTAAACCCACTGGGTAGTACCTGAACTATCTGGATGATTCCCGAACTACCAGTTTAATATTCCACCTAAACCCACTGGGTAGTACCTGAACTATCTGGATGATTCCCGAACTACCAGTTTAATATTCCACCTAAACCCACTGGGTAGTACCTGAACTATCTGGATGGTTCCCGAACTACCAGTTTAATATTCCACCTAAACCCACTGGGTAGTACCTGAACTATCTGGATGGTTCCCGAACTACCAGTTTAATATTCCACCTAAACCCACTGGGTAGTACCTGAACTATCTGGATGGTTCCCGAACTACCAGTTTAATATTCCACCTAAACCCACTGGGTAGTACCTGAACTATCTGGATGGTTCCCGAACTACCAGTTTAATATTCCACCTAAACCCACTGGGTAGTACCTGAACTATCTGGATGGTTCCCGAACTACCAGTTTAATATTCCACCTAAACCCACTGGGTAGTACCTGAACTATCTGGATGGTTCCCGAACTACCAGTTTAATATTCCACCTAAACCCACTGGGTAGTACCTGAACTATCTGGATGGTTCCCGAACTACCAGTTTAATATTCCACCTAAACCCACTGGGTAGTACCTGAACTATCTGGATGGTTCCCGAACTACCAGTTTAATATTCCACCTAAACCCACTGGGTAGTACCTGAACTATCTGGATGATTCCCGAACCACCTAGATGTTATCTGAACTACCCGGATAGTACCCGAAATACTTCCATGGCACCTTAACCTCCCAAATACTACTAAAACCATTTTGATCTCCAACCACCTGAGTGGTGCTTACTCAAATATCTTAGATTGGATATATGGTGATGTTGGTTGTATTATTTCACTTTTTCCTTTACTTTCTGCGTGTGAACACCCTTGACAGTGACGTTGACTGGCTGTGCGTGAACGTAGTGCAACTTTTATTAGACGCGCATTTTCTAACTATGTCTGCCTAGACTTTGAGAATCTGTATCATGGATAGAATGATTATTGTGCATTGCTGTTTTGTCGAGTCAAAAATAGAAGTTTTACTAAAATAGCAATTGAATAAAAATCATAAGTACTTTTCATAAATTCTTTGCAAAGTTTTGTAGCTGGTTAGACTTTATAGTTTTCTCTTGCATATTTACACCAAGGTGTCACACAGATTAGGCGATGCATTAATAAAGATTTTCTAAGACTTTCTAAGAATCCTAGAATAACAATATTAAAAGAAAAAATGTTGATGTTCAATAGCAGACTATAAACAATACAATTATCTTAACAGGATTTACAAAATGTCGTTTATCTTAATTTTCCATTGATAAGTTTAGCAAACAAGTAAATTACGTTAAAAATCTTAAGTGGGATAAAGCCTGGCTTCACACTTTCAAAAACTTATTCTCATGCCTTTTTTAAGTGACTAAAATAGATGTGGCTGTGAACATTTGCTTTTTTTCTTAATTTGTATGAAGTTTTATGGTTAATTGATTTAAATATTGTATTTCAAGAAGTATAAATAAGTAAGAAATTCTATTTATTGCATAAAACTGAAGTATTCAGACATTTCCGAAAAAAATAGAAAGTTTTTCGCTGCTTAGTATTAGCTTTAAACAGAGCAGAGCAATATGGAATACGTCAAATTTCTCAATCTGTCTGAATATTCACTAACAGCTATGCTAAATTCCATCTCCTTAATCTACTTTTTGAGAGTACTGTGGAGCTTACAGCGCAATCGAAGACAAAACCAGCAAGTATCGCTTTTTTTGATGCTGTATGTAATTGCTTGGATTGTGACCATAGTTTCATCAGTTCCTTTTCTAGCTTTTATGATAAGTGATTGGGAACCTTATGGTAGTTTTTAAATAAAAACTTAAAGATTGTGAAACTTTGAGCTTTATAATGCTCAAAAATTTGAAATATTTTGCAAAAATACGATACAAAATGTACTTTTATTTAATTTTTTATTGATATGGCAGCAATTTAAAAAGTAAGTAAGTAAAAGTAAGTAAAAATATTTATTTTTTGTCTGCCACAAAAGAATGTTAGGGGTGTTCCGTCAATCAGATCAAAAATCTGTCAACGCCATTCGACTCAGCGTGGTCGATTTACTGATTAAAAAATTACAAAAGTTGCGGTCGTCCGACTCAAAAAAAGTAACAGCCTCTTAAAAGTTGCCAAAAACCACAGGGGGACCAAGGCATGGTTAAGGTTCGAATCCTGGCCATAAACTCGGGTTAGCTCTAAGTCAATTAGACCACAGGGCAATTGGTCCAGAAAATTTTTTATCACCTCTAAATGACGAACAAAATATACTATCCAACTCAAAATTGTATGCCGAAAACGGTTTGTTAGGACCAAAATGCTGTTTCGACTATCCAGAATCTCAATACCTTGGGTACCCTAGATACCCGCTCTGAGATGGTCGACCCCAAATTTAAGTTCATGGCCAAAATACAATAATTTATGGCCAGAATTAAATACCACCCATCCTGGTGATAGCATGTATGATTCTTTTTACCTTGCGTGTAAGCATTATCGGCGCCAGCTTATGAGCCGCATCGCGGCATCGCCAAATTCTAGTGTACATACTAATATGCAGCTCAATCACAGCAAAAACGTTATGGCAAAAAAATAAGCGAGAAAACAGGAAGAACTAAAATGCGATCACTTTTTTCGCTTCGGGATTCAACGATTTTCGGGATCGAAATCGGGAGTCTGGGAGATGATCGGGCGGATTTCGAGACGGGATTTTGGCTCAAAATCTACTCGGGCGGGATCGGGATCCCGACGGGATCCCGTCCCGTTTCTGTCTCTAATTTTTTCCTTCTAAAATTTAAATTTAAAAATAAAAAGAAATAGGGTTAAAACAAAATGTCAAAAATACGATTTGAACTGCTGAGATAAGTTATAAGTGAAATAATTAGATTAGAAATAATTAAATAATTAGAAATAATTTTCAAAACGAAAAAATAAAGGCCGTTATCCACATTTTTTAACTATGTTTACGTTTTCTAAAGCTTGTTTTGTAGCAGGGCTGCACCGAATATGAAAAAATATGGGATCGGATATCGGATGTCAAAAAGTGCCGGATATGGGATACCGGATATCGGATATCCGGTGCAGCCCTGTTATGTAGCTCTGTCCTTTGGCTACATAACAAAACCAGCGGAAAAAAATACCCTCTATTTTGAACTGCCACTCGGTCCAGCAATTTTTTTCTTTAATTTTAAACACTTTTGCTAAATCATAGAAAATCGTGGAGGTTTGCATTTTGTCGATCGTCTATTTGAAAAATACACAATTTCGCTATTAAGACCCACGAGTCTTTGTTTAGTGACACCCTTTTTATAAAAACTATATCAAGACTCGACTGTATGCAAAAGACTGTTACAATAACAAAAATGTTTCAGAAAAAAACAGAAATGGAAGAATAATGTTTTGGACAGGCGTCCTAACTCATAGTTGTGGTTCATCTATACCTATTACTGTATTTTTCTTAAGTTTGAATCGTATATTTTTCATCACTTATTCAGTCAGATTCTCTGATCACTTGCAGAAAATGCTTTTTCTCACAGCTGTGCTATCAATATTTAGTTGTGTTGGATTGGTTTTACTAGCTTTTGTGCTTTCAAGCTTTGTCGTCAATCCAGTTCCACTTGAAACAGGTAAACAGCATTAATTACACAATAATAATACAGTCACCCTCGATAAACCCTAAATAAAGACTGATTCGGTTGCCCCCTAAGGCCAGTTCCCAGCGCCGTCGAGTTATCTGTAAAAAGCTTTTTGTATTTTTGATGATTCTATTGAAAATTTTATAGAATACTAGCGTAAACACTAGCGTAATTTTTCTAATTGAAGCTTATTGGCCTTCAACCTCCTGAAAATCTTAGACTTGTCAATTAAAAATGATTCTAACTATGAAATCTTAGTCAAAAAAGAGGGGAACTGTCTTCTATTAGAGGGTGGGCTTCAATTAGAGGGTTTTTTAAGTATCATTCGTTTGTTCTTAAAAATACAGTTAAGTTTTGATTTTACGGCAGCTCTGCCGCAAAATCGAAACTCAACTGTACTACAAAAATGCGTTAAAAAACTTAGGTGACTAAATTTCTAGTAAAAAAAGTTTTTTTAATATTGAGTTCTTGATTTTTGTATAGATTGTCAAGTATTTGCTTGCATTGCACATAGGACTGGGTCATTTGTTTTTTATACGGCAACAAAATCAGTGTGCGGCCTTTTCAATTTTGTTGTTGGAGTGATATTGCTTTTGAAAATTTGGCAAATGAGGAAAAGCCAGCTGAATAAGAGTTCGATTGGTTCAGAAACAGGGAAGAAAGCCAACTACATTGCTATTTTGGCTATTTTAACAGAGTTTTTGTTTAACTTCTTGCCTCAGATCGTAGCTCTTCTAATTTCCGAGGTAAAATATATAATCAAAAGCCTAATTTAAATTAAGGAATCTTTATTTTCAGACAACCAATATTAATGTTCCACAATATGGTAAAAAAAATTGGGTTGAAACAATAAAAATAATAAATTTTTATTTTTCAGCAGGCCCTTACAATGTTTTCTTTTCTTCTATAGACTCTTTCGTTTCATCCGTCAGCTACAAAAACTTGCTGAACAATAAAGCAGCGCCAAGAAAACAAACGGTTAGTGCAATGAGCACCCTTGCTGTTCCAGTAGAGATCAGAAGGAGCTCTTATCCAAGACAATCTTTAACCTTTCATGACTATAAATAAAAGAATTTAATATGAGAGTATAGAGTATTTTTTCACAGTTTAAATTTTTTGCTGATGTAATAATTTACAATGATTGTTCTTCTTTTAATGGGTGTTATTATATAAATCAATGTAAATGACCAAACTAATGTGTTGAAATACCTTATTTTTCTAATAGAAGGCCCCCTTCTATTAGTAGGCTCTCCTCTAATACAGGGTGAGTTTTCATAAACGGGAAAATGGAATATTGGTCATAACTTTTCGAATTTTTGTTGTCTCGACGATCTTTCTTTTGTTCTAAAGAGGAAGCTCGGTTCAAAGAAAATGACACCAATTTTTTATTGTTATAATTTTTTTTCTTGAGATTTCCTTCTTTGAAAAAACGTTCTTTTCAGATGCTTATTCTCCTCAGCGATGATCTCAGCAAAAATCGAGCAAGCGTTTGCCAAACTGCCTCAGGACATGATTGATTGACAGCAATTGGAGCCTACGAACGCCAATTAGAGTACTTCCCGGCCGTGAATAAAAAAAAAGAATAGAGCAGAAGTGCCGAGATTAAAATTTAAAATGTCTTTGAAAATCGATGAAATTGTTGTTATTTGTTTGGGTTGAATTTTTGGCTGTTTTAAATAAAGTGTTCTAAAAATGTCTGGTGTCATTCTGTTTCACTGAGCTTCCTCTTTCGAACAAAAAAAAGATCTCGTCGAAACAACGGAAATTCAAAAAGTTATGACCAATATTCCATCGGGCGTTTATAAAAACTCAGCCTGTATAAGGCCTCCTAGATGTCATTGAAAAATTTAAGGCCCGCCTCTAATATAAGGCCCCTAGAGGGCCACTTTATATACTCACCTTGCAAAAAGTAAAAAAAACTGTTTTTTGACTGAATATTCGTTGGCACCGAAAGATCGAAAAACACAAGGCTCCATCAAACAAAATAATAGACCCTCTAGAGCCTAAGTAAAAAATAAAATTCGCGGCCTACTATTAGAGGAAATACGGTACACCAAAATGTCTTAGTAACGACGTCTGACTTTGGGCTAAACTTTGGGTCAAAACTGAACTCTATTGAAGCTTTTTATCTTTTTCGCCTTGGTCCCCCTGTTGTTTTTGTGCAATTTCCCGTGTTTTGTAGCGCCTATGCGCATTGTTTTCATTTCCTATCTTTTCTTCGCACATGGTTCTAGTTTATAATTGTTAGTTGGAATCGATGGTGTTTAAGTTGGCAGAAATAAGGTTACATAAAAAAATAACGAAAACAAAAGAAATAAAAAACAAGGGACCAAGGCAAAAAAAGACACTACGGCTTCTATAGAGTCTAAGACTGGTCTAGGGTGTCATAGTATGAGGAGGTCATTTTATCGAGGTTAGACTGTAATCAAATTTTTTAAGGAGTGTTCTTTAAGGATAAATTTTCAATTTTTTATGTTTTCTATGAAACGAATTTTTTATGCACTAACAAGTAAGTAAATTGTGAAATGAGTAAAAATTGGAAGGGGAAGAGGAAGGTCTGTAGTCCTACAAACTTTTAACGCATGCATCAATTTGAGCAGTAACTCTAACTTCAAACTATACCTCTAATATTATAATGATGCATTCCGACAATATTTTATATTTATTTCACTAAAAAACACAACTTTTAATTAGTTGCTGAGATTTTTATTGACAGGATAAACACGTACAATTTTACGTTTCCGAAAATTTTTCGACAACGTTAACATAAACTTTCTATATGGTGAAATACAACAAAGGGTAGCGAAAAATTCAACTACTGAATGCAGCTGAAATACACACATAACAACTATCATAGCAGGAGACGTATAAGGAATTTCAAATAATAAAATAACTAAATACATAATCATTGGTATTAACATAAATACAGTTGCAACAAAAGCTTGTACTAATGAAATAATTATAATAGAATGATTTGCTTTCGATTTCTTTTTCAAAATTTGGTAAATAAAAAGTCCAAACACAAAAATTTCTAGCAAAATAAAAGCAAGTATTGAAACAAATTCCACTAACACAGATACAAACATATAAGAATAAGGGAGCGCAATGAAAGTTGGTTCAGTGTCAATAATTTGTTTTAAAATAGGATCATATTTTTGTGCCCACTCAATGTGTATTTGACGCTTTTCTGAGACCGCGCAAATAATAGAGTAATATACAAAAAGGTATGTCAGAATAAGAAAAATAGACATTACTATAATAAGAACTTTTTTGTTCATCCACCTTAAGAAATTAACAGGAAATACTAAAAGATATTTTATAAAAAGTGTTAGCATTAAGCCAGCTAACATGTTGACTGCAGCTCCCAAACATACAAAAATATACATGAGACTGCCTAAATAACCGAAAATATATCTTCCGAATCCGATTTGGTATCCGCCAGGAAGTGGTGTTAATGGAACAGGTTTGAAAATTCCTATTGTGGTCTCAAAGACTAAACACCAAAAAGTATGGTTCAGAACAAACCATTTGAAGTTGCCTAGTGTTTTCGACTTTGTAAAAATTGTGAAAAATATAAATGGTGCCATTAACCATGACAATATAAGCGTAAAATTAGAGTAGTAGCAATAAAAATCAAGCAAGGCTAGCGACGGCAATAAAATTTTTGACATATTTGAATATACGATTTGTGTGAAAAGAAATTATCTTGGTTTGAGTTTTTTGCTTAATATGTTAAACTAGTGAAATTATATATTAATGATACATTTCCGATTGCCTAAGCGTTGTTAAGCAGCTAATTTTTAAGTGTTTAATCAGTATTTTCAATGAATTGAATGTTAGTTAATAATAAGAGTAGTATAGTACCCCCTTTTTCGCCGGGTAGCCACAAAAAAGGGAAAAATAATATTGATATTGAAACCCTTATCATATGTCTTTACTTATTGACTTCGATGATTTTTTCTCAATTCTCTTACCAAATCAGGCGCCCATTTTGAATCTTTAGAAATTTTTTTTTAGGACTCAGATAACTTAATTGAAGATGTGCTTCATGAATGTTACTGAGAATTCATTCTATGTAAGGATTCTTACTAATCCTACAGTCTAACTCTCAATCGTTTGAAGACTAAGCCTAAACGTTCATTAATAAATGTAAAGACCTAAGTCTAAACAGTAACTTTTTTCCCTGAAGAAACGAGACTTTCGAGAATACATTTCTTTTTGAAAATCCAAGTTTGATGTAATTTTGAAAGCCTAAGCCTTTTGAAATAGACAAGCTTAAAGTAATTTTGAAAGCCTAAGCCTTTTTAAATAGCCAAGCCTAGGTAATTTTTGAAAGCGAAAAAGAGTCTAAAATAATTTTCAGAATACGCAACCCTAAAAAAATTTCCAGAAAACAGAAGCCTAATATAATTTTGAAAGCCAAAAGTCTAAAGTATTTTTTAAAGCCAAAGTCTGGAAAGGTATGTAAAACACAAGTGTTTGTCTATTTAAGCAATTATACAAATATATATTTTTAACAATGAAACAAACATTCAGACTGGCCACCCCAGACTTAAGGTCTCTAAGTTCAGAACAGTTATGTGAAAAAACCTAGCATGAGTAACATTCGAGCTTTTTTAAAACCGCCGTATTCCAATGCTATATTAGAAAGCCAGTCCATGCACCGGAATACGTTAACTGATCAAGGGGATCATATAACTATTTTTTTCAAATTTTTTATTTATTTTTACTTGTTTTCATGTTTTTTTAATTTTTACAATTTCTAATGAATAAAATTATTCGTAACCAAAAGGTAAAATCCTGTAGTCTGAGCGATAGCCTTTTCTATTACAAGGAGAGTACTTTTTAGACTGTTTTTTAGATATTACTATGGATTGCTTGTTTGTGAGAATTCTATTATATTCAGATACAATAGGAGAGTCTTGTCCTAAAACTTGCCTTTTAAAAGCTTCATAGGTGAAAACAGAACATGTTTTAGAATCAAGGGTTATACCTCGAACTTTTAACACAGTCTTTATCACGCCCTTTAAATCTTTCAATCTCAAACCGTACTGTTTAGGTCCAGCTGCAACAAATTCTTCTATAGTATATTTTGAATGTTCGCGGGTCATCTCACCTAGATAACTTCCTTCCTTAATAGGGTTAACACGTTTGGGATGTTTGAAGATAACCGAGTAAGTGTCTGTATACAATAGTTTGCAACCAGGGGTGTCGTCGACTATTTTCATATATTCAAAAAGTTTAGCTCTTGCTGCATCTGCAGTGATCAGAGAAACTAAAATATTTGAAGTGCGAACTTCCTGTGTATTGACGTCAACATAAATAAGTCTTACTGCATCTTCATTTAACACAATAATATCTCGAATACTATATTTGTTTGAATTTATCATGCAATAGAACTTAGAGGGGTCAGTGAACACAACAGTTTTAGACAAGTTGTTTCTCATTCCGAACTTACCCCATAAGGAATTTAAACATAGTTTTGAAATATGACGCATTCCCGGATTATCTCTCATATTATTAGAATCGATTTCAATTCCATAATGATTCTGATAATCAATAATGAATTTGTTTTTCTCTTCAGCTGTTTCTATTCCCATCTTTTTCCAGCCTGTAGATTCAACTTTTATTTTCAAGAATACTTTCACACAAGGGACCACAGGCGCCTATCGGCGCCTCTATAGTATTTCGAAATTTCGATAGTGCATTCATCGTGAAAAACTACGCGTCTATCTACGTCTACGTTCTTTTCGAGACATCGCAAAAATGGCCATCGTTGGAAGCAGAAAAACCATCCTCCAGGCCTACCCCAAAATCCTCCAACTCCAATTTTGAGGGACCACAAAAGTTTTTCTTTTTCGAAGACATTTTCCTGGGTCTCGGCATAAAAAGACGCTGAATTGTCTGAAGTTTGGGGTTCCGTCGAGACATTGCCGAAAATAATCGGAAAAATAAGCAAAAATGGCCTGAATGTGGTCAAAATGTCCATTAAAAAGTAGGACGGACACATGCCAAATACTATATAGAGATACTCTTTGAAGATGGTTGAATCCCAGGTATTATAATTCCAAATATTGAAAATTTTAGATACAACATATCCATTATCTAAAGCTAAATTAATATCAATATGAGAAAGTGTTTGCTGTATTGTTCTTTCCTTGTCGGTATGTATACACTTTTCGTTCTCAATGAACAGAACTTTTCCTGACTGGCAAGCCTTGTCTGCGCATATGAAGCAGCAGGGAAATTGAAGACCATACTCGTTTCTATTTGCAAGAGCAGGAATAGTTGTTCCCTTCGGAGGAAGAATGTTGACCTGCAATAGACCCATGTAAGGGTTATCACTAGCTCTGTACCTTCATAGTGTTCATATTCTGCGAAAAACTTATTCATCTCTTCATTTTTGTCTAGTTCATTTAAAACCTGACACTCCCATACGACGTGAACATTCATTATCTTTTCCAACTTTTTTATTTTCTCGTTCGTCTTTTCGTAGTTAAATTCGGGAGTGTTACTGTTCAAGCTTTCAGCTCCACAATTATTACAACCATGAAAACCACACCCTTGTTATTTTTCAAATGTTTATTGTATTCTCCAAATAAGGGTATATCATTAAAATTATTAACATACCCATCAATTTTCAACTTTCCAATCAGTTTCACAATGCTGTTCCATGTTTAGTTAGTATTTCATTGGCATGATAGAAATAGTTTCTTTCACTTGAAAATTCTCATAACAGCTCCCGCAATAGTTGAACTATATTCGAGTATGTCACTATCAGCTATTGCAACAAGTATTTTTCTCATTACAGTTATTGCTTCTAATAAAATCAAAGTATCATTTTCACAATATTTAGCTAATTTTTCAGGTAAGAAGAAAGATGTTTTCTTGTTCTTTTCATACCACAATTCGAAATCAGCTCTTCTATCAAGTGTCATCGAATCAGGACAATAGTCTTCAATATAGGGTAAGCACCCAAGTTTTGTTTTGTAATTAGAAATTTTGTTAAAAAGATGAGGGAAATAAAGCTTATTTTCACAATCTAAACCAAAAGTTGATTTCAGCTGATCCAATCTAACATTCATAAGAAGATAGGAATCTCTAAAGAAAACTTTTGCACAGTTCTTATTGTTAACAATAGACATTTGATAGATTTTGTTACCTGTCATTGTAAGATGAGGCACTATGTTCATAGAGTACAGCCTTCTTAATACGAAATGAAAGTCAAATTTAGAGCCATAGTGTGCAAACGAAATAGTCTTGTGCTTTCTACCAAAACTAAATATCCAGTCTATAAAGCCCTGCAGAGCGTCTTTACAGTCTTCATGACTCCAAGATTTGGATCTATGGCGTCCACAAATGCAAGACAAATTTCCGTCTAAACAATTTGTGCAGGAAATTCTAGCAGAACAATAATTGACTATATGTTCAGTAATTCCTTTTGAATAACAGTATCTTGGGTTGTCTTAAAATCAAAAGCCACTGATCTGTATGGTTCTGATTTCGTTTTTTCTAAAGGCTGAATGTAACATACGTGATTTTTTTTGCAAACAATTTTACAAATGTGACAGTATTTTTCATCACATACATGTTTTTTTTAAAAAATGACCACACTTAAAAATATAAAAAAAATAAATCAAATTAAAAAATAAACAAGCTTTAAAAGATTTTAAAAAATAACTTGAAAAAAAAAATTAAAAAAATTTAAAAAATTAAAATAGATTTTAAAAATTATTTTCAAAAAGATGACCATACTCAAAATATGAAATAAAAAAATTAACCAAATTAAAAAAATTAAGCTTTTTAAAAATTTTTGATTATTATTATCAATTATCGATTTTTGAAATTATTTTCAATAAGATGACCATACTTGAAATATGAAATAAAAAATTTTTGTATTTCATATGAATAATTAATTGAATAGGTCAATCAGAACAGCTTTCAAAATCACATCAAACTTGGATTTTAAAAAAGAAATGTATTCTCAAAAGTCAGGGAAAAAAGTTACTGTTTAGACTTAGGTCTTTACATTTATTAATGAACGTTTAGGCTTAGTCTTCAAACGATTGAGAGTTAGACTGTAGGATTAGTAAGAATCCTTACATAGAATGAATTCTCAGTAACATTCATGAAGCACATCTTCAATTAAGTTATCTGAGTCCTAAAAAAATTTATAAAGATTCAAAATGGGCGCCTGATTTGGTAAGAGAATTGAGAAAAATCATCGAAGTCAATAAGTAAAGACATATGATAAGGGTTTCAATATCAATATTATTTTTCCCTTTTTTGTGGCTACCCGGCGAAAAAGGGGGTACTATACTACTAATAAGAAGTAACTTTTTTGTTTCTTGTAGGTTTGGTTAATCACTGATGATTTAAAAATAGCGGTTAGTTACTGGTTAGTCACCAAAAACCGGTGATTTATGTATTTTGCTTTTATATTCAAATTTTTAGTTTCTTCATGTGGCTCTCTGGCCGAATTGAAGAAATTAGCATTCTGGTACAGAAAACAGTGGTTAACTATGGGCCTAACTGACTGTTTACATAGTTAACACACATAATTAAGCACACATAGTTAACTTTATAATCATCGTTTTTTGGTAATTTATAGTGAGCCTGGGGACTAACCGGTAACTGACCGGTTAGTTACCGCGGTTGCGTAAACCACCCTAAAATGCTCTAAATCACCCAACACACTGGTTAAGATTGTATGGCGTAATTTGGGATTATTAGAAGTATTTGAGCGTGGTTCAGGGCAGTTTTGAGCAATTTTGGTTGTGTAGCGTAATTTAGAGTAGCTTGGGATATTTGGAGTCTTTTGTGTGGTTAAAATTGTTTAGGGTTGATTAATTTTTTCGGGGTAGTTTGAGGTGATAAAAAGTAACTCGTGATCTTTGACCTAATTTTGCGATCTGAGACAGGTAGAGCAGCTCACGATTTATATTTGATCCAAGCCCTGTAATAATTCATTTAAATACTGCCCCAGAGGCTCTAATATGGTATATTTTGTAAAATGTTCTTCAAAACAAAAAAAGCAAATGAAAAAGTTAACAAAAGTATCAAAAATAAAAATTTAAAAATTAAGGTGTTCATATACCTGTGATTCCGTCTCCCGACTCTGACTGCGACTCCATTGTGAACACAGCACCAAAAGCACCAAAGAAGTGAAGTCGCAGTGTGTTCACAATGGCGTCGGAGTCGGAGTGGCAGTATCACGGCCTTTCAAAAAGAACTGTATGTGGCTTTACCCGTAAGCTTCATGGCGCAGTAGGTAAAGCGGGGAATTTTGTTGTGCCAACACTAGCAAAAAGACTATTTTCCTTGAAATCCGGCGAGTTCAACCCCGCCTTCCGACACGTTTTATTTTTCAATTTTATGAAAATTTTTTATTATTAGCCCATTCGACGTAAAATCGAAAAGTAGACTGAGGTCATAAATATCAGATTTTCTACTTTTCGTAAAAAAATTTGAGTACAGATTGAACAAAAGTGTAGACTTTAGGTCAAATATAAAGTAAAAAGTTAAATGAAACTTATTTTTATATGAGAATGTGGAGGGTTGTGTTCTCAGCTATGAGTTATATATCAAAATGTAGCCCTGGATCTGCCGTACAAAGTTGGAGCAAATCTTCTCACTATCGAGCATCTATGAAATCTAGAAGCATTTTCAAGTCCGGAACTCGTTTTTGTAGTCAGATTTGACGAGTTTTTAGATTTCCCGCAAAAATTATCAAAAGTCACTTACTGCCTATTTCTGACTACGTTGAAGGTCGTGGGTTAGAGCTACACAAGGAAGCGCACCCTAGAGATGAATCCGAGCGAATGTGCAAATGTTTTATCCATTCTCAGGACCTTTTATATAAGCCAGCATGTTGGTTGTTATGTGAGATAACGTTTGTTGTTTTTCAGGTGAATCATTCGTTGCACTTCGTTGCATTTTTGTAAAAAAAATATTTTCTCCGAAAATGTCTTTCCGCCACCAAAAAACATGTTTTCTACACGTTTCAGTGTCTAAAACGTTGCAAAAAGGGGAAAACACAATTTTGGGACACGTAGAGATACTGCATTCCGGCCGTCTGAAACTTCTGTTTTTCTGAAGTTTATGAGCTCTATTTTTTTAAATTTAATGGGCACTTTTATAGAGATAAAAAGTTTAGGAAAACAAAGTTTCAGACCACTTGAAGTTTAAAGAAAAATACGTAGTTTTTTCAATAGAATCCCGGGAGCTTGCGTTGCTATTAGAGATAATGTCTTGAAGGCTTAGAGATGCGCTCACAGACTTACCTGCGACATGAATCCAAGCAAAAACAATCTTTGAGAACTTTTTGCACTGGCTCATGTTAAAAAACATGGTAAAGCAGATTGTAAGATTGTGTCGGAAAAAAGTCATGACCCTTTAAATTCGCCAAATTTTTGTCGGTCCACCCTGTTTATTTGTTTAAACACCATTAATGCAAAATGTGACTCATCATTCACTTACAGCTTTGTTTGTATTTAATCAATATTTATCAGCTTGTTTGATCTCTAAAACTCATCCAATTTTTTTTATGAGCCACAATAACAAAAACTTTTTTCCTTTTTGTAATTATTTCTTAATTTTTCTTTTTACTTATTTGACTTCCAAGCACTTTGGATGCTTGATTGCTTTTGCAGAAGCTTCAGAGACAGATCTTCCAAGCAACTTTTCTAATTTTTCCATTCATATTTCTCCATTAACTTCCCAGCAAGATGTTAACGCCATCTCATGCACTCAGCAACAATATGCCGTGAGAAAAACACTTTTTTGTAGTTTAGAAATGGAAGAGAAATAAAAGTGGCTCGTTCTCGTAGAAAAGTGGCCGCTTTTTTAATTTCCTTTTAAAAAGCAGAAAAATGGCCTGTTTCGTAGAAAAATGGTCTGTTTTTGCGTTTTTAGCATCGATAATTGGGTGATGTAGTTCAAACAGGGCCACTTTTCTCCAAAAGAAAATTCAGAAAGTAGGTCACTTTTCTGCTAAACTGGGCCACTTTTATAGTTTTTCCTTTGTAAATTTCGCACACATAATAATAGCTTTTCTAGAGCTTTGCCGAATGTCTGGTCGAATACACCGTGGGAAGTACTGTTGACGAATTACTAAAAAATATGAGTAAAATATTTGTAAAGTTCCAGTCTGAACAGCCACCTTGCACGTAAGTTACTCAAAGATATTTTGGTTGTTTGTTTATCAGAAAATTGCAGTCGATTTTGGGAGATGTTTGAATGTGCCCGATTTAAAGCTGACTGTCTTTACAAAATGGTCAGCAAAATAAAGAAGGAATATCGAACAGAGGCTAAACCGGAGCTTGCTTTTGTGAATGAATTTATTTTTACCTTTGCACGATGTAATGAGTTAAAGTGTAAGTTGCCTTAAAATTATAACAATAAAAAAATACATACTAGAGATAAGGATGGGACTGAGAAGACTTGATCTCGGCCGCGTCCTAACTGGGGCAATCTTAATAACTTGGGCAACAGTTCTAGTCCCGATTTCATTCTCCCGAAATATTATTTGATAAGTCCTGATCCTGGTGTTTCCGAATCAAAATATTAGACCTAACTTTTTTGCGGACATAAAAATGCGGATTTTTTAAGCTAACTTTCTACAAGAAAGTTTATAATTTTAAGTTTTGCCACAAAACATATTTCGACCTCACAATTTTTTGTTTGAGACTTAGTTTCAGACCCGAAACGAAAATTTATTAATCCAAAAGTTGGCAGCGCAAATGGGTCCGACGATTTTCCAAACGTATTTTTAAAGTCTTTTACTCATTCGGTTTGGGAAGTCAGGGTTCCCGATTTTGGAAAAAAAATATTTAAAAAGCAAAAACTGTCTATTAAACTCACGCTTTTTGAAAATATAGTTTTATATGACATATGTTTATAACTATTTTTAGCAGAAGAAGCCTTAAGAGTCTGCTTGTTACAAAAAGATTTACCAGATCAAGAGGGATTTGATTCCTGCGAGCAAAAGGATACATCTGCTAGAGGAACGTGTCGGTGAGTATCAGTCTTGTGGAAATGTTTTACATCAAAAACTATTGAAGAGACAAATATCTTGATTGTCGTAGAAAAGAGATAGATCAGCACTGGTATGCATTTTTCAAATAACCTCTACAAATTTAAATTATTTTGAATATATTTTAGTCCTGATTTAAACTGGCAAGCTAAATTGACTCTTTGTCAATTGCAAGTCTACAGGGCTGGAGGGGAGTGCATCATAGCTGAAAAGTGCAAAGTAGGCAATTTCAGTTTAAAATTTCTTAAACAATATTTCAAAATTATAGGATATTGGCCCATCAGACAATTCTTCTATTTTCCAGCTCAACTTATTAAATATTTTATTGACTTCTTTTTGTGTTGTTTTGTTGACTTTTGTTTAATAGTTGCTTAAGAGTAATAAAAAATTGCAAGCTGGGCATCTTTTCCTTCCTCTCCTTTTTCCTTTCCAATCAATAACCTGAGGTCAAATGCCTACCTCATTTTTTTGTTTATTACTTTTGCCACATTTGTCTAGTCGTATTAAATAATGAATAAGATCTTTTTCAAACAAATTGTCTTCATCTATTTTTTTGCATCAACCATTTTGCTGAAGGCTCAATACTCTACAGCAGGTTTATCAACTGCTTTCGTTTTTATTTTGTTAACATTTTTTCAGTGTGCATTGACCCTTGTGAAAAACAGCCACTAACCTCCAAATGTCCGGATCTTGACAAGGAATATTATGAGGACACAAATCCATCATATGTTTATCGATATTACAGCTTTGATAATGAATGCTATTCATACGTATATTGTAAGTTTACCTTAGCTCAATGTTTTACTTTATTGATTATAAGGAGTTACTAAGGTTGGAAGAGTAGGTTTTTTGCCTAGGTGTGGCTTTTTTCAATTTCATTTTTATCGCTTGTTTCTTTATGCATTTGGTCCTATCCCACAAAGGAGTTTGCCTTGGTCCCTCTGTTGAATTTTTTTTGTTGTTTCTCAGGCTTAGGCAAGGGTAGGTGAGCGTATGTTAGGATTGATTTAAACATAAGACTAAGATATCTTTAAGTCTGTCCTAACATACGCTAGCCTACCCTTGCCTAAGCCTAAAAAATAACGAAAATTTTTCAATGGGGGGCAACCCCCCATTCCCCCCTCCCCCCTCCCAAGGGGCTTGGTAGCTTGCAGTTGAGATGAGCGCACACACACATACCTTAGACACAAAACACTCGAAAGTGACTCTGGATGCATAAAAAAGGTTGCATACCAGAGTTTTTTCATGCGGTAAGCTACAGTTAACATAACTATGTTTAAATTCCGTCTTTTTAGGTTCAACATAGGTAACCAAGTCAAAAAATGACCAAAAAACCATAGGGGGGACCAAGGCGAAAAATGACCAAACACAACAAGGGCACCAAGGCAGTCGAAAAATTTTTTCTTTCGAAAAATGTCCTTCCCACATTTTTTTAGCCTTTTCTATCGTTGACAGGGCAGGGAAGATCTTGAAAAAATAGCCAAATAGTCTACTTTAGCCAAAAAAAGTGAAAAAGGGCTTCAAAATGAGAAAAAAACGCCTAATAAGGTAAACAAGGTGCGCGATACGACCATTTCAAAATTTATTGCAATACTTTCCGGACGACCTTATATATCGAGGGTAAACCATTGTAAAAAAATTTCTAGGCCCTACTTACGGTCAACTATTTCCGTGTTTATTAAATGTTTAGCCTTTTGTGGCGTTGAGCCAAACAACTCTAAGCTTTTGAAGACTCGAGCAGAATGTGAAGAAGTCTGTCTTGGCATTACAACTACCACATCCACTACTACCAAGAGACCAATTCCGACTACTACTACTATGAGACCACCCACCATTTTTTACCCTGTAAATTTTTTCATTGCAAATGATGTTACACTTTTTACTTCAACGTTGTAGATATTTATTAGTCTTCTTTGGTTACATATAGTACTGAAAATCGCAACGATTTTCATTTCACCTGTCGTTCTTTACAATCCTCCAGTTTTAATGTTAAGAACCGCGCCTCTCGATAAATTAACAGCTTCTTTTGAAAATAGGTTGTTAGGACATTAAGAGATGCTGGTCCTAAGATTGTCGGAGAACGACCGATAAAATCGTAACCCTTTTGATTTTTGATACTACAGGGTGAACCAAAAAAACTCTATCATTTTTTCGAAAAATTTTAGTTACATATTTTTTTTAATTTTTGTTGCTATTTTTTGTGAACAGTGTGTTCATGTATATTGTGTTTTCTTAACCTTAGGTAGCTCCCAGGTAGCTTTAGCACTGTCATCGATTTTCCTGGGGAAATCGGTTGAGCAAGTGGCTACGTACACCAATTTTTAAAAAATGGTATAGTTTTTTTGATTCACCCTATAGACAAAAGAATTTAAATAAGTAAGGGCAAGCCTAAGTGCATACAGTCTAGTCTCGTTTATCCGACACCCCCTCAAGTTCGTTCCCACCTAGGGTCCGACACTTTTTTAAGCCAATTTTTAAAATGTTTCTCCAGTTGTCTTTGGTTGTTTTAGTCCGAAATATCGCAAGGATTCTGATGTTGCCGATCGTTTTTCCCAAATCCTTTTACATTGCCATAAAGACCCGCGGGTCTCGTTTATCCGACACATGATTTTTAAAAATTGGCTTAAAAAAGTGTCGGACCCTAGGTGGGAACGAACTTGAGGGAGTGTCGGATAAACGAGACTAGACTGTAAAGATAACTTTCAAGTATTAATTTGAGACAGTTTTTGCTAATATAATGTCAAATAACGAAAATTTTAGAACTAGGTTTTCATTTTGCAAAAAAAATAGTTATCGTTATCCAATATTAAATAAAAGTTTTACTTTAGACTAAATCCGTTAAGACATATAAATAGGGTTGTCGACTCAAATATTCGATTTCGAATGTTATTCGAAAATATTCGACTTTTTCGAATATCGACTCGACCCGAATATTCGAAAATTTCGAATATTCGACAACCCTACATATAAAACTAAGGCAACCAAATTTCAAAAAAATTGGCTGTAGTTGAAAAACATTAGAAACAGTTTTGCAATTGAAATTCGTTACTTGAAAAATAATTTTCGATTTTTTTGCAACTTTAAATTTGGATCCTATACTTCGCAGCCCTAAAGACCCAGGGGCAATAAAATGATACTGAAACTTATTTGTAAAGATTATATGTCAATCACTTAAATTTTCTCTTACTCTGTGGCATCGAATGAGTAGTCGTGGAAAAAAATTTGGACAAAAAACCAAGAAAAAAATTTAAACAAAATATAGTTAATGTTAAATATCCGTATTTCAGCGCTATATGTCACATCTGGAGGTGGCCAAACAGAAATCTCTTATCGCTTCATACAAAGGAAAAGTTGCTGTTGCAAAGGCAAAACTAGCATCTGCTCAAGCGATATTATCAGCTAAAGAGCGACACTTTCATGTGATGGATAGCGCAAGGTCCATTGCTTTAGAAGGCCTCCGTCAATCACAACAGGCTGAAGCTAATGCTCAGTTAGATTACGATTCTATGTACTCAATGTTAAAAGACGAGGAAAGAGTTTTGGATGGTGGCAAATATTTTTTTTATGGCAAATAAAACATTTTAACTTAGTAACTCAAAATAAAATACAAATTTTTTAAATTTATTATTTATTATTATGTGTATTTCCATATCTCCTCTGATTGCCGCCCCGGAGCGCTTATTCTTCGATCGACCTCTATGAGGGGGTCGCTTGATAGAGTCATTTTAAAATTTTTGGGTGAAAATCTAAAAAGTAGAATCGGAAAATGCAAACAAAACCTGTTCGAAAAAAATCTGCCCGACACACAATAGCTCAAAGTCGAGGGGGAGCATTTATTAGAGAGTGGGGGTGCAATTAGAGGAAATACGGTACACAGTCGAACCTGGATATAAGAACATGCAATGGACCGGCCAAACACTGACATTATATTCAGGTGTCCTTACAAGAGGTTTACTTGTACAGAAAACTAAGAAACCAAGATCGATTTTGTGCAAAAATTTTACGTAAAATTTTCAAATGTTTGTTTTTCCCAAAATTTGTGGTGAAAATGATTATGTGACTTTATATCGAGGGTATTTTGATAAGCCGAGAGTAGCTTAGAGTTCTCTTATATCAGAGGTGCTCTTATATCCAGGTCGGACTGTATATGAATCAAAGCCTCTCTTTGTGACTTTGGTATATGCAACACTTTTTTCATGACAAAAAATTTCATGCTGATTCTGAATCTAGAGCCTTTTTTGCAGCTACAATAAAATTTCATAGCTAACTAGCCTTAAAAAAGAAACTGTTTTAAAAAACCAGAAAAATCGAACAATTTTCTATTATAAAATAATTTTTTAAATTTTACTCGAAATGTTCTGATATTTTTACTTAAAAAAATTGCGAGAACTTTTGAAATATTTTGGCATTTACCGGAATTTTTATTTCAATGAGAAGAATATTTTATATGAAGAACACAGAATTCAAATATAAAATTCTGACTACAGTTTAACGTTTTAAAATTTCGATTTTTTCGGCGAAACTGTGCTTGTCACAGGAATTTCAACACTGCAATCACCCAAAGTAACATTGTTACTGTCAAGTTTCGGCGACACAACAAGGTCCTGAAATTACCTATTAATTATTTTTTAAATCTCTGAACAAAAAACTTTTTGCGCAATCCATCCCTGTTGCAAAAATGAAACCACTCCTGGGTAAAAGCCTTCCAGATAGTTAGCAAATCCAACATATCCACCTAGCAAAGGAGAGCTGAGTCTAAACACTCGATCATTTCGATTCACTTCTGTAATTCTTGCAGATTCCATGTCGATTGGTTTGATAACAAGGATAGGCACAATCTGAAATGGAAAATCCAAATCATCGGCCAGCTTTTTTGCAAAATCCTTCATTTTTTCAGCAACCGCTTTGTGACCCTCAGAAGTTAAGTCAATCGTTAAATTGCCAGTCAGACATACGGGCTGTAGACTGTCGATTGTCTCAAGACTGGGAAGTGTACATTTCCAAATATAGTCAGAGTTTTGATAGTGATTGACTATATTTTTTGCTGTTTTGTTAGGCATGCTTCTGGCACCTAAATTATTGGTCTCAATTATGATAAGTGTTTGTAAAAATACAGCAAAACCTGGAGTGTAATTCAAAAGAAAAAGTTTGGTTGTAGTCGCATAACCATGCTCTTTGATGAAGTTGCAAGAAATCTTATCCAACTGAGTGGCTAAAGGATAGTAAAATCCACCACGGTATTTCTAGAAAAAAATTAAACACTTTTTTCTTCAATTTTTTCTCTATCAAAAAATATATATCACATTTTTAGCTGAATTTTCTGAATAATTTGTTTTCGAATGACTTGTGGAATTTTTTGAAGAAGTAAGCAGAAGCTTTTGCTGTTTTAGCAGCTCAAAGCATTTAATCGACTGTTGAATTTTATGCCGGTAGCTAAGCACTGTGTGACAAAGTAAAGGTATTTTTACAAAATATTCAAGGCTTTCACCTATGCTCTTTTAAACAAAAGCAATTAAGTCGACTCTCTACATAACGACTTTCAAGGGATCGGCCAAAAGAGGACGTTATTAAGAGAGGACATTATCTAGAGAGTCGTTATGTACAGAGGCGCTTGCCTCAATATCACTCACTAGACGTTATATAGAGAGACTCTCACAAGAAGCTGTTTATTTCAGTAATAAATAACACCTGAACAAACAGTCACGGAATAGGCATAAAATAAGTGCAACTACTTTTCTGCTTCAATTTCTTAATGCATTATTTGGCAAGCACATCATCCACTCTATCGTACAGCAGTATCGCATTTTATTCGCATCAGATTTCTTGTTTGCCACCGCTTTCCTGATTTGATTTGCCAGTGCTTTTGCGTTCTCCTAGAGCAAGCAAATTGTAACAGAAAAACACAAAGAAGTCTAACCGCCAGAAGAGGACCCGACATCGGAACGTTTTCACTTCTCGCCACTTTGAACCATCGTAAAACTGATTCTTCCAGATTTTCCAACTTGAATGACTTGAAGCGAGCTCACTTTGCGTTGATTGCTTTGAGAATTGCCTGCCTGCCACTAATAATGGTTTTGACCGTCGTCGCCGGCAGATCGAATTGCTCGCTGATTTTCGATTCGGTTTTTTGCTCGCCGAAGCTTCGATGATTTTTTTCTTCTTTTCCAAAGAAATTTGTTCGGAGTTTCCATCTATGAAAAAAACGGCACAAAATTGGCAGAATAATTATAATAATCACAATAAAAGAGCAAATTATGAAAGCTGACTAAATTGAATATTTTGTAAGCGAAAAATGTGTTATTTTCTTGTTGAGAAGTTTTCACGAAAAAACGTTATACGGAGAGGCATCTTAGAAGCTGTGTCCTGCCAAATTGGGATGTTATGTAGGAAGGGACGGTATGTAGAGAGTTGTTGTATAGAAAGGCAATAGTTGGTTCAGACCAACCAAACGAGTTTTACTGGGACGTTATGAGGAGAGGGACTTTATATAGAGAGTCGTTATGTAGAGAGGCCCTGTACTCTGAAAAGGAAATCCTGAATTTTCAAAACTTTCTAATATTATATTTGATCATATCACGGTATTTCCTTGAATAATACAGCCCTATGCTTTGATAAGGACCCAACCCTGACTTTGAGGGGGTGCACCCCTGACCTATATCTCAGTCTAGAGATAATATATATTCTTCTTCTAGAGGTAACATTTTACCACGAGCTCTACCTATTTTGCTTTTTCGATTTTGGTCGTGAACCCAAAAATTTTGAGATTGACTTGGAATGGTTCGGATTTTCGAGGACTTGAAAAAAAGACTCATGGAGCCTTATTGGAGGAAATACGGCAAATTTTTAAAAGAATATTATTTGAAGTTTAGAAACTACCTTAGTTATAGTTTCGCTATAAACCATTCCATAAGTAACATTCATTGCTTTCAGTTTTTCTTCTAGATCTTTTGTTCTCGGTATACTTACATTTAAGAGTGACAAATGGTAGAACACTAGCAAAGAAAAAATGAAATTCATTTTTGATCAATATTCAATAAATGAACATTTATATTTGAAGAACAAATAATTGGACGAATAAAATGGCTATATTACTACTTCGAAAAAAGCAGTGCATTTATAAAACAATCTATTGATTAATATGTTATTAATCTATGAATATTGATTAAAACTGTTAACTAGAGATTTTGTTAATAACGTTTGTTAATAACACGTTAACGTGTAAATGAAGGGGCTCTATTTAAGAAGAGGTACCATTTTTTGCCTTGGTCCCCCCTATTGATTAAGAATTGAATGTTTTGAAGGTGTTCTTTGATCAGATGGGGAAAATATATGATTAGCTATGCAGTTGAATTGTTATCTTGGAATTGTCGATGGTGTGTTATCAATAAAATTTACAAAAAAAATCAATAGGGGGGACCAAGGCAAAAAATGGTACCTCTTCTTAAATAGAGCCAATGAAGGCTAACGACGAAAATTACAAAAACCTGTTTGTACGAAAGTAAAAAATTATGCACATTTAGTTTGGAAATTAAGTTGACACATAATCAGAGCTCCCAGACCTCCTTATTCATGAGATTTATCCTTATTTTGGGATTCCAAATATTTTTTTAGAATCTTACGTCAAAGTCGTATAAGAACTGGACAAAATAGCATATTTCGCAAGATGCCCTAAAATGACCTTATTTCGAGCAAACGTCCATATTTTTAAAGTTTTGATCTGGAAGCCCTGCACATAATCCATCAAACAACACATAATCCAAACATCTGCACACACTCCAAAAGGCTTGCTTCAACTCGCTTTATATTTTTCAAAGTTCATTTTTTGTAAACATTGTGTGTATTTTGTAAGCACAGCACACAAAACTTGTATGAAAAAGATGTTGGCAAAGCTTTTCTCTCCAGCTACAAGCAAACAATTGTCTTTTATGCACGAAATTTGCACGGATAGTTGCTGCAGTGTTTTAACATATATATACTATTTAGAAAAACTTTTTTTACAACTTATTAGGGCTGAATTAACCTATACCCCTTCACTCAATTAACCTTGACCCCCTTCACTCAATTCAGCTTGGGGGACCAAGGCAATTTTTTTACACTTTTAAATACCAATAATTATTTTGCGTAAAAATGATTAAAAAGACTGAAAAACAACTTATTTTACACTTTTTGTGCAAAAAGTTATTGGTATTGACAAATGTAAAAATAATTTTTGCCTTGGTCCCCCAAGCTGAATTGAGTGAAGGGGGTCAAGGTTAAGTGCTCCCTTTTCAGATCTAAAATAAATTTTAAGATATCTGTCGATAATTTTCAATGTTATTATTAGTTATTATTACGTCTCATTTTCTTTTTAAAAAATTAGAGTGTTTTAGCAGAATGTTATTTAATACGCGAATTAGTATTTCCTTTCTAAGTCTTTATTTGGTTTCGGCAGCTCCTATTTCTAATAAACCAACAATCGAAACAAGTACTAAAATGGAAGTTTTGAAGACTGCTGATGGTTTTAAAGTGAGTTCTTTTAATATACCGATAGTCCACGTATAAAAATTTTCGTATTACAGTCGACGCTCGTTATAAGGACAGCGAAAATGCACCAAAAATCTGTCCTTATAACCAGCTGTGCTTATATAGAACTGTCATTATGACGAGAGTTGATCTCCGTATCTTTATTACTGTCCTCGTATCGAGATTTTTTTGTTAAACCTAGGTTTTTAGCAAGCAAATTTCAATTCAAACATCGAACAATAATAAAAATTAAAGGGCATGCTCACGCCCGATGGAATAATTTTTGCGTTTCAAATTGGCGGGTACCAGTACACGAACGCATTTGCGAATGGCGGAGTTCGGCTGCTTGGCTTCAACACCACTGAAAAGAATTTATTTGAGTCAAATCACGAAAAATCAAGATACATTTTCTCGAGAACGATTCCCTTGGCCATGCAAGCACCTCCAAATGGGTCAGCCTTCCAGCAAGTTCCCAGATTGGTCTTCTTGTAGCGCTTGTCGTTCCAACGCTGCTCCTGACGATGCATTTTCAACGTGCGAGCCGTGCGGATACCTTTTGACTTTCCCATCTTGCTGAAAATAAAAATATTTGCAAAACCGAAATTCGCAAAACCGAACTAATATTTTGTCTCGTTGCTGGCTAAACAGCCTTGAAACATAGAAGCGCGAGCGAAATTATCGAAAAACTAAAATAAATTCAAATTTGATTTTGAATTTCAAATCTCCGGCGTGCATGGTACTCACTAGAGACGGAAACGGGACGGTTTCCAAACCTTACAGGCTTTCGTGAGTGAGTGGTGATGTCGATAAACGTCGAACTCAAGAAGAAAATCTTGACTACCATAAAATTTGTAGTTCTTAAAGGTCTTTGGCGCCGAAGTTAAAGATTGATGGCGCTCTATTTGTAGCTCCTTCTAGTTTTTAATCACTTTAAATATATAAGGGAGAGGTTTTTTGAGTGTTCCTTTGAAAATAAATCGCGCCGGGTGATAATTAGAGCTTTGAAGCGATATTGGCTCTATTCCTTGATGGGGGACGGTTTTGCCCTGATCCCCCTGATGAACGTTTTTGTAATTTTTAGGCGTAGGCAAGAGTAGGTCAGCGCATGTTAGGACAGACTTAACACTTTTCAAACTCATGTTTGAGTCCGTCCTAAAATATGATGGCCTACCCTTGCCTAAGCCTACGCCTAAAAATAGGGCCGCAATATTTTCGCCCGTTTTGGCAACGAAAAATAACAAAAATTGATTCTGTACCAGGCTTCCAAAATTTATTTTTAGAAATCAGACAAAAAATTTCAATAATCAGATTTTAGGACAAAAACAGATTTTTTGAGTATTTCTGGTATCGAAAATCAACCAAATTTAAACAAAATCAGCTTTTCGGACTAAAAATCAGATTTTCAAGAATTCCTGGTGTCTAAAATCAACCCTTTTCTGATTAATCAACCCAGATGGGAGCCGTGCTCTGTACATTGCACTTTGAATGGTCAAACAAGATATTTTTTCTGAATTGTACTTCTAAATCTGAAACTTTAGTTTTTAGCAAAAAAATATCTGGTGTTTTACGTGGACTAAACTAGCAAATTAAAATTTTATCAATTTTTTTTGTGTCTTAAACCAGTAGAATTTGGTATCGACAGTCGTTTCTTTGCAGATCACAATGGCAGAAATTCAAAGTGCTTTAAGGATGGCTAGCCGAGTGGATCAATCTGCCCTTCCTAACTTACCTCATTTTATGTCTGCTCGTGCACCTCTGCCAGCCATTGGTCTTGAAGAGTTCTTGGCTAGTCTTGCTATCAGGAGTCAGAAAGATCTCAGTGATAATAACTACCCTAAAAGCTTTGATTCTACAGAAATTGAGCACACCGAAAAAGACCCTGTTGTTACTAAGAATTCTATGCACCAGCCTATAGCAAAAGAATTTATCTATCAACCCTCGCGTGGATGAGTGTTCTAACATAATAAATAAATAAATTTAATAAAATATTTTTTTAATTTTTCTACAAAATCAATAAATAACAAAATAATATAAGACTTTCAAGTTTTTATTTTATACTTATTTTCTTCGTATTGTGATAATTTTTACCACTGTCTATTTTTACACGCACATCTCCTACACAGTTTTCGTTATGGTAATGTCTTCTTAAAATCTTGGAATATACAGCTACACAGATGACAGAGTCAATAGAAGCCAGTAAGAAGTTGAATGCTCCGATTTGAAGAGAAAGTACTATTCCGCTGACCTGCAAAGACAATAAGTTTTAAATTTGATAAAAAATTTTGGATGTAACTAACTTCGTAAATTACTAAGGCGGAAAATTGAGGAAGAAAATTGAGAAAAAACTCAGTGATTAATGCGATAACGATCACTAAGTTTGCCTGAAAATAAGTATTCAAGTTTTTATTTCCTCTCATTGATCCTCCAATTCAGAATAGTGTTATTAGCATTTGACCACTGCAGGACCAGGGCTCCCAGACATCCTTATTTATAAGATTTTTCCTTATTTTGGAACTCCAAATCTTATTTTCTTGAAGTATTTAACGTCAAAATCTTATTTTTAGAGGCAAAAGAGCAATAAACACTGGATAAAATAGCATATTTTTTGCTAAATACCTTGAAACGTCCTTATTTTGAGCAAATATCCTTATTTTTCGAAAAAATATCTGGGAGCCCTGGGCTTACCCCTCATTTTGTAGTTCATTTTACTAACTATAAAATAAAGGGTTATAAGTGATTTTTATTCTGGCTTTGCCACAAAATTATAATAATAATAATCATTACAGGAATGAGATCAGTATCCTATCCGGCTAAACTTCGTAATCCTTGCCATGCCCGAAATCATGTTTAGACCATGTTTTCTGATGTTTTAGCACCGAAAACATGTAGAAAAATAGTTTTTAGGTGGGGAACGGACATTTTTCAAAAAAAAAATCTTACAAACGCTCTTATCCCTTTTGGGCAGCCTATCTCATTCGACACTCTCGCGATTCTCTAAGTCAATCAAGCAGTCATAATGTTCAGTTTGATAACAGTAACAAATGTCGTATAGTATTCGAGTAGTATGCTATTGAGAGGTATCTCAATAAAGATCTATTGTTTCTACAGTCTTTTTGCAGCATTTTGGAGAGAAAACCAAGGGAACTTGTGGAGTGCCAGATTTTCAATAAGCTATGCTTGACCAAAATTTTACATCATTTTTGCAAGAAAAAATCTAAAAAAATAGAAATACCGTAAGGGGGTTGGGTGAGTTATTTTTTGAATGCCCTCCAGAGGGGTGAGTTGTTAGATTTAAAATAGGACACTTATCTAATCTTTTTCTTATTCTCACCCACTTTGCAAATACTGTAAATTACTGATTGATTAGTTTTACTTTTTTATATGAAGTTTTATGGTTTAACTGTGGCTGCTGTTGTTCTACCACTGCATTTGAGACCAATTTAAGATCGCTTGTTAATTGATATGGACGATGCAGAAGAAAGTAAATTCCACCGACAACGTTTAAAAAGTCCCAAACTGTTTTAGTGGTGTGAAAAATGGCTGAACCAGTTGTTTTAAAAAAGCAGCCAAAGGTGAAACAAGCTAAAATTAAGGTTAGGTTTTGTAGATTTATTGTTTCACACTTACTCGTGGTCACATTTATGGGCTCAAGTGTGTATCCAAACAAATTGATGGCCATATTAAAAGTCATCGAAATAATGCAAAAGGCTATAAACCAGTTCTTCTGCAATTGAGTTTGTCTGTGTAACACGGGATAGTGAAGGCATAAAATTCTTTCAGAGGTTAGAAAAAACACAGACACAGGAATTGTAGTCAAAAAACTTTGAGGCAGTACTCCTGTCCAAAAAATCGTCGATGTATAATGCCATTGTTCTAAATGTCAATAAATTTTTAACAACCAATTATACATGAAGATTTTTTATAAACACGTGAGTGAATTTTGTCCGTAATTTTTCAAGTTCCCTCTTTTAAAGAGATATTTTTCATTTTAAAGGCAAAAACAAACATGCTAATAATACTTTGCTCAAAACTAGAGATGATGACGGGACGGGACAATTCCGTCCCGTTAATTTTAGAGAATCGTCCCGTCCCGGAATCCCGCCCGGAAATTTTTTGGCACCTGTCCCGTCCCGCGTCCCGTCCCGAAGTTTTTAAATTTGAATTCTGACTCGTCCCGTCCCGAAAAGGTCAAGCCATCATCTCTACTCAAAACATCAACAAATCAACAAACCAAACCAACTTTAAACGTTTTTTTAACCGTCTTAACGTCTTTTTTGTTTTTTTTTTGAAACGAAAATAGCAAGAAAATAGCAATGTCAATTGTCGAGCAATTGTCAAGCAAATGTCAATTAAAATGGCCTTAACTCTGAAATCTTAGTCAAAAATAGAGGTAAGAGGTCTCTTAGAGCAGGGGCATCTATTAACGAAAAATGGAAATATTTTCGGGCAAATGGACTGCCATTTTGATATCGATACATGGCTTGCCATATGACCATGCCCAAACCTTAAAAGATATTTAATATTTTTCGTTAATGTACTTTAGAGGTGGTATTCAGTTAGGTTAGTAGAGTCTAGGATCAAAAGTTACTCGTTATCCTACTCACCAATCTGAAACGAGTTGAATAGAGTTTCAACCTACTCAAGCATGGAGTAATTTCTTGGCCAGAGTGGAGTTTCACGCGCGAGTTTCACTAGTAAACTCAGCTATTTTCGACCTGAGTAAAGTTATAATTGCGAGTTTTACAAGTGAACTCGATTAAAACTAGCCAAACTTTATCGAAAAACTCATGAGTTAAACTTTACTCTAGTCAACACTAGTAGAACTCTACTCTGGTCGAAAATAGTTGAGTTTACTCGTTCTACTTAGGTCAAAAATTAATAAACGTTTTAGTAGATTCACGAGTAACTCGTAAAACTCGAGAGTGAAACTTTACCTAGGCTTAAAATAACTCACTATTTGAGTAAGATGCCGAGTAACTCGGGATCCAGAGACTGCTCGTTTGTCTGAAACGAGTTGAGTAGATCAAAAGTAACTCGTGATGTTTGAACCAACTAGGCATGTCTGAAACGGGTCGAGTATATATATAATAGGGCACACTTAGACCTCACCCCACCCAGCCGAAATTTGCTTTAGTCCCCCTGTTAATTTTCTGTTTAAAATTGACTGGGTGGGGTAGTTTTAAGTTTGGCTATAAATAGTTACTTCTGTTACACACCTGAATACTACCCCAGGGGTCCCAGCTTGAAAGTTTGAAAATTATTCTAATCAAAAGTAATCTGGACCCCTGTGTTACAACCAGTTTTTTGTTCTTTAAATCTTCTTCTTGGACTTTGCGTACCATTGCCTGTTTTATTTGATTTGCATCTGGCTCAGTCAGATGATGATTGACGTTGCGGGATACCATATCATTTATTTATGTATTTCAGATTTCGAAAAAAACTTTTAGCTTCCCTGGTCCTTGGTTTGCTAACAGTTTTTGCTAAAAAAATATTGCGAGTGCAGGGTGTACAGTCGAACCTCGTTATAAGATACACCCTATATAAGATACACCTCGTTATAAGATACAGCTGGGGTCGGTCCCTGGGTGTATCTTATAACGAAGTTCGTCATATACTGTGGAGATTTCTAAAAAAATTAATCAGGAAATCGGTCGGGCAAGCCGTTACGCACACCAATTTTTTAGGTGGTCAAGTTTCTTTGACACACCCTGTATATTCCAGCCATTCCAAAGGTTGCTTTTGATTTCAAGCATTTTACTCCTATGTCACAATTTCAACCGGAATCTTTTGTGAACAACAAATTGCTTAAAATGACATTTTTATATTTAATATGAATTATAAAAAGATTATTTTTATCACCTTCACTACTCCAGATAACTATCATGTAGCAAAAGTGAGGAAGTGCAATTGCATTGAAAATTGCCCAAACCACAATATTCAATAACAAAAATGGAGAAAAATTTGTCCTATTCGGCGGCTTAGGCGAAGCTAAACGACTAGTGTGATCCATACATAAACTTTTCCAGCCTCCAAAAAGTTCTATGATTATTCTCAAATATAACACTAAAGAAATCAAGCAAAGTGCTAAACAAATCGAGTGTTCTATCAAAACAATAATGGAGATTTTCATAGCTTTTTAAAATACTATCTTTAGCAAAATGCGTGATAATTCACCACTATGAAATTCTACTTATTTTTGAACATTTTCGCTAAAACTTAGTTGTGTTGTCTTATTGCATTTGATATTCTTCAGAAAAAGCGGATATTGAATAAATTGCCTTACTTAATTGGACTTTCCCTTTTTTGCCAGTGTTAAGTGCCTGGCATTTATATGACTAGGCTATTTAGCAACCAGACTAAAACTATTGTTGACTTTCTTTCTGTGATAATGGTTAAAGAACACTGGTCATTGTTTTTTGAAACAGTTTTATTGTGAAAAACAATAAATGAACAACACAAAAAGAGGCACTTAAATATGTTAAGTTGTCAACAAAATATTTTTCTATATATTGGATTTCTCTATAAGTTTGTTATTTTCTACTTTTTGGAGAGAATTTACATATTTTGAAATTTCAGACTCAATGATAAAAAAGTAATAAAATTGGCAAAAAATTCAAAAATTTTCGTTCTTCGTCTAAACCCTCCCTACTTACTTCTACGAAAAAACTTACTTAAAAAAACTTTTCAAATTTTCAAACATTTAGCATCATTAATATTAATACAGAAGTATTAAAAAAATACATATAAAATTCAAAATTTCGTTTGGCCGGGATTGGAAAATTTTTTTACGTTTGACTTTAGGTTGACCTTTGACTTTTTCAGCCCACAGGACATACTAAGGCAAAAAAATTAAAATTTATAATTTTTTGCCGAGTTTATGTTTTTTATGAGTAAACTGACCAAAAAAGTTATTCTTAATCATAGGAATTTGAAAATTTGCCAAGAAAGTTAAAAAATAACCAAACTTATTAAACAATCCAATAAAAGTTTTAAAGCTATGAATAAAAATTTGCACTGCAAATTTTTTTTAAAACGAATAATATAGAAAAGCCTAATAATACACAACAGGTTTTGTGCTGAAAAATTTCTTATGCAGACTTCTTCTAAAAGTGGAAGAAAATACGTAGAATATGAAGAAATTGATGGCACTTGAGGCGACAACAATCAAGTTGCTAGAGCTGACCAGAGTTCTGAGAGTGGATGGCATGATCATATTGAAGTCACCAAAGGTCATTAGTGTTTCTAAGACGTCGAGCAAAGAGGGCATTAGCCGCGAGAAAAGTAGCTTTGCTGTGAACAGGCCGAGGATTATTTCTGAGTCAGTGGTCTCATCTGAGTGCAGTCTTCTGCGAACCCATCTTCTCATGGGGCAATACTCTCCACTTATCTTGGCAATTTTGTCAGTGGCTGGTCTTAATACGATTCTCGACGATGCAAGCAGATTCGCCTTATGCATTATGGTCCACACCTGGAAAATAATGCTTTTTAAATTTGGTGTTAAGACTAATTTTTTAAAACGAATAATATAGATGTTGAGGATTTAGATTTTTGTTTGAGAAAGTGAGAAAAACTTAAAAGTACATTAATTTTCACACACATTTTTTGGAACTGTTTTTGAATAAGTAATAATAACACTTTGCTTTTTTGTGAAAAATCATCAAAATTGAAATATGAATAGTTGTAAGGATTGTTAAATTTCTAAAGTTAAATTTCTTAAATAGCATGTTTCTTATAGGAAAGTGTTTCCAGTCAAAATACCCACTAAATAGTCGAAGACATTAAGGGAAAGGGCAAAAAAACGGAATTGAATCATTCTTAATCTGGATCTTTAGTTCTTAATGTTGCCTTCTCTTCTGATACAAAGCCTGCTCCCAGCCAACGGGAGTCAGTTTACTCTTATAGCATTTCTCCCAGTCTTGAGACTAACAAGGAAACCGATCTAAATGTACGATTCAATTCGAAAATTCTGACAATGCCATCTTGTAGAGCATAGTCAATTTACTATATGAAATTTTAATATTTTTTGCTAACTGACAGAAAAAATCGAATATGGAGACTCGAGAAAAATGTCAAATTAGACCAAATTGCCTTGGTCCTTAGCAGCAATAGACACCCCCAGTTCCTCTCCCTGGGCCCTGAACCCCTCCTCATACCCATCCAAAAGTGACAGCAAAATGCAGTGATTAATGACCTGAAGGGGAGAGGCATGAAGAGGGTATGGGGAGGGAAGGGTATGGGCAGGCATGAGGAGGAAAGGACATCCACCACCATGACAAAATTTTCCCAATTTCCAAAAAAAATTTCAACATTTTTAAAAAAGTTTCCCAAGTTTTTTTCGAAAAATTTTAACATTTTCCAGTTTTTCCCGAACATTTTTTCAACTTTTTTTCAAGTTTTTTTCGAAAAATTTCCAACTTTTTTGAATTTATTTTCGAAAAATTTCTAACAATTTTAACTTTTTTCAACTTTTTTCAAATATTTTTCCATATTTTTTCTTAACTTTTTTTAAAAACGTCCTAACACTACTCAATACATCTTTTACTTTGAAAAATTGTTTCCTTACTCAATCCATCGATCCAAGTGTGTACCCTTATCATAAAAAATCTGAAGCACAATGTTCGGCTTCATAACATTGTTCCATTTGTTACTAGCAAAATTAAGGAAATTTGCACGCGATATACCCAGACCTTAGCAGTACGCTTGCGCTTAGGCTTAAACACAAGTAAACAAAAAAGTAACAAAAATACGAAAACGCAGTGAATAATGTAGTGGATGGCTGTCTTATCTGAATCAATTATTATGCCAATCAATGTCATATCAACAACTTGTGTTTGAAACTTTTTCAAGTCGAGGGTTTTGCTTTGGTCATTGTGGTGTAGACTCTGTTGAATGTTCTTCTCCGTCCTCCCACCAGTCCACGAGTTTATCGGACAACCAATAGAGACCTAATATACCTGCGATTGACAAACGGCTGCTTAAAGCTACTGACTCCAACTAAGCGCAAGAATCCAGTCATTATATTACAGCACTAGTTTGGACTGGCGCCTTAGGCGCCATTTGTTTTTAAGTTATAAATTTTTAATATCGGCGCCCAGTTATTTGGCGCCAATTTAAAAATTAGCGCCAATTTAAAAACTTTACGAACAAAACTTCCGAACAAAAACTGAATGTAAATCCTAAAATAAACTTATCCGACTTTAAGCCCAAATTTTTGTCCAATAAGGCGATGTGAAAAAACCAACACGTATCTGATCTTCCCTAGTTAAAGAGCTATCGAATGACACCAAGATCTCTACATTGTGTCCACAAAAAGTATGACAAATCGCGTTACGAACAAAAGTGACAAAATGGAGCGTCACAGAGACATGCCTAATACTATATAGAGATAAACAAAGGAATTCATGCAACTGGAAAAACACTCTCTTTGACTGTCGATGTTGTGCCGACTAAGGGTATGCTTCATAGCTATCTAGGAATCGTAGGGCACTATTATGATTCATCAAAACAGAAAATAATGGTTGTTGGACTGGACATCGTCTAAATGATAAAAAGACACACCGGTAACTACATTAGAAAAGAGTTCGTACACATTTTTATTTATTACACATTTTAAGCTAATTGTTGTCTAATTTTATTGCTGCCATATTTTCATGACGTGTTCAACCTTCATTAAAAACAAAATTTTGCATTTTCGCTCATTTTGCTGTCTCTTACGATATCTTTCAAAAAACTATCTTTTTTACCTAACATTTCAAGTGGTCGGTGCCGGCACCGGTGCGGCACGGTGTTTTAAGACGGTGCCAAGCGGTATGTCCGGTGCCGGTGCCGGTGCCAACTTTTAGTTTTTTACAACACTGATTATAAAAATATATTTTTTTAAGAATCCACAGGGGGGACCAAGGCAGTTTGAGGCTCGATGTTTCTCGAGTCTCCAGATACGACTTTTTCTGTCTGTTAGCAAAAAATGTTAAAATTCTATAATGTAAATCGATTATGCACTACAAGATGGCATTGCTAGAATTTCTGAATCGAATCGTACAGTTCGATCGGTTCCCTTTTAAGTCTCAGAAGTCCAGATTAAGTGCTTTAAAGGGACATACCCACGCTAATGAGTAGTGGTGCACGGGAATTCAAAAAATTTTCCCTAATCATTGAACTTCTGTACGGATTTTCTTACTTAGTTTCTATCAAAACAAGGCTGAGAATTTAATTTTAGGTATGGTTTTGTTGGAAATCAAGTTGAAAAATTCGTACAGAAGTTTAATGAGTAGTAAAAAAAATTTAATTCCCGGGCACCAGCTCTTATAAGCGTGGGCATGCCCCTTTAAGTGCCATGTATGTGTGTTACCCAGATGAGCCGTCAAGTCCTAGTGACTTCCCAGAATACAATACTTAAGTCAAGTTATATGCTCCTTCCAGTTTATCGAGTCATAGTAACTCTTCCAGTCATGAACTTAGTCTTCCTTCCAGTCTTTCTAATAATGCTACCCAGATTGATTTATTAGTGGCATTTGATTCATTATCTGATGTTTTTCATTTTGTTTTCTACTAGTAAAATAGTGATACATCAGTTGAGCAAATGCAAATTTTTTTGAATATATTTGACTATGTTACATGATTTTTTTAATTACTTAAGCTTTTTCAACCATGAATTTTTCGTAATTGAATTCGAAAATTCGGTAAGCACTGAATGACTTAAATTCGAACACGGATTTTTCGGGATATAATTTCAAAAACACGATTTTTACTAAGTCTACCCTGTGTTTTCAGTTTGGTCTATGGATCGCATCTGGATGATTAAAAAAATTATTGTCAAAAGAAAATTTAAAATATTAGAATAATACCGTTTTTTTTCAAAAAGTTTGAAAAATAAATTGAAAAATAAATATCAACTGACCTTGCTTAAAAAAGTGAACAACAGCAAAAAGGGCACCAAAGAACTGAATATCAAGCCTCCAAACACTCTATATCCCACCATATACAAATTGTTGTGTACCAACTCGGACTTGTTGAAATAATAATTTGTGGTGGTCTCATTGAACGCAACAGAGACTTCAAAAAATCTAGGCAATGAAATACAAATAGCTAGCACATATACAGCTAACACAATTCTGTGAATGCTCATGCTGGTCTTTGAATTACTAACAGTAAAAGAGCGGGATAGAGTCAAATATCTGTCAAAAATCAAAGCAAATAGCAGCCAGACTGACACAATTAGAAGGGCATTGGCCATTAAATAGGACAGCCTCATAACCATCAAATAATAGCTTTCCATTCTAACTCTAACAATAGCTGGCACGGAATACATCAATAAAGCTGTTAATAGCGAAAAAGAATCAGAAATAGCCAGCCAAACTAGGAAACTATATACTCTAGTTCTGCTAGTCGGGGTATTATTGGAAGATGCCAGTGAAAACATCTTTGTAACACCTGATTTTCTGGGTGAGGCATCTGGTTTTGCATGCTTGTACAGGGACAAAGAAGAGGGTCTTTTGGATTCTGCTTTAAGAGCTTCCAAATCCATGGAAAACAAACGGTTGTTGCTGAGATTGTGATGCTTCTTAGGCTCATCTTCCTCTTCTTCTTCAATAATGGTTACTGTGTCAACACTCAGCTTCTCGTGTCTGGTTGTGGATTTGAGAGATTTTTTGTGCTGATCGAAAGATTGGATTTGGAGCTGAGCAACTGGTGAAGCCATTAAAGATACACTAGCACTTCGGCTTTTGTGGTTGGGAGTGCTGATGATATCCGTTTTTAATTTAGAAGCTGCTGCCAGCAAAGGACTTTTGCTGTACTTGCGACCAGAAGATGGAGACAAGGAGTTGGAGGAGTCGGAGTTTCTGCCATAACTACTGTCGCTATAAGAAGTCTTGGCTGTGAGCTGACGTTTTCGGTTGGAAGGGGAATATAGGGAGAGAACGTAGATGGTGATCAAATTTAGAAATACTCCTATTGTCACTATCCACACAGTAATTGGACCATTGATGTAATAAGAAGCTTCCATTTAAACAAATTTGATGGCAATTTTTTTCTGAAAGAAAATGAACATTAATAACAAAATTCGCACCACGAAAATTTGCAATAAAATTTGAAACATGTAAGAAAAAGTAATTGTTTACAACTCTTAAAGTGAGTAACAATTGCGAAACTGTTCAACAATGATAAATTTGAAAAATCTCCGCTTCTAACTGAAATGTTACCGCTTTTGCTTTTCAGAAAGTCATCACTTATACTAAAATGTCTTCCTGAATCCGAATCCGTTGACATCTGATTATGAGCTGAGATACCCATTGAAGTAGGTTAGTGGTGGAAATTCTGTCTGCAATTTTCCAAATAGCAATATATCAACCCATGAAAATTATTTCGATGGAATTTCAACGAATTCGGATTCAGGAAGACATTTTAGTATAAGTGGTGACTTACTGAAAAGCAAAAGTGGTAACATTTCAGCTAGAATCGGAGACTTTTCAGCTAGAGATATAATTCTCTTTCGCCACAGAATCAAACCCACCACCAAATATTATCGGAATCTACTGATCTGCCACTGAGCTACCACGAACATCAACCTTGACTCTCTTTTTCGTTACTTATTCCTAGGAAAGGGCCCAACAGACCTTTCACAAAGTAAAACTTATAAAAAAGTTCAGATATTGTCTTAATTTATTTTTTCATTACCGACCTAAATAACTGAAATTTGATGAATTAAAGCTATACTTTACAGAACACAATAAATAATTAATACAACAAAGAATGAAACCAAGAAAGTAAGCTAGTATTTTGTGAACTACAAAGGCTTTAGAGCTTTAAATTGTTAGTCTAAAAATACTCTAGGGATATATGCTAAAACATTGACGTTGAGCAACACTGAAAGCTTCTTATATAAACATTTCTAAAACGTCTAGAGTTGTCAAACATAAAAAAGTATGGACAACAAATAAAGTGAATAATTACGATTGCTATTGTAAGTGGGTGTGAAAATGCGTACAACTTAGGTAAATTATAATTATAGAAAATTTTTAACATTTCTAAAACACAAACAAGCTTTTAAGCAAAGTTGAAAAATTATGTTTTCGACACTCAAAGCAAGAAAATACTTACTAAAAATATTTTTACGTAATATATGGTAACTAAAAGATAAAACACAATCTAACAAATAATTTCACAGTTACCGTACTTTTTCTAATGAGCGTGCATGCGCGCTTATTTTTCGAACCTCCAAAAATTGGAAAAATTTGAATTCGATCTCGAGAGTTTTGGGTGCTTAACCAAAATTTAAAAAGTGGAATCAGTAGAGCTCGTGGGACTTAAGAAAATGCAAAAAACAGCTTCGCAAAATATTTTCTCAAGGTCCTCAAAGTAGAGGGTGCGCGCTTACTAGAGGAAATACGGTAAGAAAATCATCAGAGAAAATACCGGGACGGCGAAAATTTCACTCAGTCCAAATTTTGGTCAATCTCCCGTGCCGTAATCCGTCTCTGTATGTACAAAAGTTTGTAGTCTCGGTCCCGGGTAACGCTGAGCCAAAAAGTTCTGTCCCGGAGTTCCGCTTGGTCTTTGACCATCACTACTTTGAATTGGATTATTGGCTAACAACGGTAAATTCAAAAAAATGTTAACTAAGAGAGAAAATATACTTTAAACAAAAAAAGTCTAAGCCAACATTTAGAGCTACTTCATTTCCTCCACTAATCCACAAATTTAAAGAACTAGGCAGAAATATATTCATTTAAAAAGATGCAATAAATTCTTGTCTCAACCGAATGAAACTAACTTAATTTTTTTATTGAGAAGAAAAATCTTCCATCTATTTATTATTTCCTTGTATAACCTCTTGCAGTAACTTCTTAACACAAAAAATATACCACTTCCTTTTTCACACGATACCATAGTCAACCCCTTAAGAAAAACTTGAACACAAAACATTTTTTCTGATCGAAGGTATGTTTTTTTGCTAAACAAAAGAAAGCGTGTGATGTGCAGGAAGGCTATTTACATCAGATTTCATCAACTAAATACACTTTCATTGAAAATAACCACAAGTGACAGAAACACAAGTTATTTGGTGGGAACACAGAGAACATCAAACTTTGGCTTGGCAGGCCCTTATTTGGTAATTAATGGAAGGTTCTGTTTTTGGGAACCCAATCATTGGACTAGCCTCTTTTGTCTTGTGTGTTTTTTGCGCCAAAGGCTATTTAATTATCTCGTTGAGTAAATAAAAGCAATTCAAAGAAATAATGGCAAAACGTCGGCATGCGAATCAGATTAGGCTATGGTTTTGGCTATTGTAGAGCATTAAGTTTAAGTCAATATTTGATATCGACAGGTGCTTTGCACTGATCAAAATTATTATACATTTTTTAAATTAATTTTTAAAATTATTCGTATAAGTACTTTGCTGAACTAGACTTTTTTATGAAAAGGCAGACAGAAAGCAAAAATACGAGGCTGGCCGGAATGCCTTATATGGGACCTCCTTAAAATCGACGTTTGACCACTTTTTTAAACTTATTAGGTCCTAATTAGTCTAAAAAACATGTTATTTTCACGCGGACTATTATTTTAGAAAAATTATTTTTTTTAAACGACCAAAAATGATGATAAATGATCATAAATATAGTTACACATCCACCAATTCACATGGCTGCTGTATGTAAAAAACGGTAATAAGTGTGTTATACTTCAGCATATTGCTCGGAATAGTCTCTAAGGTGCTTGGGGTGCGCATCTCTAAGTCTCAATGCGGCAAAATTAAGTGTCATTTCTAAAGTACTATGCCTATTTAAAAAATACAAACAAAAAGCTGAAAAAAGGAACAAAAGAGAGAAGATACTTAAGGTCTAAGTGAAAAGATGACTGCAAAAACTGACAATTAAAAACGTTAGTACCAAATAAATAATGTCAATAACTATTTAGAAATATAATTAAGTATTTCGTCCGATCTGGGAATGTCACGCAACCGTAGGCTCAACCACTTGATTATAAAATTTTGCTGGATTAGCCTTAAATTTGAAATTAAATCCACGCTCATTCCAAAATTTGAAATTAAAGTATCAATAAATAGGCATCATCTTTTAAGTCAGTAAGAAATATCAATTATTACAGCATTTTAAAGGACTTCGAAAAATCTTACATTGGTTAGAAGTTTACCATAGTCAAAACTCTGTAAACGTAGTTCAAGGGAGCGGCCGAAAAGTTACGTTGTTAGGAGTTTATCTTTTATAGAGTTTACTTTATACGAAGTTTGATCCACTAAAACTTCACTTTGCCATACGGGCTTGGATCATTGGTGTTTCGTGTGTTTTATTTAGAAAATTTCTATGTCAAAACGAGAGCCACTTCTTCGTTTAAACTTCGTTTAATTTGTCGAACAAGAGCTAAACTACAGGATTGACATTTTAATCAGCGCAACACTTTTGCAAAGATTCGGCTGCTTCTCGTGCCGTAACTTGCGGCTTTGGCTCCTCAATCTATGTCACACTGATTTTACGAATATAACTCCTGTTTTATAATTGGCTAATGAGAAAAAGCTAAACTGTTTGCTAGGATCTGTCAGATTTTCGTGTGCTGATATCTTGACAATTCTTAATATAAATAACAGTGTAGATACATGGCGGTGCGCTTCTTGCTAGGAGTAGACATTGCGATTTCTTGCACTAAATATTCTTACGCTAAGAAGTTTTCGAGAATTTCGTTTACCGAAAATAGGTGAAAATGTCGAGACTGGACTGAAAAACATCACAATGTCGAGTTTACGTTATATGGAGTGGTACTTTTATCGATAGGGTCTTCTAAAAATCTTACGTTATGTAAAGTCACGTTATGTAGAATGTCACTTTGGCTTAATTTTCACAAAAACCAATCAAATCGCTCTCGAGATTTTTAAAATACAAAAATTTTAAATTTACATTAAAATATTTTTCGCACAGATATATAAAAAATTACAAATTACTTCTCTTTTCACAAGAAAAATTTTTCTATAAGGCCTCTGAACTATTCTGTCTAATTTTTCATTTTCATATCTAAAGTTATTTTTGACACAAACACATTCAAAAAGAACAGTAACCAAAAAGTGTCTGCTAATAATTTATGCAAGGAACATTTTTTGTGCTTTAGGGAACAGGAAAATTGAGTTTAATTAAAAGTGAATAAATTAAAAAGACTCTCAATTTCAGACATCAAAAGTGGGCATAAAAAGCAGTAGCAAGGTTCCACTTAATTGAAAGTGATAGAGAGAGCCACTCTGGGTGTGTTTTAGCCAATATCCACCAGAAACAGAAAAAAGAGAACACTTTTTTAAGACTCAAAACTTTGTGAAAAAGATGTTAGATGATGTTTCCTGAATGTTTTCCACTTCCCAGTCAAATGAACAGCATAATAATTTTGATGCTAACTAATAATTATTAGCGACCATGAGTCTCTTTGTTCTTTAGAGCCAAGGGCTATTATAAAATTGTTGTGGGCGGCTTTAATGTGCTTGTTCTGAGAACAAAACTCAAAAGGCAGTCATAAGCTTCGTCACAAGTTATTTTGACACCACAAACTAAAGTACATAAATAAAATTTCGAAATATAAAAAAACGTGGTTGAAATAAGGCGCTTGAATTAACACAAATTAGAAAATTTTCTACGAAAATGTTTAGTGTTTTCGGTGGTGTTATTAGCAAATATACCGCCCTTCATAAATTTTTCCCTGTAAGAATTGCTGTAACATTGCTGTTTCAACACTTAGCCTTAGATTAAGCCAGCATAGGTAAGCTGGGACTAAAAAATGTCTTACGCACTTTTTCCGGGATTCAGGGCATATATATATAGGTACTTTTTACTAGTGTTTTATAAACAAAATTTATAAGGGGGAGGGGGAAGTTTTGCTTCTCGCAACCACAGTTTTCTGATAAGTACAAGAAAGTCTGCTTTCAGTTTGGAAAACCATACTTTAAAGTCATATAAAAGAAAATATGGGAGATGGGTGATATAAGAGACAATGTTTTCTTTGGATTTTCCCTTTAAAATGTCAAAAATATCAAAAAACTTTTAAAGAAGTTTACAAAATAAAGAATTTTTTAAAGATTAAACCATACAAAAATTATTATTTTCTTATTGTCAGATACAGAAATTAGAGTAGCCGATAAGCGTGATTAGTTTATACTAACTTTTCTTAGCACGTTAAATATTGAAAAGCAATTACCGAAAGAACTACTCAGAAATCGCCTATAATATAATATCAAATTTCACGTACACAAAAAACGAGAAAACAGAGTTAAACAAAAAATAAGTTAAAGCAAACTAAATTGAACTTTGAAACATTAGAAAGGGTTTTATATTAGAAGTTGCGCGAACATTTTGAGTCTATATGAGTTCGAGGGTACGTCCAAAAATATGCCATGGTCCCCCTGTTGTTTGTTTTTGTTCGTCTTAAAAACAATTTATTAACACTTTTAAAGCAAAAAAATTTCTGTATAAAAAATAAAAATTTGCCTTAGTCCTCTAAGCTGATTGTTTTACATGACTATCCCCGTACAGTTTTTAGCGTATGTTAGGACAAACTCAAACATGTTTTTCTTACTTTTTTAGCTTCAAAAAGCATTTTTGAGTCCGTCCTGAAATACGCTGGCCTACTCTTGCCTAAACCTTAGCTTAAAAACACAAAAATGGGTTTTTCGCAATCATGAAAGATAGAAAAAAAACCCAAATTCATCAAAAATTAAAAAAACAGCTTCAGTAATAAGTTAATAGCATAGATAATTAGTGAGGATTTTAAAAACTTTTTGAAAATTAGTTTATGCTTGAATAAATTTTTGAAGCTTTTGAAAAAAATTGCAGCGCATTTCCGATGAATAAACTCTTCTACTTTTTTTCAGTACAATTATTGCATAAGTAAAACCTAGAGCTTAGTAAACTGTTAAAATGGCTACAAAAAATTCTAGCATCATAAAATCGAAAGATTTAGTTTGGTTTTTGTGAGAAAGTTGCAGGAATGTTGTTTTAATTTGTTGTTTTAATAGCGGCACTGACAATTCCTTGAAATACAGGGTGTTTCAAGAAATTCGCACACTTTTAAACTGCCATAATTTTTTGTTCTGACGCGAATTGGAAATTCCTTAAACTTATTAATTTCCTTAAACTTAATTTCCTTAAACTTATTAATTCCTTAACCTTAACTCATTTCTTAGTTCCAAAGTTTCTATATTGGGCATTCTCAAATCCTCGCAGGGAATCCGCGCACATCTCAAACAATATTACTAGATTCATGTAGTGAGTGTGACCTCCGTCAAGAAATGACTAAAAAACCAAATTAGCATAGTTCTGTTGCAACAGCTTTGCGTTTATTATTATTTAAAATACATACATATGAGCATTTTGCTAAATTCTATAGACTGTGGGTCATAAATAAAACCCCACCCCATTAATAACAATTCGGCGCTACCGGAGCGCTACCGGTTTTGCTGGACATGCTGTCCCAGCTCATGCTGGCTCTGACGGTCTGGCTTGGGTTGTGAAGGTCACAAATGTCGACTTTCGCACACATAAACACGGCGACTGTGTTGTCGGTTGCCGTGGCACCGATGAAGTGGTTGGATTGGCCGGCAACCGGTCGCTTTGGCTGGGGGCAGAAGACCTGATGGTAGGATCCTTTACAGAAGTAGTAGTATCCTTTACAGAAGCACCAAGATCGCAAGGCGCGATAAGAGAAGCAGAGTTAGCTGCTTCCTGGAAAAGTGGACATTAAGGAATGACCGAGAAACAACTAAAAATTTGGATAAAATATTAAAGCCTGAAAGAACGGCAAAAAAATAGATAAAAAAGCCGATTTTAGGCAACAAACAGGTCAAGAAGCCCTTTTTGGGCCATAATACAAGCAAGAGGCCGTCAGGCCCATAAAACACCGGCGATTCGGTTGCATCTGAGCTGAAGATGCAACAACTCCACCGGCTATCAGCAGTTCATAAGACTCTGAACAGCTGACGGGCCAAGCGAGAAGCCAGCCTGGTAGAGAGCGATCAGATTGCCAGCCAACTCACAGGCTCACAGACAGCCAGCACCAACCAACTACAAAGAGGTCTTCAGGAGCTTTGCGACGAAATGGGGAAGCGAGACCGCGGTGAGGCCACCCAGTTTGCCAGACGTCGCCTGAAGGACCCCTACGTCCAAGGCAGATGGGTCGGCCAAGATCTGCTGGAGGTATGGCCATGCATACCGGTGGAGTGGACAAACCTCCGCCTGAGATCCGGCGCCCTCCTACCCCCCCCCTTCCCCAACACGTGCTATAAATTCCCGCCAATCCACTTCGACGTGGAAGAACTAGAAGGCTTCCTGGACCCCTCCAAACTGATCGTCACGGCCGGCTCCCGAAAACTGCCTTGCCAGTATGCCCGACTCCGAGTCATGCAATGGGCCGGCGAGGTAGTGGAGATTGAGCAAACCACCGCCACCCGAAACCCCATCTCCGAGTGGAGAATGAAGCAGGCCGTGGGTTCCGAGCAGGAGGTCCCCAGTCTCTCGCCTACGGTCTTCCGGAACCTGGCCCTCTCCAATGTCTCGGACATCCTGCCAGTCCACATGGTGGACGCGGCCCTCCAGGACCTCAGGAGCCGGATCAGAAGCCAGCAGGAGCAGGTCAACATGGAAGCCAGCGCTTCCCACCGAGCCTCATCACCCAGACCTGTGGGTCTGGGTGATGGGTTGGCTGCAAGCCCTGAAAAGTGCCTGGATCCATAGCTGCTGTGCCTTCGTCACTGTTTTCGGCCATGCAAACATTTGAAAAGCACCTATAAAAGGCCAAATAATTGAACTCAAATACAATTTTTTTTTAAAACTTTATTGTCTACCTAAAATGTCCATTTCCAAAGTTTCCTTAATGACTGTAGCCTTGATTGGCTTAAGTTGTGCCTTGCTAGCTGTGCCTCCAGTGTCCGATAATTTGGCAGTTGTTCCTGGAGTCTCAGGACTAGTTCCTTTGATCCAGTCTCTAGTGGTTTTGCTTCTAAGTGTGCTTTCCATCTTGACTTAAGTGCCCTTGCCAGCGGTTTTGGGCTTGATTCCAGCTGGCTTAGTCAACACCATTCCTACTGATCTAAATGCCATAACTGCAGCTCTACCGATTGTTGGTGGGGTTCAATTACCACCAATCAATTTGCCTAATCTGCCTAATGTATCTGGTTTGCTTAATATATATATATATATATATATATATATATATATATATATTTACTTATTTATTTACTAATCAGTATGTTCAGTGTTGGTGAGCTTGCTGCAAGCCCTGATTGCTGTAGTGCTTTCCCTGCTTTCCATCATGTTGCAAGCGCCCTTGCCTGTCCTCTCAGGCATCATTACAACTGGTCTAGTGGGCACTATTCCTGCCACATTGGATGCTGTCCTAGAGTCTCTTCCCATTGTGGGTGGCCTTCTTGGAGGTGGAGGACTTTCCAATCTCCCAGTTCTCGGTGGACTTCTTGGTGCTCTTTGAGTAATCAACGTGAATCGAGAATGGCAACCGACGGCAGTTGATCTTGAAATCTCTGAAAATAAAATATATATAAAAAATTTCCTTTTTTGATTTCTTGAAAAATTCTTATAATAAAGATAGTCATTGCCAATTTTCTTTTATAATCGTTGCGGCTTTTCAACAAAAATGGTAAGAATAAATTTAAAATTTAAATTTTAAAGTTTAGCAATTTTTCTCTGACTGACTATGCTGTGTCAATGTTTTTTAGCAAAACTCTAATAATTTATTGTAAATTGAAAGGTGTAAATTTTTCGCAGAAGACACGAGCCCCTTCCACAGAGACAGGCGTCGCTTCATTACTACAACCCATACTCCCACGCAGACAGACTCAAGAACACAGGTCACACAGAGAAACATTAGAAACGCAAGGTTTTTCATCTTCTTGAGCATTTCAGGTCCGTTTCTTGCTGTTCCATTTCGGTCTGAGTCATATAAAAGTTTTTGCAGGATAGGATGTCAAACCTACTCGGCGTATTTTTAAACCGCTGATTGTAATTTTGATACAGTCAAACCTCGATGTAACGTACCCCCCGGTATAACGTACCCCTTGATATAACGTACCCCTTGATATAACGTACCCCTTGAGACCATTTGGTTGAATTTACTTTAAATTACAATAAGTTTACCCCCGCTATAACGTACCCTTGAAAAATAGTGTGTTATATTTACCAATTTCATACCGTTTTTGCTCTTTTTCTGCTTCTGCAATGTTTTCTGTAGTCATTAAATGTTTCCCTTTTAGTTTCCATGAGTACTCCAAAGCCGAAACGTCAAAAGGTTTTTTCTTTGCTAGCCATTGATTGTTGTTTGCGAAATTGTTATTGTTGAGCTTGTGAATAAAATCACATGAATATTTTACAAACCATTGATATAACGTACACCTGTCATCTATTTGGTTTCTGCCCTCGATATAGCGTACCCCCTTCACCCGTCCCCAGGGGTTACGTTATATCGAGGTTTGACTGCAGTTGTGTTTAGTGGATGGACACTGTATTATTGAGTTAAACTGCAAATATATTTTGACCTAAGAACTGAGCGCTTTTTTATTACTCGAGTTGGTGATCTTCTTATTAACTTGGCTAGTGGTTCAAATGTGACAGCTTTATGCTTTTGCAGGTACAGTCGACGCTCGATATAACGATCACTCTGGGATCGTCGATAGGTGATCGTTTTATCGAATGATTGCTGTATCGACCATTAGTGGATAGATCATTTTTCGAACGTTGTATTGAGCTTTTCATCGAGACAGATTTTATTCATGCAGGAACACACATCAATAGCTAATGGTATAACTTTTTAAAACAAAAAAGATGACGACAATGAGAATAACAAGTTACAATTAATACTTAGAAGCAAGGTAATCATTTATTTTTTTTGTCATATTTTCCTTATGCGTCTACTGCCGAAAGACCAGATGGACATCTAGTCTTCCTGATCCTTGAAAATTCTCATCGCGCTCGAGGCGGGAGATCAAATTCTTTACTTATTCCATTAAATTATTTCTTTAAGGCGCTCAATAACTTGCTTTTTGAAATCCAGAGTGATAGCGCGATGTTTCTTCGGTGGTGGGACTTTCATTAAATCATAAAAATAACCACGGATTGGGTGATCGTTATATCGAGCTTCGGCTATAAACATTTTCTATTCTCTGAGCAATTTCACAAATCTTTTACTTTGCGATATTTTACGAAAATCACTTTAAATTCAAAACTGAATTATTTTTCAACTTTTCAAGCTTTGTTTTTAGCGGTGACTATAGAACAGTAGTTAACAAAGAACTACCCATGCTTCGATATGTTTTTGGCAGTATTGGACCAAAAGCTGACACCAAATCAAACATAGGATATACTAACACATTTGAAGTCAGTTTTTATGGGTGAAAAGCGTTAAAGGTTATGTGGTTTTCGGTCTTTATTTTTGTAAACTTTGGAAAGAAAGTTTTTACGCAATGTGTCCTTTTGAACCATAAAACATTTAATAGCGCTTGCGCATATAACACCACTTTGTGTGTAAGGGATGGACACTACCTAGCCTAAGTAATTTAAATAAAAAATTAGAAACTCAAACGTGCATACATAAAACTGTGCAGTTAGCTAGATAATAATCTCTGCTGCTAACAAAAATCGATTACTTTTCGACAATGTACTTGCAGACTACATACACAAAGCTCCAAAAAGCCAAAAAATTAATTGCACTTTATTTATTCACTTATTTTTAAAGTATATATTTACAAATTTCAACATTAACCTTTGCTAGAAACATGAGCCCAGATATCAGAATTTACCTGCCCTCAATCACTGCCAATCAAAAGTGTTGATTGGCAGTATCACTAAAGATTGAAATCTCTATTTAAAAATAATATTTTTTGGCTCAATTTGTGCAAAAAATTTCTCTCTCAATCATTTTTACCTCTTTATACCAAAGGGTTTTCGATAATTTTATGGGTACAAGTGACTGCAACAAACAGGATTGTTGTATTCTCACGTAAATATCACACTTTAGTCACAAATTTTTCTAACTTTTAATAGTCAGTAAACTAAGTTTGTATCCTTTGTTAAAGTTAAGTCAAATATAGTCTTATAAACAAATATAGTCACTTTGCTTTTAAAAACAGTGATCATGTTTTGTCTCGTTTCTAAACAACAAAATGTCTATAATATACCATTATTTAGCAGTGATTTTCAGGCAGCTATAAATGACTGGTAATATTTTCTAAAATAATCATTATTAAAAAAGTTATTCTAGATTCGACCGTCATAGGAATTGATCTAGGAACTACTAACTCCTGTGTTGCCATATGGAGAAATGGTCGGGTGGAAATTTTGGCAAATTCAGAAGGTTAACGCTTATTATTATTTCTAATTTTTTTTGATTCATCTTTAGCCGAATTTATACAGTTACTTTTTTTTTAAATTTTGACATTAAAAAAGCCGCTATTTTTGCGATCCCTAAAAATTCCGGTGAAAAAGCTCAACCGTTAATTTTTTCCCAAAAAGTACTTCTGCTATTTGGCCCAACTTCTATTTTCCTTGGTCTCCCTGTGTATATTCAGCATGTGCTTGTTCAAAAAGTAGGCTATCGTTCGTTAGTACGAGCTTTAAACATGTTTTTTGAACTAAAAAAGCAAAAAAAACTTTTAGAGTCCGTTCTAGTCAAGACTACTTTACTCCTAAAGCTCCTAAAAGAAAAAGACGAGGGCGATTAAGGCAAATAATAAGGAGAACAAACAGCAGAAATACCTCTAAAGATTTGAAGTATCTCTTTTGCAGAAGCATTATTACAAAATAGTTTTAAAGTTTTTAACAGCTAAAAATTACTTCAGCTGAAAAAACTAAATTTGGAATATAAGACTTTTGGGACAAATTGTTGTTTTTGTAAAAAGCATATTCTAGCTATTTTTTATTTTTAGGATACCGTGTGACCCCTTCAATAGTGTCTTTCACTGACGAAAGCACTTTAGTGGGCAATGCAGCTGCTCGCAAGATGCTCACTAATCTAGACAACACAGTCTACGGTAAAAATGTTGAGTCGAAAACCGTATAAACAACTTCTTTCAACTATTAAGACATGAAATGTCTTCTTGGCAAAAAGTTCAACGATGATAATGTTCAAAAACACATGAAGTACTGGCCTTTCTCAGTGACTTCTGACGTCAAAGATGGTCGGCCTATTGTTATAGTGAACACCAACAAAAGCAGGACCAAACTGAGGCCCATGGACATTTCTGCCAAAGTTCTAATCAAGATGAAGGAAACAGCTGAAAGAGTGGTGCAGAAAAAAGTTGAAAAAGCCGTGATCACAGTGCCAGCTTATTTTAACCAAGCCCAGAAGATGGAGACCATAGAAGCTGCTAAGCTTGCTGGCTTGCAAACACTCGAGCTGATCACTGGTTTGTTAAGATATGTAAGTTTGTGAGACTAAAATTACGATTTTAGAGCCATCTGCAGCTGCATATGCATACGGCTTTGATAGCAACAGATTTGATGACTACAAGATACTGGTCTTCGATCTGGGTGGAGGAACATTTGATGTGTCAGTTATTGAAGTAGGTTTTTTATAAAAAGCTATATAAAAGTATGAACTAGGTATATTAAAGGTACTCACTCCGTTTGCAGAACTAAGAAAAATTTCATTTGATGTCATTTCATCTGCAATTTTTGCAAAAGTTAGCTAAACTTTCATTTTTCGGCATTGCGAGATCTGCGAATAAACTTTTGCGGCAATCAAAAGAAATAACTAATTTAGTGCCACTGGCACTAAATTAGTGGCAATGCCAGTTATACAGTGCTCAGCACAAATTTTATGTAATGAGCACAGCAAAAATGGCACTACCGTAATTATTCTAATAGAAACCCCGGGGTTACTATTTTTCAATCCTCTAAAAATCTTGAAATTGTCAAAAATAACCCTAACTCTGAAATCTTAGTCAAAAAATAGGAGGGGGGTCACTATTAGAGATAGGGTTTCTATTAGAATAATTACGGTAATTTAGTGCTAGATATTTTTTGCGGAAGGTCATTTGCGGACGTAACATTTGCGTGTAGATTATTGCGGACCTACATTTGCGGAAGGGTATTTGCGTAGACGACTGTTGCAGCGGCAGGACATTTGCAGACAGACTTAGGTGGAACGACGTTTGAGGATAGACGTTAGAGGAAGGACATTTACAGACCGAAATTTGCGGAAACGACATAAAACCCAAAATATTATAAACTTACTTATTGTTCACTAAATAAATTTATTGTCTTCCATTGTTATACTTAAAAATACTAGTGAAAATGGTATTTTTTAAAAACTTTGTATAAAGTATATGGTTTTTTATGTGTTTCCGCAAATGTCGTTCCGCAAATGTTATTTCCACAAATGTCGCATCCGAAAATGTTGCGGCACAAAAGTGATTCCGCTTATTTCCCTCCGCTTAAGTCGCACGGCAAATGTCGGTCTGCAAAAGTCTTGCCGCAAATGTGGGTGCGCAATAGTAGTATCCACAAATGTTTATCCGCAGATCTCGCCATGCCCTTTTTTCTGACCTACAGTTACCTCCGTCGTTAGGATAAATCCCAATAAGTCCCAAATTAGGTAGGTAAAAGGTTTATATAAGATGATTGGTGATTTGATGGCTATAGTTTGCGAAAATTGCACATGAAATAACAGTTGAAAAAATTTCAAATTCCTGTTGAAAAATTGAACTGAAGGTGTGGTACATACGGAATAAGAGCCGTGTTAAAAAACGAATATGCAAAAATAATTTAAAAGTCCATACTAGGGCTGGATTGAGTCAATTTTTTTTAAACTAGTCGTCTAAAAAACCCCCAAAACCGAACCCGGTTTTGATTTCGGTTCGATTTTTTTCTCAAAGGCCCATTCTTTAGCACGCGATTTTAAAATCAGATTTGGAATTTTTTTAATGGGATGCTCATTTTACAGAGAAGTGATGGCTGAAATGACTTTTATGTAGGTGGGCCGAAATCCGTTTTTATCGACTTCTAGCGCTGTTTTATACGCTAAAAACGACAGAAAACGTGTGTTTAAGATTGGGAAAGACATTTTTCAAACAAAAAAATTCGACTAAAAATCGATTCTTTGGTAGATTATGAAGATTATGATAATATTGAATATGATTAAACTGTTGTTGATTCTGCGTGAATAAATGTTTTTGCTGACAAAAGCATTTCAGACGACTAAAACTAGAGAAAAATGAAAGATAAACACTATTCCTGACATGGGCGGTCGATTTTTTCGATTTTCGGAAAAGTGCCAAAAGTGTCTTTCCCAATCTTAAGACACGTTTTCTATCATTTTTACCGTCTAAAACAACGCTAGAAGTCGATAAAACCCACCTACATAAAAGTCATTCCTGCCGAAGTGATAGCCAATACATAGTTAGATCGTTTGAATGCATTACCGTGTTTCGGCCCTATATGACAATGGGTACCGATTTTCTTGATCCCCCTGTGGTTTTTTTGTATTTCTTTAGGTTTATGCGATTGTTGAGCGTATGTTAGGACGGACTCAAACATGAGTTCATGATATTTTAAAGTCCATCCTAACATACGCTGTCCAACCCTAAGCCTAAAAACCACAAAAAACAACAGCACAAAATTGGTAGCCATTGTCATATAGGAATGATGAGTATTTCGACTAATTATTTTCATTTTATCACAGCTGACAATAAACCGAAAAACCAGATGTTTTCGAATACCGGTTCTCGGTTTTCCCGATTTTATGAACCCGGTTTTCGGTTGCATTTTATTGGCCGGAAAATTCTATTCTCGGTTAACCCTAGTCTATACATAAAAAACTCTTATAAACTGATTCCAGGTGATTGACGGCTGCTTCAAGGTTTTGGCAATCGGCGGTGACACCAATTTGGGTGGCCGAGATTTTGACCACATTCTCCTTGATTACTGCCAACAGCAAATACTCCACTTATATGGCAGAGATTGTGCCACCAACAAAAAGTTGCGTCAGAAGCTGTTAGGAATGTGTGTCAGCCTTAAAATTGCTCTTTCGTCATCTACTGAAGAGTCTATCTATCTGGGTGATCTATTTGCTGACTTGGAAGAAGAACTCTACATTTCTAGAGATGAGTTTGAGACGAGATGCAATGAACTTATACAAAAGACTATGCAGATAACATTAAAAACTTTGGAAGAAGCCAAACTAAGCAAGCAAGACGTCAATGAAGTGCTTCTAGTTGGAGGTTCATCACGCATACCAGTGATCACTCGATTGCTAACTCACATGTTTTCTGGAAAACGTCTGAACTGTTCAGTCAATGTAGACGAAGCTGTTGCTTTTGGAGCAGCAGTTAGAGCTGCTCAACTATGTGACAAAACTAAGGTGGGTGATACAGTGAGCGAAAAATTACTTAAAGACTTTTTGATTTTTCTTTTTTTCGAAACGATTATTGGCCAAGAAATGTCGTTCAACTACTGTGCTAAAAACAGTTTTACTCACAAAAAAATATTGTTATGATATACACTGGATCTCTATATAACGTATTTTCTAAGAACCGACCCTGGGTGTACGTTACAGTCGAACCTCGATTTAACGACACACAGACCACCGGTAAAAAAGCGTCGTTAATTCGAGTGTCCTTAAATCAAAAATCAATTTATTGTTATAGTAGGATGTTTTTACACTAGAATTGTCGCTATAGTCAGTGTCGACAAATGAAGAACTTAATGAGTTCAGGCTTTCTAATGAGCTATCTAACTTTAATGAATGATGATTTGCAAAAGTTAGATATCAGGGGGTTTCAAAAAAGAGAAAAAACATAAAAAAGTCCCTCCATTTCTTTTTTAAAACCCCTTGATATCTAACTTTTGCAAATCATTCAGTAAAGTTAGATAGCTCATTAGAAATCCAAGATTAGAAATTGGAAATCTCATTAGAAATCTCAGGGATACAACAAAACTTAAAAAAAATTGAAAAAATTGAATCAAAAGTGCCATTTCGCAAAAAAACATTTAATAAAGCGTCTATTTCGCTAAAAACCATTTGCCAAACTTGCCATTTTTAAGCGTGCCACATGACATGCTTTCCAATTTTCGAAAAATTTAATCACACCATTTTTAAATTGGCTTGTTGCCACGCGCATTCTTTTTCGTTTTTTTGCGAATTGGTTTCTTGCCAAGTCATACCGCCGTATATAGTAACATTCTCATTAAGAAGACCTATCATACCTATTTTTTCACCTAATAAGTTGTTTAGGGTTTTACACTTTTGTGCTTAAGGCTTAAGTCCAGGGTTGACTAGCATATGTGAGAACGGACTCTTAGAACTACAAAAAAGTTAATAAAAATGCCTCAAAATGCCATAAAACAGTTTCGTATCCAATCGTTCATTTTATAGCATCACAACGCACACAAGTAAACAATACGTTAGTAAAAAAGTGGAATACCGTATCTTCTCTAATAAGCCGACCGTCTTATTTTTTGGTTACCCGAAAATCGGAAAATTTATGATCGATCTCGAGATTTTTAGGTAAAAATCCAAAAATCGGAAACGGTAAAGCTTGTCGGAGTTAAGAAAATGCAATACCGTATTTTCTCTATTAACTACCCCCTCTAAAATTTAGTCTAGTTACCCCCTCTCTAAAAGTCATTCCTCCCCCTCCCCAATCTGATGTTAAAAAATAACTACCCTCTTTCTATCAGTTACCGCCCCTCTTAAAAAGGCCAAAAAAGGGTCAAGTACAGGGCGTTCATTTTATTTCCCGCCATTTACTTAGCTTATTTAATGGGCATTTTGAATGGACAAAAAATTGATTCACCACTCAACCAATAGCTTATGTTATACCATTTCATATGCAGAAGAGAATAAAGGCTGGTTAATACATTACTATTTTCCGAAGAAACTGAAATTTTTTGTAGATCCGTTGGCTAATGGTTTTGTCCCGCTTTTTCAAAAAAAAACAAGATAAAACTCTTCAGGCGGACTTTTACAGATCTTGCCCCGATCTTTAAAAAATCAACCGAAAACATATCAGACCTTTTTCGTCTTTTCTAGGGCGATTTGACGATTTTTCTTCAAAAATATTTCAAAAGCCGGTTTTTTGCATGAACATGTGCTATAAAAATTATGAGTTATGAACAGCATGGTGTTCAAACACATTTTAGGAATTTAATTTGTTGTCAATTAGAGGGAAAGTAAATTCAATAAATTTTTTACAAAAAATCAACAGAAGAAGGAGGCCAAGGTATATTTTTAGGCATCACATCAACACATATAGTGCCGCAATTTAATATTATTTTTTTTAATTATGGTCAATAAAACAGTCGAAAAATAATAACGCACTTTCTAATACTTACTCTCTCTCTTATAGTTACAACACCCCCTTGGAGGAGGGTTTAAAATAGTTACCCCGCGGTAATTAATATAGAAAATACGCTAAACAGCTTTGCAAAATGTTGACTCTGCTCTGAGATACAGAGCCTCAAAATCTAGGCGCCGGCTTATTAAAGGGTACCGGTAATTAGAAGAAATACGGTATTAAAAAAATTTAGAAGTCCACTAAGCACTTTAGCAAAACTTACTGGTTTATTGTCTTATTCTTATTCTTTAGTCACATTTTGCTTTTAGTCACATCAAATTATTTTAAAAAATTTAGTCTGAGATCAAACCAAACATCACACTAGTAGAGGCCACTCCTCTCTCCCTGGGAATAATGATAGATGGAGGCAGATTTAGAGCCATGATTCCTCGAAATTCTCAATTGCCCACCAAAGTAAAAACTTCCTTTTTCACAACAGTGAATGACCAGCAGACCATGAGTTTCTGTGTAAACTTTTTCTTGCTATTTTCTCATTATCTAAACTTGAACCTCAAATTTTGCAGATTTATGAAGGAGAGCGGAAGCTGGTGCAACACAATAACTACCTTGGAAAATTCTCTCTTTCAGGACTTAGTAAAGGGGCTGCAGAAAGTGTTTCTGTGAAGCTTACGTTTGAATTGGACAAGAATGGTATTTTACACGCTCACGCGTCTCACAATGATATTCAAGAAAGCCTGCACTTGGAATACAAGCACAACCACGTGTCAGACCAGCAAACCATAGAAGAAATGCTCAGAGATGCCAAGATATTCCAGGAACAAGATCAGGCAGAATACGACCGAAGAGCTGCACAAACTAATTTAGAGATAGCCATCCGCAAAGTGCAATATGAGCTCAACAATGTGAGTCGTTTCGAAATATAAAGTAGAAATTGATATTTATTTTGCTTTTAGTCAACTTTGTCAGCTGCAGATAAGCTGAACAAATATAATCAGTGCAAAGAGTATGAGAAGTGGCTTCAAGAAAATGAGAATTCGTCTGCAAAAGTCTACGCTTACCAACTCGACTCTTTTAAAACAGCTTGTAAAGGACGGCAAAGCAATAGTAACAGACGTGCTTTTTAAAAATTGTTTTAATGTTTTCGAGTGATTATGTTTTTGTTAATAAAATGTTCCTTGCGCAACTTGAAAATGGCATCAATCTAAAATTTATTTACCTTTAGATTTTTTAGATAACTCAGTCATATTTCAAATCAACTTTGTTTTTTTTTGACTCACGAATATTCTATCGCTTAGGGGCTTGATATTATATAATTTTTTAAGTAACGGTAGATATATTTTTTTCCTTTAAAGACTCCTCTGAAGCTACTTCTGATGTATGTTCAGCCATATAAAAAGTGATGCAACCAACAATTGCCACCACAGACAAAATAAGCAAATGCCAATGTAGCTCTGAATCAAAAAATCAACATTTTGCTACTAAACTTCAAAATTTTATCACCAATGCTTTTGCTATAAAGAAAGCATGCAGAAGTCATAACGTGCATGAAAAACTTAAAAATTGAGAATGCTTGGGCACTTTGGTCAGAGTATTTAGAAACCAAAATAGCATAAATTTGAGTGTTCTAAATTATTTTTGTACATCCTGTATAAGAAAGTTTAAAACTGAACCCATGCAGCATCTCCAAAGCCAAGCAAAAATCCTACTGGTAGAGCAATAAACATTCTTGAATAAAAAGTAAATTTTAAAAACATTTGCTGCAAATTTACCTAGGTTCAATCAACCCCATTGCATTAGTCTTGCCTAAAGGGGCAGCTGTAGGAAAATTGATGTAAATTGCAATAAAGGCTATCATATGAACAATTGTACCAATAAAAATAATATTTGCCATAAAAATACCAACTGTGTAAATTTTTGAAAAATAAAATTACCTTTTAAAAACAGTGGTTTCTGAGCTTAGTTTACTAAATAAAAATGCAGCTGAAAATTGTGCTTTTTGTGAAAAAACTCATATTTAATGATAAAATTTTACAAAATACTTGTCCAAACCCAGAGACTATAGCATTTAAAGCTAGCGAAACACGAGTATTGCTTCCTAATTTTTGTGTAGATGCTATGCAAGTTGGATAGATTCCCATCCAAAAACTTAATGACACACCAACATATCCAAAAGCACTTATAAGCAGCAAAATTCGCGTGGTTTTTAAAAGTTGGAAAGTTGATTCTAAAATAAAAAAATTTCAATACGAAATGCATATTTAAAACACCCAACTAATAACCTCTAGATTAGAGAGTTTTATGGCTTTTTCATTGTTGTGCTGTGCATTTGATGAAGGCAACTTTAGTAGACCCACAACTACAATGCCTAGTAAGGTTACACCTAAAAACTTGAAATTGTACATTTAACATTTACAAGTGTAAAAAGTACCGGTGAACACTCCATACAACACATAAATAGCTGCATCCGTGAAAGAGTCCGTAAAATGGAACACAATAAGCAAAAAAGTTCCTCCGAAAATGATACTTAAATAAAAAAGCCACTGAATTTTAACTATGGTTGTGATATTTTCAAAAAACTTTCCGAAAAAAATATTTTCCGGAAAATTTCCGGATATTTTCTGCCCTATTTAACATGTTTTATTTCTTTTTCTTAAAATTTCCGGAAAATTTCCGGCATCACCCAACCCTACTTTTAACTGACGACAGACCAAACCGAGCAAAGATTGACATTTGGTTGTTATGGGTTATCAAGACCCAACCCTTGAATATTTTCCAACGACTTAGAAGAGCTCTCATAACAGGCTTCTTGTTTGTACTTTATTTAAAGATTTGAACTATATTTGGGACTCCAAATCTTCAGAAACCTTTAACTTTTTCGTCAAAATCTTTATTTTTGGTGCTCAAAAACCAATAATCACTGGATAAAGTGCTACTCTTTGACTAAAAATGACCAAATTCTACTTTATTTGACAAGATATACTTTATTTGAAAAATTTTCAACAAGAGCACTATCTTATAATCCTCAAAAACATAATTCAAACTAAGTCAGAGTAAATATAATTTTAAATTATAAATATTTTCAATAACAACATCAATTAAGTAAGGTGGGTCCCGAAGACCCATAATAACCGACATTTTTCAAGACGTCATTTAGAAAAAAAACCTTTTAAAAGAATCGAAAGTTTATGATGGCCAAGTAAAAAAATTATTTATAGTAGCTTAGGGCTAGCTCAAAGTCAGACATCACTTTTTTACAACACCTTTTCCATTAATAAAATATGTTTTCAAAAAAAAACGTACCTCATCTGTGAAATAGCCCAAAACAATCCACTGTGCTCTCCTGCAGTTTCCGGAGTGGAGTTCATAGCTAGATACTTTCCTTGAGCAGTCCACAAAACAGCTGCTCCAAAACCTATCAAGCCTGAGGAAAAGAATAAAAAAATCTTGTTAAGAAAAAGAAATCCTGCTTGAAAAAGAGCATAGCATAGACCTGCAAATACCTAAAAATCCAAACAAAATTAAATATTTTTTGTTAATCGAATTTATAAAGCACTTACCAAAGAATATTTTGGATTCAGGAATTCAACAATTGGAGCAGCTACAAAATTAGCAATTGTAAAGATAGCATATGTGATTGAGAGACTGAAATTTAATGTTTTATCAAAATTTTAGTTAATTTAAGTAATTGAGCACCTTGTGTAACCATCATGTTTGGCTACACCTCTACCAGCAAAGCTATTGATCACTGTCTCTTCAAGACCAGATTGGGTGTTGAATGCAAATAAGATTAGCAAAAAGCCAACACTAACTTGAAGCACATTTATAGTATGAGCCGTGAGCATTGAAATACTAGAACAATTTAGGCTTCTTTCAAAATTCGAAAAATTTAAAGAATCTAACTATTGTGTCTGTTCATCCGAAAAAAGTTTTAAATTTGAAATAAATTACTAAAGCACACGAAAATAAAAGAGTCTTTTATTGATCAAATAAATTTGTTAGAAAATTGTATATTTTAGTGATAAGACGATAAGCAAAACGTAATATTTGCTTGTATGACATGTTTTAGCATACAAAATGCTTTTGAAAGTTTTCACAAAAATGAAACAAGAATGAAAAAGCGAGTATAGATGTTTTAGAACTGCTAAAAAGCTGCACAAAAGAAAATATGTAAAAGTTTGTTTTTAGCTTGCAAACAATTTCAAAACGAAAAATGTATTACAGTCGAACTTTGATAACCCGGCACCCCTGGGGACCGCTTAAGGGTGCTGGGTTAGTGTAGATACGGAATTTTCGAATGAAAAGCCAAAAATAAACATTTTTCAAACAAATTACAGTCGAGTCCCGCTAACCCGGCACCACTGGGACCGGCAAAAAGTGCCGGGTTAGCGGGGGTGCCGGGTTAGCGGTGGTATTATTTTATCGGACCTTAATCGACCCTCTATATAATCACCCTTTATTCAACTATTTTAAGAGGGGTAAAGGGTTGTATAGGGAGGGGAAGGGAAAAAAGAGGGCCACTAATGGAAAAGGTCACACTAACAAGAAGATGTTGAGCATAGTTTTGAATACTGGGGCCTACCGCATACAGAAAAAATTGACGCAAATTGAAAAATATTGTAAACTATGATAGATGCCGGTTTATTGGGGGTAATTTTTATTGGACGGGACCAGTCTTAGGGTGCCGGGTTACTGGGGGTGCCGGGTTATTGGGGTAAACTTTGTTGATTTTCTTTGCCAGCCAACCAAATTTTTAAAAAGTGCCGGGTTATTGGGGTGCCGGGTTAGCGGGACTCGACTGTACAACCCCTTTAAAATACAGTTAAATAGAAGCAAGATAAAACCAGAGCCTAGTTCAGTAAGTTTCGAGAGTAGTTGAATTTACTGCAGGGTTTTACTTTTTGCTGCGATATTTTACCATTTTACTGCAAACTTACACTTATATACCATAGAAAATAGCGCCAAAATGACTAGTGCCGGCTTATATTGTAGACAGACTGTAAGACAGGACTGAGCTCAAGGTGCCGGCTTATTGAGGGTGCCGGGTTAATGGAGTGCCGGTTATCGCAGTTCGACTGTATAATTTGCTGCTTACATTTTTTGCTATTTCAAAAACTTAACATTCAGCTGAATTCAAAAATATATAAAATTTCGTTCATTCTTCTGAAATCACAGCATGGTCAGTCAGAGAAAACTTGCTGGACTTTAAAATTTAAACTTTTAATTTATTCTTACCATTTTTGTTGAAAAGTCGCAACAAATATAAAAGAATATTTGCAATGACTATTTTTATTATAAGTATTTTTCAAGAAATCAAAAAAGGAAATTTTTTATATATATTTTATTTTCAGAGATTTCAAGATCAACTGCCGTCGGTTGCCATTCTCGATTCACGTTGATTACTCAAAGAGCACCAAGAAGTCCACCGAGAACTGGGAGATTGGAAAGACCTCCACCTCCAAGAAGGCCACCCACAATGGGAAGAGACTCTAGGACAGCATCCAATGTGGCAGGAATAGTGCCCACTAGACCAGTTGGAATGATGCCTGAGAAGACAGGCAAGGGCGCTTGCAACATGATGGAAAGCAGGGAAAGCACTACAGCAATCAGGGCTTGCAGCAAGCTCACCAACACTGAACATACTGATTAGTAAATAAATAAGTAAATAAATATATATATATATATATTAAGCAAACCAGATACATTAGGCAGATTAGGCAAATTGATTGGTGGCAATTGAACACCACCAACAATCGGTAGAGCTGCAGTTGCCGCACGCATCATTTTTTGCCGGAGGGAGGCTCGGAGGGAGGCCGAGAACCTCCAAGGAGGCAGGAGGTGGAAGTCGGATGCTTTCAAGGGCTTCAAAACGGTGTGAACCATTCTGAATTAAAGTTGTGCTAACGTTGAGAAAATTCGAGGTTTTGGTTTGAACACAGGATTTTCAGGTTTTTCGGGCAGCTTTTTTTTCAGCCTCCGTTATTACTCAAAATGGCGCACTTTCGAAAAATTGTTTAAAAACTTCAGATAAATCTTCTTTTCTCGCCTAACGCTGTCAACAAGTCTACACAAGTGCAATTCTGGGCCGAAGTTGGTGAAGAGGAAGGTGCTGCTTTCATTCAATAAAGCATTCATTAATCTCCGTTGATATTTGTCACTCTTTTTTTTGTCGGTTGTTGATGGTTCGCTCGAATAAAGATATTATACAAAAGAGGACTATAGTGGGCTGAACTGGAGGAGGGAAAGGAGGTTATTTTAGCCTCCTTTCAGCCTCCTTTTTGGAGGCTAAAAGGGCGCTAAACAGAAAATGGAGGCGGATGCCGGAGGCATCATTTTTTGCCGGAGGGAGGCCGAGAACTTCCAAGCAGGCAGGAGGCGGAAGTCGGAGGCTAATTTTTTTCGAGTCGGAGGCGGAGGCGGTTTTCGGAGGCTGAAAATTTTTGAACATAGCACTGGTGCTAACATCTCGTTCAACACCTAACTTTTATGAAAACAATTTTAAAGAGTAGAAACAGGTCTATAAAAGCTATTTAATGGAATATTTTGATTAACGTATTTTTATTTTGTCAACAAGTCAAAGTGTACCAAGGACTTTTGAGTTCTCCGTAACTTGATCACCCTGGGGTCTACTCTCCTTCAAGGGATTTGCAAGAGTCAAAAAACAAGAAGGCTTTTCTGAACAAATCAACTTCTTATCAGCTTTCGTTAATTAATTTTATTTAAAAAAAGTCAACTTTTTAATGCTTTTCTATCTTTTATTTTTGGAGTTTGTTGCAACTTTATGGTAAAACAGTTTGCAGAGAACGTATCAAACATTTTCTAGGCTGTAATACTTTATCAGTTGTTTAAGATGTCTACGAGGTCAACTCACTTTTGACAATTGAAGTACAAATGGTCCAAACTAAAACGCTCTTATCTATAATAATTTATTTTCCCTTTGTTTTTTTCTGTTACAACGTTTGTCAAAGACTTGTTTTACCTTTATACATTCATTAACATCATTCGCAAATTTATTCATTTGTGCGGATAAATAGAATAGAAGTGACTATAAAATGATTTCTTTCATTATAACTTTTATTGTTGCAATCTCTGGAATAGTCTTATTTTACAACTTTTACTATAAACGTAAAAATTTGCCTCCAGGTAAAGATTTTAAATGTCTTGAATTTTTTTCTCGAAAATAATTATTCAAGCTTTTCTTATAAGATTTTTATGAATTTCATGATTCTGGAGAATGAAATAAAACTCTTATTATTTCGACCATCTCAAAAATCAAAACAAAACTTTTAAATAAGCGTTCCTTAAAAGTTAGAACAAATTAAATATTAATAAAATTCAGTTGCTTCCCAATTCACATTTAAACATACATTTACAATTGCAATGAGTTTTTTAAAATATTAAAATACCGCTTACAGGAAACAATTTTTTCGTAGCTAAAAGTAATAGCTTATAATAATAGATTTTATCATGGGGATCTGAAAAATTATTTAGATTACTGTATTCCTCTAATAAAAGCCCTCTACAAAATGGTGTTTTGAAAATTATACTTCGCTTTTTCGACCGACTTTTTTTGGTTATCATGCTATACAGTCAACCATCGATTTAACGATACCCCTGGCACCGAGAAAAAGTATAGTTAATCGTTAAATCGGAGTATCGTTAAATTGAGCTTCTTGAACCTAAAAATTTTCTAGGTAACGTTAAGTCGGGGGTTTCGTCAGACAGCCACTAAAAACTTAGACATACCTATCAGATATTATGCTGTCTGCACCCACAACAATTCAAGAAAACAAAATATGTTTGGCTGTTAGACCAGAATTAGTTAGGGCTAAATTTCAGAACACCCACCCCATTCAATTTTGGAACACCCACCCCAGAAATTTGCCTTGGTTCCCCAAGCTTATTTTTTGCAAAAGTTTTTTTTTGCTTTTTTCTTTCGAGATTTCACTGTTTTTTTATAAAAAAGTTGTAAAATTTAAAAAAAGGCAGATAAAACCCAAGAAAAAAGCAAAAAAATCAGCTTGGGGGACCAAGGCAAATTTAGTGTTCAAATACTCCTCAGTTAGTTATTTTTTTGGAATGCTCATTTTTAATTAAAATTATCAGTATAGGAAAGAAAAAAAATACAGTCTGAAAAGGCAAAATTTTTGTAAAGTATACCCTCATTGTCAACAAAGAGTACTCTATAAAAAATTTCTCTTTCACAGAGCAAAAAATTGGGTTTCTAAAAGACGATCGTCAAAAACAAAATCCTTGCGATATTTGGGACCAGACTGTATAACCAGGCAAAAATCGGGCGGAAAATTTTGAAAATTTAAGCAAAAAAAGTGTCAGATCCTAGGCGAGAACAACATTTTTGGGTGTACACTATGCAAAGGTTTGATTGTATCGTTAAATGATAGCATTATTTATAACTATCGAGAAAAAAGTATCGTAAAATCGAGAGTATCGTTAAATCGAGGGTTCATTTTAACAGAGTAGTATGAAAAAAAGTATCGTTAAATCGAGGTTATTGTCTACTAAGCACTTTGACTAGAAACCAACCAAATGGATTTAAAGGTGTCGTTAAATCGAGGGTTGACTGTATGGCGAAATGTAGCCCAGATTCCTAGCTACATGCATGGGGCTCAAAACCGAAAAGTCGGTCGAAAAGGCGAAGAATAATTTTCAAAATACTATTTTTGGGGAACGCTTCTATTAGAGGAAATACGGTTGCTTAAATAAAACTATAGATGTCACCCAAAATCATAAAAATCATTAATTTACTACGCGTCAAATTTTTTTTTGTTAAGTTATCTTTGTTTTTGAAAATAGTTATTACCTTTTGTAAAATATAGGTCCGACTCCACTTCCTTTTGTTGGAAATCTATGGACTCTAGCAAGATATCCACCTGGAGAAGACTGTCATCTCAAGTGGGAAAAGGAATATGGACCTATTTTTAGTAAGTTATTTGTAAATTTAGTATATTTAAGATATAGACAATAAAAGTCAAATTTCAGCCTATTGGGTCGGTGAGATGCCTATTGTTTGCATAACAGACTACGAGAAAATTATTGATACATTCCAAAAAGACGCCGATACTTTTGCTGGGCGAACTACTTTCCCAGAAATGGACAATATTTTGAAAGGTGGTTTTAGTTATATTTTATAACTAACCGTATTTTCTTTATTAATCCCCCGGCGGATTATTTTACAACCGTTAAAAAATCTTGAAGTTGTAAATCAAAAATGGCCTTAACGTTGAAATCCTAGTAAAAAAAAGAAGGGGGGGGTAATTATTAGAGAAAATACGGTAATTCAATACAGGATGTAGTTTTTGAAAATTAAAGTTGTTTTGGTCTGGCCAATTTCTGTTTTGTAATCACGATAGGGCAATTGGGGACTTATCAAAAAAGGTGAAGGTTGGAGACGCATTCTAGTGTTTTGATCTCAACTATGATATTTGGACAAAAGATCGCTGCTCTCAAAATGTGAGGTTTTTTAAGTAGTTTCCTAGCATTTTTATGACTTTAACTGGTCAAAAGTTTAATGCAAGGTTAATGGCTTTAGCAAAACCTTATCACTATGTTGTACGGCATTTCAAGAGCTACAAAACCCATTTTACAGAAAAATTTTTAAATTCTGAATGTTGAGATGTTGCCATTTGAAAAAATAAATTTCTTTAAAAATTAACCAAAATCTAATTATTTATAATTCTTCTGGTTTTCGGTCAATTTTTAAAGAAATTGAATTTTTTTGTCAAAAAAGCCATATCAAAGTGCTTAGATTTTAACAAAATATTATGTAAAATAGGTTTTGTAGCTGTGGAACTGTGCTACAACACAGCGCTAAGATGTTGCTAAAGCCATTAACTTTGCATTGAACTTTTGACCAGTTAAAGTGGTGAAAATGCTCGTCAACTACTCAAAAAATTCGCACATTTTGGAAGCAGTGGTTAGTTTTTAAAATATTTTCATTATGGGGGAGAAAAATGCGTCTCCCACCTTCTCACCTTTGCTCTATTGTGATTATAAAACAAAAATTTGCAAGGTCATAACAACTTTAATTTTTAATTGCGACATCCTGTATTTACCAAAAACCCTTGTTTTACAGGAGGAACCCATGGCGTTTTTAACACTGAGGGAGAGGTGTGGCGAGATCAACGAAAACTTGCTTTACACGCTTTAGCTGATTTTGGACTTGGTCAAAACATGATGCAGGAAAGAGTAGCTAACCTTAACAGTTGTTAAAGAATATCGAAAACTTTAAAACTTATTATTTTAAGGTGCTCACAGAAGTCTCTTCTCTTATAGACAATATAAATACTGATTTGGGTGCAGGTGTACTAGAACATAATATAGCTGAGCAGTTAGAGATTGGAGCTGGTTCTACTATCAATGAAATTTTGTTTGGTTACCGCTTTAGTGGGGTGAGTTAATTTCAGATACATTTTGTTGGCTCAATGGTTGCAACGAGGGCAATAGTTCATAAAACACAAAATATTCTACTACTAAAATATACCTTCACCCAATCCCCTCTAATAATCCCGCACTTTTAACCTTGAGAACCTACATATATCAGCTCAGGGTGGTCCAAGAATCTCTGACACTTTTAAACAGTCATAACTTGTTTCGAAGACCGAATTCTGAAATTCTGTGAATGCAGATCGACTCAGTTTGAGCTCCCGTTTTGTTTGGTATATAATGTCAAAATCATTTTTTCGCTTGGTCCCCTCTGTGGTTTGGGTCCTGGACTGTAGATGGCCTCTGGATAGACAAAGGCCAAACCATAGGGTGGTCCAAGCGAAAATCATGTTATTGACATTATATACCGAACAAAACCGAAGGTCAAACTGAGTTGATCTGCGTTCACAGAATTTCGGAATTCGGCCTATGAAAAAGTTATGGCTGTTAAAAAGTATCAGAAATTCTTGAACCACCCTGTATTTTTCACCGCTTAATAGTGTAGACAACGCTCATACGAGTTCCGTTGGCATATTCTGTTTTTTTCAATTTTGGAGGAACACCCAAAAGTTTTTAAGATAAAATTTTAGACGCTACTGCCTTATACCTCCCTCCCCCTTTCCAAGGGATACCTAAAACCTTCATTTAAAAAAAAGTTATGCGAAGGCCGTTGTTAGTGATGGCCAGGCCATGAGCCTAAACCTAAGCCTACTGGCCTAAGCCTAAGTAATAATGATTGGTGGTTTAAGACACTCGCAGTTTTGGGAGCGGGGTTATATGACACCAGCGCCAAAAAAATTCTTTACGGGGGAATTTTTAATGAAATCCCTACAATTTTTTGTTAATTTTCTATAATTTATAATTTTGTTTCAAAAGATTATCTAAACATTGCCTGTACTTTTTGTATTCCAGTTTGTATTTCAGCTTAACTTTTTAGGAAAAAGTTGGTCAATACTTTGAGCTCAAGAAACTTGCTGTTCGCTACTTTGAACTGCTCGGCACTTACAGAGTCCAGCTGATTCTGGCCAAACCTCACCTTCTCAAACACTTCCCAGTTTTTCATCAGGCTTTTAAAGACATGATTCAAGTGGCTACAGCCTTTTTTGGTTTTTTTGGAAAAAGAATCAAAGAGCATGAATTACAACTGGAAAAACAATGTTTTGATGATCCAGATGTTGAGAATGATTTTGTAAGCGCTTTTTTGAGAGAGAAAAAAAAGCGAGATGCCCTAGGAGAGCCCCATTTTTACAGGTAATAAAAAAACCAAAAAAGTAGCTTAATTTATTTTGCAGCAACATCCAGCTCACAAATATGGCATGTTTGCATTTCGGAGCGTTTTAAGAAATTCGATTGAAACAACCATAACTTTTTAGATAGGGTTTTTCAAAATTTTGTTCTCGCCAATCGATTTTTCTCGCCGACAATATTTTTTGGTGCAGAATGTCAGAAACACTAAACACTGGTCTGGGGATGGCATCTGGATGAGCAATGCCCAAACCACAGGGGACCAAACAAAAATCGTGTTTTGGACGTTACACACCAAAAAAATTGTCAGTGAGAAAAATCGATTTGTGAGAACAGAATTTCACAAAACGCTATCTAAAAAAAGTTACAGCCGTTCAAATCCGCCGAATTTCTGGAAACATCCTGTATTTTTAAACTGACGCCATAATTTATATTTTTTTAGTGTTTTGACTTGTGGCTCGATGGGCAAGTAAGTGAATACTTGTTCGAACAAAATTAAAATATTATTTTTAAGCTGACGACTGGCTCTACTATGGCTTGGGCTGTGGCCTACTTGATTACAGACCAAGTTGCTCAAACGAAGTTGCACCAAGAGCTTGATGCAGTAATTGGATGTGACAGACTGATCACAATTGCTGACAAGCCTGACTTACCTTACACCAATGCTGTTGTTAATGTAACTTATTCTTGCAAAATTTTTCAGTCATTGTTAGATGAAAAATTTGCAGGAAACTTTGAGAACAGCCAATGTAGTCCCAGAAAATGCTCTTCATAGAACAACTAAGGATGTTGTGATAGACGGCTATCTCATACAAAAAGGCACTTGTTGCTTGCCTCAAATTTCAGCTGTTTTACATAACCCTAAGGTTAGGTCATTGACAAAGTTCATAAGTCACAGTATCATTCTAAATTTGGAACTCCTAAAATTATTTCGAGCTCCGAAAGATTGGTAAAATTACCCTCAAATTCATGTCCGCGGGATGGCAAAAGAAATTTTGAAACTTCTTTTTTCGGGTCTCTTTTTTCTAAATTCATGTTTTACGAATTTTATGAACAAATAATTGTTTGCTATTCCATTGTATATGATATGTAAATAAATCCTACTCTGTGCTTGTATTTGTTAAGAGCTAAAAGTAGGGGATGAGCATTCCGAAGGAGTGCCCTAAATTTAAAAAAATTATTGAAATAATATAAAAAAAACTTACATAAGGTCGTCATTAGGTCGTGTTAAAAGTTTTTTCAATTTATGGTGTTGTGTTTTTTCATTGGTTCTCTTTGATAATTTTTTTAAAGTTGTCCTTTTATTTTGGAGCTGACAATCTTGGCTACAAAATGATATGTCAACTTTTAAAAAGTTATAAAAAAGCATGAAAAAAACAAAATTCCGAAAATATTGATTTTGAAAAAAACCCTACAATCTTTTGACACGATCTATCTTAGGTTTTTTTTAAACTTGGCATACCTAGCGGTTTTATTGAAACAAAAAGCGAAAAAATATTAGAAAAGCTTAGAGAAAAAAAATTAAAAAATTATTTAATCCAGAACGTTTTAGATCTTCAAAAATCCTAAGCAGTTTAAACCTGATAGATTTTTGGACGAAAATGGGCTGCTTAAAAAGTGTGATGAACTAATCCCTTTTTCTGTTGGGAAAAGGTAAATTTTACAAGAGTGGATCATTAAAATTTTACATATAGTATTTTAGAAGATGTTTGGGAGAACCACTGGCTAAAATGGAAATCTTTCTCTTTTTGGCCAACATATTTAACCGATATCAGGTTATTATTTTCGAGCATAGTCAGGGTAGCATTTTGTTCAAAATTTCATGCAGATTACGAATCTGCGAAAAAATGAAAAAAGCTTCCCACTGACGGAACACTTGCCACTTAAAGACAGGTCCCGAGCATTTGATTCACCTGAATTCAATTTAACCAAAAGGATAAAACCACATTGAAAAATAATAATCATTTGTACCTTCCAAAAAAGTAGAATTTCTTCGCGTTAATGCATCTCAAACTGTTGTACGCCTGTAACTCCGTCATTATATAATTCATATTAAGATTTTTCTGGCTTGTATCATCCGCAAATGGATGGCTATGACGATTGAAGAAGGAAGTGTGACGCTTAGGCAATGGTGAACTAAGCTCTGAAACATTATTTTTGTCAAAATAATCCATAAATCAAAGCTGCTTTCCCTCACCAATATTGACATTAAATAAGACGTCTTCAGTTTGTCCATAATCAAGAGAGTTCTCCTAAAAATTCAAAAATTTCACTGAGCTTTGAACAAACAATAACATCTGTCGGCAGAATCTTGACGAACTGGTCCATAGAGTTCTTCTGAGCCACTTGCTTTTCTTGTAATTCTCTGAGTTATCAGCAAATTCGTCGTGGATTGCGCATGAACAAAAAGCCTCTTTGAGTTGCCATCAGACACCTTGATTGTATTTTTCCACATTCCACATTTAGCTTCAGAAGCCGACAGTTTCTCGAAAAGTCCAATATTCCAGATAACGCTCATCTCTATAACAATCAAATAAAAATTAGAACGGAGAGAGCAAAAGAATCAATTTTGCAAGAAAAATGCGTTGAATATATACATTTTTTTGATAAATTTGACATTCGGGATTCGACAAATTTTGGGATCGAGATTTTGGAAAAGGATCGGGCGGAATTTCGGGGCGGGATTTTTGGCCAAAATCAGGGCGGGCGGACGGGATCCCGCACGGGATCCAGTCCTGATGCGGTCTCTACTTTGTTTAACACTTCAAAAGCTTTTTATATTTTTAGCTTGAAGCATTATCTGGTGCGGTTTTTCCCACTTTTTCGACTAGTACATACGATTTTGTAAATGAACAAACAGAACACACGTAATTTTGCATATTTAAGAAAAAAACAACGTTTTTGAAAAAATGACAGATTTTTTTTGGGCCAAAAATCTAGCATTTTATCATGGTGAGCCCATGAACAATATGTCATTAGAAAGCCCACATTTTTCTTTTTCTGAACAATCGTTGCAATGAAGTAAATAGTAGCTCCGAAAAGGGGACCTGTCTTTAAGTGGCAAGTATCCCGTCAGTGAAAAACTTTTTCATTTTTTACAGATTCGTAATCTGCATGAAATCCTGAACAAAAAGCTAGGCCCTCTGCGTGTTAAATGTTAAAGAATTGTTTAATTAATTAAGTTTTCTGCTGCAACCATTCCACCCTCCCTGAACCGTACCAATGGAGGCATCATAATAACTTGTCCGCCATTTTTGTGTTCTATTAAAAAGCGAATATAAAAACATTTAAAAATATATTATAATACTGTAACTGTAAAAGAATCTTGAGGAAAATATTTCAATTAGACTTTGAAGGAACATGCCTCTTCATTGACACCGTTATTAAAAACACCTTCATAAAAACTTTTCTATGTGCATAAGTCTAACAATTTATAAATATTTTTGTTTAAAAATTGTTTTAAAGAAACTATTGCAGTCATGATAGAAATAATTACAAATCAGGAGCCTTGTTACTGTGCCGCGTCAAGTTTTCTTCTCCCATATTTGTTCATGGGGTCAAGATCACGAAAGGCAAACAAAATCTGGCTTAGATCAGATGGACCCCTAAAGTGGGGAATTAAAATGAGTGCCAAAGACGTTTGCACCCTCTATTTACACTTTCGAGCCTCTTCAAAAGGACTGGAAAAGCTAAGTAAAGTTGTCTAGGGTGTCTCAGAGTATATTAGTGTAATGTAATGTGAAGCTGAAAAATAGTTGTGATAGAAAAAAATGTACAGTCTTAGGGCTTGAGCAATAGCTGTACTAGCTGAAAAGAACAATGACTAATAATATAAGAACAAAATGTATGTGTATGTGCAAAAATGTATGTGCAATTATGTGTAGAGTATTGGGTTTATGATTATGATAGGAAGTGTGAATTAACTTGCTTTTATAGTCTATATGAGGGTTGGGTGATGGTAAGTTACCGGGACCTTCATAAGTCACCAATATTCGGTGACTAAAACATAAAATTTTTTTACCAGAATTAGCGCCGTCTCAAAACAAAATTGTCTTTATTTTTTAGTTCTTACTACTTTTTACTGCAAATTTTAGAATGCCGTTTCATTTCTCTGCATTTTTTGTTTTCAAATGTTATGTGGCCTATTTATTGTCTAGTTTAAGATGCCGAAACAATTTACATGGAGCTGGAATTTTTTCACCAAGCGAGAAGAAATCATTGATGGAAAACTTTTATTGTCGGGTACTGCAAGTTCTGCAATCCAAACTGTGAAGCTGGCAAAGCGGATCGTTATGTAGACAATGCTGGAAGACAAGAAAAGAATTTGAAGGTCGTGTTATAATTAATGTCCTAACTTGGTAATTATGCGTAAATTTAGGTTTGAAACAAAGTCGGAGCCGAGACTAAGAAATTTTGTTAATTGTTAAATGTTTGAATTTACAAATTGTTTTGAGGATATCTTGTTTTATACACGGAATTTTTAAGTCACCGGGTTTTCAGTGACTTACCGGTAAGTCACCGGCCGGTAACCCAACCCTAGTCTATATTAAGGAAAGAGCATGCAGAGAAAATGGCCGAAAACAATATGATTAAAATTACTAATCCTTAAAAAAGTATGGCCATGAAATTATTAAATGTTGACAGTTTAACAAGTGATTTGTTCTCTGTGCCATCACGTACCTCTATACGATAATTTTCAATGACCAATTTGTTACTTGATTGCTTTTGCTAAACTTTTGTAAAAACAAATCTTTCACGCCAATCTTACAGCAAACAAATTAAGTGTGCATTTTGAATTCACTTTGTGGCAACAGTCAATAATTGATATTACCAAACTCTCTTTGTACATCCATTTCATGAACTGACATTAAATCTTCCGCTCCTAAGTCTTGTAACTTTTCTCTACCAAAATATTTTCCAGTGCGCCAACCAAAAGATTCAAGAAACAGAGAAACAGAATGACTTGATTGATCTCCCAATTTGTATTTGTTAACAGAAGTTCCTGAACTTTGTGAATCATATTTACTTCTTCTTATCCACTTTAAAGTATTTTCATGACTATTAGTTATTTGTTCATCATTTCCAGAACTAAGATTTTTCGAATCCGAATGTCTTTCAGTAGATCCCAAACTCTGTGACTCTCTGTAACGAAGTCCACTTCCTCTCTTTCTACTTAACTCATCATTAGAGCTCAAGTTATTTGATTTTTCGCGCTTAGTCTTTACTTCAGAAGTATCTTGCCTGGAGCCTAGACTTTCAGAATCTCGAAGCCGATGCGTACTTTTTGAAGTGTCTTCTCTAGTATTTAGGCTCTTAGAGTTTTTATGATGATTCCTCTTTTCTAACTCATCTTTTCCCGAGCCTAGACTATTCGAGTCTTGCATCTGATGTCTTCTTCGTAAATTGACTTCTTTTGATCCCAGACTGTTAGATCTATCATGCTTGTGCTTATCCTTAACACTTTCTAGGGCACTGTAGTCTAAATCTAAGCTGTTAGATGATACTTTGTGATACTCATTTTCAGAAGATACTAGGCTTTTGGATCGACGATTACTCTTTTTATTTTTCTTTTCTTTACCTATGTGCGAGCCAAGACTGTTTGACTGATACTCTTTTTTAGTAGACTCCATACTAAGTGATTTGCTTTCATAAGAATTCAAATTGTTGGATTTACGATGTTTTTTGTTGGTTTGAATGCTGTATGAAAAATCATTTGACAAGTCAAGGCTATTAGACCCTCTATATGTCTTCTTTCTGTGTCTTTTCTCGTGATTCATTGAGCTGTCAGAGTCCAACCTTTTGGAATTGTGATGCCTGCTTTTATGCTCTTCAATACTTAGAAATTTGGCACTTGTGGAACCGAGGCTTTCAGATGATTTACGCCTCTTTACAGTCTTATCATTTTCTAGCTCAGCACTTTCGGTATCCAATCTATTTGATTTTCTGTGTGTTCCTTTTTTTGTTGAGTCCACACTAGATTCAAGACTTCTTGAGTTTTTATTTTTTCTATCTCTCTTGCTTTTTTCTAGACTTTGAGATTTCTCAGCATTGCTTGAGCTTAGTTCATTAGAACGTTTGTTTCTGATCTGATCACTTTCTTCTGCAGAGTAACTTGCTTCAGAGCCAACATCATATTTTCCCGATTTTTCTACTTCCGAAATGCCTGTATCACACAATCCAGTCGAAAAATCACACTTTCCGATAGTAACGACTAACAAAGAAGTGGTTGAATTTTTGGCAAATATAGTTTTTCTAATAGACTTGCTGCAGTTGCTATGTAATAATTGCAGAGCCTAAAAAGATTTATTTAGTAAATTATACTAGTAAATTATCAATTATTTGGATACTTTAAAAGGCGTCATTTCTAAGTACACATTCTTTTTATCTTCTACGTCAGCCTCTAACATTAAGTTATTGTATAAATTATAAGTATAATTAAAATTTTGCACACCGACTTGAGAACCAGCTAGAAAGACAAACCTTTTTTTATAATAAAAGATATTGAAAAACCTTGTCTTAGCTGCAAAGTAGCATGACTAACTAAAAAATGGCCGCAAACGATTGTACCAGTAATTTGTAATGGATATGTTGATACTATTTCAACAATCAACATTAGGAGTAAAACTATTATGTGAAAGTGATGTGTAGCACACATATTACATTGTTCTAGCTAAGTTTCATATCGGTTTTAAAAATAACATTTTGCAAAAATTGAAGAATACGTATGGTTATTAAAATTTTTAGCATTCATTCCATAAAAGCTAAGCAAATAATAATGCAGGTTTTAATGCTTCTCGTGACGCAGACCTAAGCCTAAGCCAAAATTTAAAATGAAGAACAATTTTGCTTACAAAAAAGTAAGTAGGGCCAGCCAAAATAATCCATGAAGTTCAAATCAGGAGAGTTGGGGCCCACTCACCCACAATGGTTGGATTGTTACCCCAATGGGAGTCCACCTTGATGAAATCGGGGAAGTTTTCAGCAATCCAATTTCGGGTTAGTTTTTTGCAGCGCACCTGACGCTTTGCTTTTGCGACATGGCTGGTTTCAAATTCCCCATGCTCAAAACAGTTTGTGTGTTTTTTAAATAAGCTTAAGTTAAACATCCTAGCAAAATGAGAAGCAAAAAGTTAAAAGTAATTAAAGTCTCCCAAAATTATTCTTCTTCTCTTTGTTCTTTTTTGCAAAAGTACAAACATATGTTTGGTGAATAACATAAGTTTACATATCATTCGAAAGAGGAACGAATGGGCTACACGTCTGTATATTAAGAAATTTTTTCTGAAATAAAAATTGTTATTAAAAATAAGCTTTAAAGTCCATTGAGCTTATACATATGAGAAGTATGTATAAGCAAAACCAACGAGATTGAAATGCCCTTACTAAAGAGATGCCCTGACTGTGATTTGGGCAACCTTCGATAAAATTTATTTTTTTATTTTTTTCTTGCAGAGTTTTCGGGTGAGTTTGGCTTCCCAGCTCTAAAGGCTAACAAAAAGTAGAGAAATGATCTATGATCGAAGGCTCAGTTGTGAAAACGATAATATTGGTATCTTGAAAGTTCCTCCAGGTCACAGTCAGGGTCCCTTCATTGTTTTAATTTTTTTTGTTCTTTTTAAGCTAATATATTTTTGGAATAAAACCTGAGACTTAATCAGCGAAAAGCTAGACATCAGATGAAAAATAAGACTTAATAATTCTACAGTCAGCTGAACAATCAAAAAGTTATCAAAATGACTTTAATTTTAAAGTCTGCCAACTATCATATACTTTGATTTATTAAAAAATTTCATTTACTCTTTTTTTGAATAACTGTAGATTTTTAATACAGAGCTTTAGAAATAATCAGTATTTTTACATGTTAACTTGCTCTTAGTATTTGAACTTTTCTTTTAGTACAAACCCCAGTTTTTCGTCTGCTTAGTTATGAACTTCAAATTTTTATTGTTTTCCCTTGTTTTACTTATTCTCTTTGTGCAATTATCAGCGGCTAGGAGGAAAAAAAAGTTGTAATCATGCTTTTTTGAATTTATTTTCAAATTTAAATTTTCAGACCGGAAACAGGAAAACCTGCTGTTCCAAAAATAACTAAAAAGATTGCTAGTGAACCACTGCAAGATAGACAGGGAAAGACTAAAAAAGGTGGCGAAGAACTGACTAATCATAATGCAGTTAACGATAAGACTGATAAATCAAAGAATGAAAAAACACAAAGGGAAGCTAAGACTGATCTGCATGCCGCAACTGCTACTCAATCAAAGAAGGAAAAGCCACCAAAATCAAATCGAATATCTGTTCAAGGCTACGGCTTTTGTGCTGGAGAAAAAGTGCAGTCCTTTACTACTATTGTGAGACAACCTTTACATTCTGACGCCATCTTATCTAAAAAACAAAAAACGAGAAGTGAGTTTTTTATTATTGTGCTCTTGTTGATAATTTCCTGAAATTAAAACTTTTGCTCACTGAATTTGAATTTCTTAAGAAATAAAGATAATTAAAACATAAACAGGCAACCAAAAGTAAAGCTTTTTTATTTTAGGCAAAAAAGTAATCTTTAGCCACTTGAAGCACTACACACCTAAGCCAGGTCGCTCTAGCGTTAAATTTCCTATCGGCACTGGCGATATGGATGTGAATCAGGCTGTGGAAATAGAAGTGGTGCCCATGTACAAAGTGATTTTTTTGTAAAATGTTGGGATTGAAAGTATAGTTGGGGTCAGAATTCCGACCCTCAACTTTACCATTGAATCTGTAACTTAAATTCTGAATTTTCTTTTGCTTGTGACTATTAAAGGCAAAGGGTTTGAAATTTCAACATCAGTGGCGCAGTGGATAAGCGTTAGTGTTTGTTGACTCAAATGGGCTGTAGATTCGACCCCATATGCGTACAATTAAGTTATTTCGGCAAATTTTTAGAAGTTATTTGACTTTTCGACGCCATATTTGAAATCAGCGACTAAAATCACTCCTACACATTGGTCAAACAAGCCAAAATGAATAGCATTGTACCAAATGGAGTCGGACCTGCGTTATGGACTTGTATTTATGGGTTTGTGCGCATAAAACACTAGCGCTTATCCACTGCGCCCTCGATGTTGAACTTTCCAACCTAAGTGGCCTGACCATAAATAACAAGGGCTTTCAGATAACCTTTTTTCAAATGGTGGTTTTAGATACCTTTCAAGGTTATTAGGGGTTAAACGACACTAGATTTGATTACACTAGCTCAAACTGACTAGGTGTGTGTTTTTTACTTCCTTTAGTTAAATAAAAATTTAAATTAAATTTTCTGGAAAGTTAAATTGATTTTAACGAATTTGATTAAACATTTTAGGATAAGAAAAAATGCTCAAAAACAATTCATCATAAACCAATTTATCTTCAAAAAACTCAAAAAGTGATTAGACTAGGCGTTTGTGACTTCGAAAAGGGAACTTGTGGAGGGTAACTTTTTCTTTAAAAAATCTAATAATTGCTCTTACATTTGCTAATATAGGATACCCACTCATGAAGCACCAGTTAAGAAGGAAAAAGAAAGCAATGAAGAAAATAAAAAAATCAAGAAAAGCAAAAAAGTTAGTGAAAACGGAAATATTAAAGAAGCTAGTAAAGATAAAAAGACAGAAAAAAAAGAACGAAAAAAGGACAAAAAATCAAAGATGGAAGACAATGGAACGAAAGAAAAGGTTAATTCAGAACATGATAGTAAAAAAGACAAAAACAGCAAGGAAGATGCAACAAAGGAGCATGAAATCACTGAAAAGAAAGATTCAGACAGAAATGAACATGACGATCACCATAATGAGAAAAATTCACAACAAAAAGGCGATAAAGAAGATATTTCTCACGGATTTCAAGGAAAAGACCGCGAAGAAGAGAAAGATCACTTGGATAATTTAGGAAAAAACAAGAAAACTGGAAGCAAACAGAAAAAAGTCAGAAAAAAGGAAAAAGGTGACAAAGAAGTTCATGAAAACAAAAAATCTGTCAAACAGAAGAAAAGTAAAAAGACCAAAAGAGGTAACAACAATGAGCAAGCGCAAGCACAATCCAAAGAAAAGACTGTATATGTCCATGGCTACGGCTTTTGTGCTGCGCAAGATAACCATGTGCAATCTTTTGTAGTAACTGTAAAACAAGACGTCGATCCAACAGGGAAATTGAGTAAAAACCAAAAAAAATCAGGTAGTGCTTCTTCCTGTCAAGTAATTGTTATTTAATTAATTTGATTTTAAGGACGAAACCAAAAACTCTTTTCCACCACACCAAAATTTACAATACTGACACTGGAAGAGCTGGTACAAATTTTTTGTTAGGCAAAGCGACAATCGATACAGGCAAACCAGTTTCAATCACAATTGAACCTAGATATAAGGTAATGGTTTGTCTGTTTTTACCCTTTTTGCTTTTTTAATTCAGTTTATTTAACTTTACACTTAAAACAAGAATTTTTTTGTTTAAAATCACGGTACCTCTGAAATTCTTATACATATCTAAATTTTTTTCACTTAATTATTTTCCAATTTATTTGTAAGAAAATATTTTATTTTTATAGGGCGAAGCATCTGAAAAATGTAATCAGAAAATTGACGAGGTAATTCAACCACGTGACATTGTCAAAGGCTCTATAAATCTTGGAGTTTGTGACTTTGAAAAGAATGAATGCCATGGGTTAGTTCATTAAAAAACATCAACTAAAATGACAATCTTATAGCAAATGTAAAAAATACGATTAAAATATTTACTGTCTTCTAGTTGTACCAGATAAAGAAATTTTATATTTCTTAAATTACTTTCAGAGTCCTGTTTTAAAGTGATCAGCTATAACTTTTTGGATCGGTTAAAGTAAAAGTTAAAATTCATAAATAATTTGTATTTTTGTTTCAGTAAGATTCAGAAAAAAAATCAAAATACTGAAAGCGAGAAGACTGGCATAAGATCTGGCAAAGAGAAAGAAGACAAATTAAAAACTGGCATAAAGTCAGGCAAAGATGAAGATGAAAAATCAAAAAATAGTAAAAGCGATAATAAAAAGCAGAAAAAAGGCAAAGGCAAGACATCAGTTGAATTCCAAGGCTATGGATTCTGTCCTAACTCAAGCGAACACATTTTTACAATAACGGTGACACAAGGTAATTATGCTATATCCACCTCATTAAAAAAATAAGACACTGAATTTGATTTATTTTTTCGGTACTTAAGCAGTTGGAAGGGGGTGGTTAGAAGCGCATTTTATATAGATTCGAGGATAGTGTTAAAACGTCTCCTAAGTAAATTTTTACGAAAATATTTTATAAATAAAAATCTTGAAGTTTAAAACTCCAAAACAAAATACACACAACAAAAAATTATATCTAAAAACTGTACGAATAATTTAATTAAGGTGGACGCACAGTTCTTCGATCTAAAGAAGGCAAGTTGCTTGATGATACCACAACACGTCAATCGGCAAAACGTAATAAAAAAAAGTTTCCTGTTGCTTTCATTTATCAATTTCAGTAAGAAGGGTCAAGAGAGCTGCTTTATCACAAAAAACCAAAGGTTAGTAAAAAAGCAACAACAAATAACAAAATAATATACTTTTTAGAAACACGTGGATTTTTCACTGGATCTGTACAAATTGATTCAGCAGCAGGAGCACCTGACTTACAAGTCACTTTAAAACCTGGATTTAGAGTAAGTCTAATTTGTGCTAATCAAAAAATATTAACATTCCGCATTTTGTAAAAATGAACACAATTATAGGATGCTACTCGCTGTGGTAAGGAAATTCATGAAAAAATTCCGGTTGCTGGCATAATAGAAAAGAAAGTATTAAACTTGGGTCAGTGTGATTTTGAAAAGAGTGTTTGTAAACAAAACTAATTTTTTAACACATGCATATGAAAATACATCTTTAATTTCTATTATATGAAATTCAAACCTCAGATTTTGTTATAAATGTTTTTATCAATTATAAAGTAAGAGTCACACATCAGAAGCACTGCGCATAGTAATTTTTAATGATGCAATCACGAATGTAAATTATTCACATTTCGTTATACAGTACAAACTTAAAAAGTTGTTTGACAAATCCTCTGATTTACTCTTGTCTCAATTCGGCTAAAAACGTTACAGATGGCAAAGGACAAATATTTTTTTTTAATTGACGAAAATCTGACTTTTTCACTTTATCGACCAAGTGTATATAACTTAGACGGGTACTTAGGTTATATGGCTGTGTTTTTTGTGTTTTCAAAAGCTTTTTATTGGCTTGAGACAGAGTATTAAATTCGAGCGCGGTGTGTTTTTGTAGGGTTGGCCAGTTAGCAACGGCTTTTTGAAAATTTTGATACTTTTTAAAATAAAAATGATTTTTCACATGAAATTTTTTTCTGAGGGCACCCAATGGCTGAAATTTAACGAATAATTCGAATCACAAAACAGAATTTCAAGATGATGCTTGGCTGTTGAGATATGTCTCAAAGTTAGAAAGTCAAAATTTTAAATAATAAGCATCCAACTTTAGACCATATCTCAACAACCAAGCATCATCTTGAACTTCTGTTTTGTGATTCGGATTCGTCGTTAAATTTTAGCTACTGAGTATTAAATTGTATGTAAAAAATCATTTTTATTTAAAAAAGTATCAAAAATTCAAGAAAAAAACTTTTCTAACTGGCATTATTATACATAGTTGTATATAACTTTTTTGTAGCATTGTTAACGCTCTTTCTGATTGTATTGATGGTTACCCGGTAAGATCTAAGTTTTCTTGAAAATTTAGCCATTTTCTGAACGATTATTTTTTTATTCCACAAAAAAAATTTAGTTTGATAATGCCAAAATCAAGCGCAGATTTGATATTTCAAATCGAAATTTAGCCATCTTTCGGCATGATTTGACAATGTCAAAAGGCTGCATCTTGAAGAATATTTGATAAAAAAAATTCTTTCAAATTTATCTGGTAGAAGAATAAATTTACTACAATTTTGAATCACTTGATTTAAAATATCAAATCTGAGCTTGATTTAAGCCTTATATAATTTTAAAAAATTGTGAAATAGAAAAATAACCTTTCACAAAATGGCTTAACTTTTTATAAAAGTTTGATATCATTGGGTAACCATTAATACCATCAGAAAGAGTCAAGTCAAATGCATTTTTATTCACCTTTTTTCAAATATATTCTTGAGTTGGTTAAAATGATCTTCTTGTTCATGAAGATTTTTGATTGGAACTAGTTCACTGTTTACCCGTGCAGGAGTACAGCAGAATATCTTCTTAAGTTGGCCGCTTCCAGCAAGCAATAAGATTGCTGATGTAAATGACTGTATAAAAGCAAGATTATCTATTTCGTAAATTGTCATTTGCACGTCTGTTGGTGGATTTATCCAAATCTTAATTTTTTATGCATAATTTGTTAACTTTAAAAAAAAATTTGACCTTATTTTTTGTTTTTATGCAATTTTTTCCAAAATTTTGAGCATGTTACCCCACAACTGAAAGCTCAGGTTGTTGGATACATAATGGTGTATAAATTTTTCCATTTAATTCACAAGAAAGCGTCTGTAAATAAAAACAGTCTCGACTAATTTCGAATAAATTAGTAGGAATTAGTCGAATTTAGTCAAAACTGCTGTCATTAAAATAGATGTGATCTAAATGCAAAAACTTATATACGATTGTGTAGCCATCTTATGTTTTCAGTTGTAAGATAACATGCTCAAAATTTTGAAAAAAATTGTACAAAAACAAGAAATAAGGTCAAAATGTTTGAAAAATCGAGTTGACTGTGTAACAACTCTAATCTTTTTGCTTATTTTGAAAGAATTGTAATTTCTATGATAACCAACAGTCCGCTAACGCTCACCAAATTGGTCACAAATGCACTTCCCAACGAGAACACTTGCATACACACTTTTACCATGATCACGGGTAAAAGCAGCCTTGTAGTTCTTAGTGTCTCTTCTATTTGGAACTTAATAGATAATTGATTGCTGTTAGATTTATCATACTTTATTAGCTTAGCAAAGCTAGCTTGAAAGCCTCGCAATCGTTTTTTAAGCTTAGAGCTCCAGTTGTGGATAAATAAAAAGAAAAATAAGCTAATAAATTCCATACAAAGAAGGTACATCAACAAAACCTAAAATATTTTTTATGCTTTTACAAATGACCATGTGATAAATTGCCTGGTAATTTGTAGAATTGACTGAATTTCGTGTTGTCGAAATGGCCATTCCTGTTGACCATTTCTGTCCTGGTAAGCAAAGAAATACAAAGACAATAGTAAAAATAATTGTCTAAACTTTAATTTCTATGTACTTTTCCATAGATTTTGGGAGAATTTTAAGGTTGTTGTAAAGAAAATAAAATATTCTAAACATTAGGTCATACAGAAAGTTTTTAATGCTATTTCATTTTAAAGCTATTTATAGGTAGTTTTTTTTGTTAAAAATACAGTTACCGTATTTCCTCTAATAAGTTGTTAAACTATATTTGTTAAAAATAAAAAAAAAACCTCCAAAAATCAGAAAAAATTTTGGTCAATCTCATGATTTTTGGGTGAAAATCCGAAATCTGAAAAGTGGAATCGGTAGAGCTCATGGGAACTAAGAAAATGTGAAAAGAAGATATGCAAAATATTTAGCCTAGGCTGAGATATAGGTCCTCAAAGTTAGGGATGTCTGCTTATTAGAGCATGTCGGTTTATTAGAGAAAATACGGTATGAACAATTTTTGATCTTCATTTAATTTAATTTTCATTTAAAATCGCTTAGCAATGCAACCTTCATCGATCGCTTGATAATTGCTTCCTTGTCTTCGAGAACCCCGATGATTGTTGAACGCGGAACGCCGAAGTTTTTGTTCAGCTCGGTATTATCAATCTTCGCGGACTCCTCTGTGATTTCTTTCATCTATTCCAAAAAGGCCTTAACTGGAGTTGATATCTAAAAAACAAGTTGAAAAGGTGAAAAATAAAGGGGCAGAAGAACAAGGAAACGAAAAATAAAAGAAAACAACAAAAAGGCGCCAATTCAATTTTTATTTTTAAAATTTTTAAGGAGTGCGGTTGTATCGAGGGGTTATTATTTGTCGGGACTGTTACTACGATGTCTTTATATGGAGGTGTCGTTATATCGAAGTTTGACTGTATTATCTTTTCACGATATCAATCAAACTTTTAAACCAACCAGTATGGCTAGCAAGAAAGACACAACAATGGGCTGCCTACTTTCTTCATAGTTGCTTATGTGACAAATACAAACAGCTCTTTCAATGCACAAAACAATCAAAGAAGCATTAATACCATTTAATACACCTATATAAACTGTTCTCAGATAAAAAATAATTGGAGTTAGCCACAGACGTTGGCATGAAGATGTGTTAGTAATATCTATTGATAGTCTGAAGTCAGATATTTTTAAAAAGTTAAAATAATACTTAAAACAGAAACAAAAAAGTTTAAATACCTGTATAACTCGTAGATGTAAACTAAGCTATTATGAATAGCCATAAGTAGAAAAAGGAATAGTATGAACCTATAAATTGTCCTGGTGTTTGGATGAAATATTTTTTTTTCACTCTAAACAGAGTAACATTATATCATTTACAATAGTACTTTGCATTTGTCTTTACCCAATGCCAACATTTTTTGGCCATTTTCAGACCCAATGTTTGAAAGTTGTGACGGCGATTCCAACTGCTCATAATTTTTTTCTAGACAGAATTTCGAGACTCTGTAAATGCAGAACGACTTAAAAAATATACAATTTTTTTGGTATATAATGTCAAAAACACGACTTTCGCTTGGTCCCCCCTGTGGTGTGGGTCCTGGTATGTGGAGTTTTAATAGGTGCACTTTAAAAGGCTCAAAATGCTTAGCTTATTTATTGCCTAGACATATGCAAATCCTTACTTTAATAGGACTAAATTTGTAGATCCTTAACTTATTATTTTTACTCAGCTTTTCTTGAATAGCTTATACATGCTTGCAACATGTTTTTAGGTGGCACTCGATACTTTTCAGCACTAATATTTTTCGACCAGAAGTTGATGTGTTTGTCTTTAGGGAGCAAGGTAAATGTTTGGTTTAACACGAGAAGCCCTGACTGTAAGGACTGTTTCCTCTGGCTTAGTTTCTTAAGCTGATAACGTCTGTAATTTTATTTTTTTCGAATACGCTGTTCCTGGCGGTGTTTTTAGTGATTTAAATATTTGACAAAATCCATTTTTGTAACTTTTTAGACTACAGCATGTAATGTGTGATAGCTCTTGTGTAATTGCTTACATTATGGGCTCTCTGATGGTATATAACATGCGAAAATACAATAACTATGCTTGATGACTAAAAATAAAAAATGGTAAAAATGTCCACTATTGAAAACGTCGATTTTTGGCATTTTTTATGGTCTAACTTTTTTCTGTCTTGATACTTCACCGTGTTTTATTATAGATTTCGGTACTTATACGGTTCCCCCCCCCGCCACAGTTACCACCAAGAGATAAAGATATATATCTTCAAGATATATATTTCTTGATATATAAAGGGTCAGCCCTTGACCCGGACCATGTACCCCCAAAGGGGCTTCCTGTTGAAGTAGGTTGCCTGCCGAAGGCAGGCAGGTAGAAAATCTAAAAAAGTCAAAATTTTTGATGGAAAGTGGTCGGAAGCAACGTTCTTATCGGTTTTAGCGTGTAAGAATTGCTTAGAAATGGTTAAAACCTGTTTTGAAAAAAATTCCGATATGGGGGGGGGGAACCGCATAAGTACCCAGATATCGATAGATCTATCAAAATGGCGCATAACGGTATATTCATTCATGAAAAACAGCTGTTATATTGCTGAGTAAATTAAATTAAAAAGTATGAATACAATTTGTTTAAAGGAGGACGAAAAATGGGGGTATTTTTCAATAAAATCGAGATTTTGTTATGTCTAGTAGAAATTTTTTTTTCAATATTTTCTTCAATATTTTTTTGCTAATCGACAAATTTCTAATTCCACCCGAAGATTTTTCACAAAGATCGGCATTATCGGGCAAAATTTTTTTTTTTCATATTTTTGCCTTGGTCCCCCCTGTGGTTTGAGACTTTTTCATGTGTCTTAGTCTTAGGAGCCTTCAAATTTGCCAAGTATGAACAATGCTTTTGAGCCGATGGAGATCGACAATTCAGCCGAAGACGGTGAGGATGGACCAGTTGATTTTGAATACTGCGTTGTCTCCAGGTTTTACTAGGATTGTAACTTTGAGACTTTGAAGAGTCTGCCATTTTTAGAAAACAACTGGAAGAACTCCTCCAGCGATGTGTGAAATGTGATAGACGTCCTAAAAAGATTGGAAAACAGCGACGAGAATCAGGCGAGACGGTGCCCAAGCGAACAATCAGTTGGACTGCAAAGGGATCATGCATCACTGCTGGGTGGTATTGTCCATGTAACAAGAGCGGAAAAAAAGAAACTCCACTTCAGTATGCAGCCATTCATAGAGGGAACTCGAATGCGAGAGGGTAATTGAATTATCCTGGCTTATAGTGTCTTACTACGCTCTTTAGGAAATTTGGCAATCGTTGCAGCAATGATTACGGCTCCTATTGACTACTCATCCATGCTCTACTTCTTCAAAGCTCTTCGTATGCCAATGTTCACGGAGCAATCCTTCCACCAACTCAATCACATGAAAAAGTCTCAAACCACAGGGGGGGACCAAGGCAAAAATATGAAAAAAAATTTTTTGTCCGATAATGCCGATCTTTGTGAAAAATCTTCGGGTGGAATTAGAAATTTGTCGATTAGCAAAAAAATATTGAAGAAAATATTGAAAAAAAAAATTTCTACTAGACATAACAAAATCTCGATTTTATTGAAAAATACCCCCCCATTTTTTCGTCCTCCTTTAAATAACGATTTGACTGAAAACTTTTTTCTTGCTGAGCAAACCACAAACCAACCCATAGCAACCTTCATAGTAACCATAGTAATTGGCGTACCAAAGCACACATAAAACTTTCTACTTCGGCGACAAAACCATCTTTTCACTTAATATAATTTTTTGTTTCAAAACTCAAAACGTCAAAAGACAAGTTAAGTATTGAAGAAAACGGCCCCTCAAGGACTATCGAACAAAAAAAGATCGAAACAACAAGTCAACTAAAAGTTTTGTTTCGAGAAATGTTTAAATTTACAAAACATTTGCGCTGGGCATTTACTCTGGGCTGAGATATATCTACTGTGTGGGCAATTTTCAGAGGTCATAACTTGTAAAATGTTACTGCAAAACTTTTGACGTTATGAAAGTTAAAATGTTATTCGTGAAAAAATAGTTATTGGCAGTGGTATTACCTTTAAAAAGGCATGAATAAGTAGCAAAATAATTGAAACAATGTTCGCACTTCCTTTTATTGATATAATAGTTTTATAAATCATACTTCTAGACAAAAGCTCAGCATTTACACAGTCAACAGTTATTGAGCTGTTAGCCATTATAAAATACCCAATAAAAATGTTAAGCCTTCACTAACATAGCTATAATGTTTTCATTTGTTATAAAATTCTAAAAAGTGTGTTTAATAGAATCATTTGACTTCATTATCGAGTACAAATAAAAATGACAATTAGACGAAAGAAAGTGAAAGAATGTAATATTTTTAATCTTGATGATATAAAGACAGAAAAAAGCAAGTTCACGTGACAATACAAACTAGTAAAGGTTTTTTAAAACACACGTTTGTTTCTATTCGGAAAGTTAAAAAGAAAGTTAAAGTTAAAAGAGGTGAAATCCGATGAACCGAAAATTTGTATTTTAAAATATTAAACATTGAATGCACAGAGTCTTGGGTTTTTTCGCAATTATTGCGAAGTCATTGTAAATTGTTCCACTAAACAGATTAATTTTGATTATTTTCAACTGTTAGTTGTAACCATTCAAAAGCAGGGTAAGTCAAGAATTTCTGCTCTTTTCAAACCACCGTAATGTTTTATCTTGACCCTAATTTTCAATTCTGTAAATGCAGATCGGCTCATAATCAACCCAGCTTAGTTATGATATAATCGAATCCTTTGAGAGTCGAAAGGTGAAAAGTTTATATTTTAAGTCATTTAAAAAATTCTTTTTTATATATCAATCTTTTGAAATATTATAGTTTTGTATTGACAACAGCGAGGAAGTTTTATGCCAGAATTTCGGTCGATTTCTGTGACATGTTTTTCAATGTACTCCAACGCAACGTTCTGCATACTCTCAGGATTATTAAGTTTTGTTCTATGTGAAATTATGTTGTTTGAAAGAAATTAATCATAGAGCATAATTTATTTATAAAAAAACTGTATTTTTAAGATATCACAGATCGGGGGGTAGATCAGATCAGATTGGGGGTTTTCACGAAAGAAGCCTTTATAAAACTGCATAATACCTTCAACCCGTGGAGTTCTTGCGAGTTTTAAGAGTTAGAGACGCGCGCACTCACTTACCTTAGACATGATTTTGAGAAGTACTCTTGACCATAAAATGCATATAGAGTCTATTTTTGCCACGGCGCGCGTTGAAAAACATGGTAAAGCAGCCAAAAAAAGTGGCCAAAAAAAAGCCCTGTATTATTCCCTTCCCTCCCAATACAGCTCTTCTTTCCTTTTAAAATTGCTTTTGTAGTCTTTTTATAGTGAAATTTTTGTAAAATCTAAAGAGATCTTTTGATCTAAAGAGCAAAGTTTCCGAAAATCGTTAATTTTTGTTATCCTGATCAATAAATTGATAGGTGAGATGCTTATTTTATGGTCCTCTCAGAAATACCTAAAATTGACAATTTAAAAAAATTTCTAAAAAAAAATTTCTATCAAAACTGTGTAAATCTGGAATGTTTGGTGTCATTAGATTGCCTAGAATGTTAGCTTTAACTCAAAAAAAAGAGATTGCATCAAAAATTGCATCGATTGCACCAAAAATCACATATTTGACAAGTTATAGGGTTATCAAAACAATCTTGAAATTCAGGACTCCTGTATAATTGACTGAACCTTCAAAAAATTGCGTTCAGAAAATCCAAAAATAACGTTTGTTTGAACTACAAAAAATGACTTATTTAAAAATAAGAACCCAAAACTATTTCAAAATTTTCATTTTTATTTATACCAAATATTAATATTAATATTGCATTTTACAAACATTCTCTGATACTGTTAACAGACATTTTCCTAAGATCATGTATAGATAACTTCCTCCTATCATCAACAGACAATTTTCTTGAGTTATAACTAGACGCTTTTCTTTGTACGTCCCTTCCATTTTCAATATTACTTCTGTTTTCCATGACCCACTTCTTAGTAGCTTGAACTCCTTTTGTCAACGGCTGGCAATATTTGTCTAAAAAGTTGACTGCGAAGTCTTTGCTATTTTCTACCAAAGACACATTCTGCATTGCTTCAGCCCCTTTAAAGTTGATAAAAGCCAGCCTGGCTGTCAGCTCTCCTGCCTTGCCCATAAAATCAGGGTCACAAGGCATCACTGCTACTTTAGCCTCATTCAATAGTCTACCGCTGAGCTCTGTTCCATTAGGGATGTCGGCCAGCCTGACCACTTCAAAGTCAGGCATAAAGTAGTAGCCACACTCAGAAGGGTGTCCCTTTACCCCTACTGATGTCAATTCTCTGTGCGTGTAATCGGCACACATCTCCAGCACTATTTTGGACCTGTCGATGTAGTCCACCAGTTCATCTTCAAAGTCCATACCATAATTAAGGGCGTATTGGATGGGCACTGCTTGGCAACTGTAACTGTGACTTCCAGCCGAGATAACTGCAGCTTTTAGGTTGGCGAGTGGAGAGGGGAAAAGGGCATAGCCTGCCCTCCATCCGCCCATGGAGGCCCATTTAGAGAAACCACTAGTTACCACAGTGCCTTCTGGGTAGACCTAGAATTAAAAAAATTATGTAACTTTTATTTTTCAATTTGATTCTTGTTTACTTTGGACATGCTGATGTGCTCGTTTTTAAAAGCTAGACGGGCGTAAATCTCATCAGACAGTATAATAGTATTGTTTTTGCGGCAAACATCTCTGGAAAATTGAATTTTTTGCAGCTGATAACCAGATTAATTTACCTTATTTCTATGAGCTGTTTTTCAGTGGGCATTTGTCCTGTGGGATTACCTGGGAAGTTCAAAATTAAAAGTTTAGGAGTGTCAGGATCCGTCAAAGACAATGTCTAAATTTTTTTATCAAATTTAATTTAAGTATTTGAACAATTTACCGTCTCAATATTTCTGGCTGTAGGAATATATCTATGCTCTGAATCTGTCTGAACAATGTAGTAGCTCTTGTTAGAAAGGACACTTTGTGGAGCATAAGACATCCAACACGGCGATGGCAGTAAAATGTCTAAAATAATATTTTTAATAAATACTTTTTTTGATCTTGGTAAAATTGGTAAAATGATCTCAGTAAAATGTCTTTTTTGATCTCAACAAAAAATTTTATAAAAAAACACGATAAACTCAGCTCACCTCCATTAAATACATTGATCATGTGATAGATCAACTCTTTAGATCCAGCTGCTAAGACTACATCGTTTGGCGTGAAATGGTCGAAATCTCCCTGAACTTTGTGGAAATGAATAATTTTCTGACGGAGGCTTGAAAGGCCTGAAATAAAAAGCAATAAAAGAATTGCTAAACAAACTTAAAGATCTGATAACCTTGTGAATTTAAATATTCATTTTTGTGTGCATTCTCAATCAGTCCTTGCAAAAAAGGCAATGGGACCGGGAATGGAGACTCTCCAAAACCAAAATGAAACAGCTCTTCCCCATTTGAAATGCGGTCTTTGATCTTTAAAATTAATTGTTACACGAATGTTTTATATTTTTAAGTCCTGAAGTCCCTGTCCCCAAATAAAAGGGTTTTGCTTGCCTTGGCCTCCTTATTGTTTTCTGTGATTTCTAAGGCTCAGGCAAAGATTGGCCAGCGTATGTTAGAACGGACTCAAACAAGATTTTTATATATGTTTTATTCCGTCCAACAATTGCCTAAGCATAAAAATCACAAAAAAACAGGGGACCATGGCGAAAATCCCTCTTATTTGGGGATTGAGCCGCTCTAGATTTACATACTAAATAATTGAGTCCAAGACTAGCAGATGTACCAAAGCCCAAATCTTCTCTCACCAAGCCATCATTGATTCGCGTAATAACCATTCTATTACAGTAGAAACAGAGCAATTCTTAGTAAACAATGAAAAAACGCAAAGAAAATGAATAACAAAGAAGAAGGAACTATTTATATTCTCAGCCATTGTCTTAAAAAGTGTAATTTTTTCTCTAAATTACACAGTTACGACACTAAAGAATTCCGTTGTGATTGATCATATGGAAATTTTCTTCCTTGTCGACTGACTATGAAAAGGAAGTCCTGCATCCATGTGCCACCTCTTTAGTTTACTACTATCGTTTGTTTATCTTTTTTTGTAAATTAGAAGACAGAAAAATTGCTATAGTATTATAAAAAATGGTTTTTGGTCAATTGTAAACATTTAAAAAATATTACACTGTTTTGTAGTTTGAAAATAGATCTGATTTGAAGAATGTTGTTGTTATCTTGGAAAAAAAAACGTCTGATCATGAGTTAATTTTTTAAAGTTATATATATAGCAAAATTTTTTTAAACTCTTGTTAACGAACAGTATTTACGCAAGCAAACGATCATTACGGGATTTAAAAAATCCAAGCCAGATTTTCAGAAAAAAAATTTAGACTCGCTAAATCGAGAGTGGACTTCATATTAAAAGCTTAAAAATTGTGGCACTTGTTCGGTTGGGGGCCTTTACAAAATTTCACTTGTGGTCTAACGGCCACTTTTTTATTTTTAATTTTTGAACTTTGATTTTATTAGTGTGTATGAGGATTACAAATGTGAACTCGATATTTGATTTTCAGTTGTTATTGTTCAAAACAGAAATAAAAATTATTTGGTCAAAAATATCAGGACCACCCCCAACCGAACAAGTACCAAAATTGTTATAGTTCTTGGCCAGAAAAGTGTAGTCTTGACTTTTAATGCCTTCTTATTATCTTTGAAAAAGTCATAATGACTATACATATCCCCTATTTCCTACACTGTTTTCTTCAAAAAGTGTCTCATTTAAAAAGTGTCCCCTACGAGGTATTTTGAAGTCTTTTACTAATCCTGTTAGGACAGTGTTTTAAAAATCTTAATCATTTCGATTTTTGAAATTGTTTTTGAAAAAGATAATAATTTTGAGATTTTTGACCCATATGAGTATAGAACTCATAGGGTTACGTTATAGAAGAGTTCGGCAGTCAAACTTTGACTAAATAACAATTCTTTATTTAAATGTTTTAAGGGCTATTAGTAATTTGTAAAGTTTATGTAAGCTATGTTTATTCAAAAAAGCAGTAAACTAAAAAACCATTCTGACAAAAAAATGATCAATAATTCTCAACCATATATCTGTATGACCGAAAAATAATACTCCAGAAGAAGGTGAGAACTGCTGAATAAATACATATAATAACACCATATGCAATGATCACGTTACGCATATCTTAATAAACAACTATTAACGCCTTTAAACTGCATTTTTTAGCTTACGCTTTTCGTCGTCATTTTTTGGGTTGTATAGTATGCCACTGAACAATATCACTACTGAACAGACCATTAAAATTCCTATTATAAGACCCTAAACGTAAAAGGGTTAAGTCTAAAATTTAGTAAAATTAGGGGTGTGAAATGGTCAATGTTCTGACTGAAATGTACGACAATATAATATAGTCGACTCTTGATAAAGCAGCATCCCCAAAAGTTTGTTCCCACCTAGGGTGCGACACTTTTTTAACTCAATTTTTAAAGTCTTTTGCCAAATCTGATCAGTCAGTCTAGTCCCGAATATCGTAAGGATTACGATTTTACCGATCGTTGGGTGCCGTCTTATCGAGAGACACGGATATTAATGGTCAAAATATTTACTTTTTGAGAAACGACCGGTAATATCGTAATTTTAATGATATTTGAGACTAGACTGACGGATCAGGTCTGGCAAAAGACTTGAAAATTGAGTTGAAAAAAGTGTCGGACCCTAGACGAGAAGAAACTTTTGGGGGTTCCGGTTTATCGAGAGTCGACTGTAGACAAAAAATAGAAATTAATTAAAAGCAAAATTAAAACTAAAAAAATTAACAAATGTAATGGTATATTTCGAATCTTATTTTTTTATTAATGTTTTTTAAATCAAAAGCTGTGGAATTTTCGGTTGAGATAAAAAGAGGACTTCTTCGACCTTTATTTTGTCTGTGGAAAATTCTCATGACTAATTTAAGGATGAATGTAAACACAGTTTTTGAGCTGACGTTGATCAAGCACAACCTGATACTGGAGTACAATAACCTTTTTAAGGAAGCCGCTCAGATAAAACTGACATGCGAACGAGAAAAATTTGAGTCACCTAGCAATAACAATAACTATAGTGACAACATTAGGAATTTAATATTTTTAAGAAGCAACCAGAAATGTGATTGATTTTTCGAATTTTTTCGTTTATGATTATGATTGTTTATGATCCATAAATTATGAATTTTATAATAAATTTTATTAATTGATTAATTTTCTCAATAAATGGCTCATAAATATTCGGTCCAGATTTTCTCTTTCTGTCCGGACAATTTTCTTAAAAAATTTTGTGCGGATAACATTACAGCCGTATAAGACCACGATACTTTTAAAAAATCTTACATGGATTACTAGATATGGACAGTAATATTTCGGTTCCCGCTTTTTAAGAGCAAGTAGAATAGACAAGTAGAGAAGACAGTTCATTACAGCCATCAAGCCTTGCATCTTGTAACCAGTTATAAAAAAAGGCACAGCATTTATAATGCTAAACACAGCGCCCACTAGTGAAATTACAAAGGCTGCTTTCTAAACAAATATATTTTAATCTTCCAGTTTTTTACTATTACTATTTTGTTAGTAATTTTTTAGGCTAAATCAGTAAAAATGTTCATTCATTTGACAAGAGAACAAATATAAAAAAATGAGCTGTAAAAACTTTATTTTATTTGTTGAGCCAGTTGTTTTTGAAAATATAAAATTTTTGTAGTTGGGCTCTCCACCAGAGCATAGACAAACTTTTTAGTTAGTAAATTGCCAATTTTTATAATTGTTAACCATACCTCAACGTGGCAATAACAACAGCACATATATTTTGGATCATATTGCAAATGTGTCGAAATCATGTTAACACGGGAAGGCCTAACTGTAAATTTAGCTCATTTTGGTGCAGAATTCAACGGAGAATCCGAATCTGCAGACCGTTTTTCAAAAAACACGATTTGGCTCGAAATTTCGGCCAATTTCTGAATGGTGTCAAATGTGATTAGGCTATGTTCATAAAATCAGCTGGTACTCAAATATTTTATTTACACATACATGACTTCTATAGCTCGTAAGAAGGAGCAGAGTCTAAGCTTTCTAATGACATATTGTTCAAGGGTTTATGATTACTAAACGTAAAATATTTAGCCTGAAGAAACACTTGTGTCATTTTTCCAAAACGGGTTTTTTACTTAAATGTGCCAAATTAGGTGTGATGGAACCATCTGTTCAGCAAATCTTACATATCATTTAAAAAAAGCATGAAAAACTGCACAAAAATGGGTGCGTAGTCGTTTGTCAAATTTTCCAATTCAGGAATTTTTGACAAACGTTTGTCAAATTTTCTAATTCTGGTATTTTTTAGTTGAGTTTTTTATAACATCTTTTTATAAACGACAGGGGTACCAAGGCATTTTTTACCAACATTATTATTTTTTCTGAAATATTCCAAGATATTTTCTGAATACATCTTATATCTTTATTTATCGGCTCATATGCGATTTATGCGGCTTATATCCGATTCTGATTGCCAGACTCATTTGGCTATTTTGTAGGAGGTTCTGTTTTCACCAGTTCCGGCTCATTCTAAAATAGAATATAACAAAATAGAAAACAAAGAATGAATGAATAAATAAACTTCAGCACGGTTGACGAAGTAATTGGCGAACTCAGGCTTCTTCTCTGGCTGGTAGAATACGAAATTTCTGTTATAGCACTTGGAAGCGATCATCAATTGCTCGGAGACTCCCCAGTGGCTCCAGTCGGCGAGTGGCTCCTTGTAGTGTGCGGCGTATTCATCCACTGTAGCTTGGCGATCTCAGTAGCAGGTCCATCAGTTTCTCTCTGACCAATCCATGGAATTCTTCGTTGCCGTAGAGGAGCAGCGCGATTGCACTAAAACAGTAGCTTAGTCATCACACACAATTAGATATAACCATACACAACTGACCGATAAAAGAAATGACCATCCCTCTTGATGCTTCGGAATTGTTTTGGCTTCATTCGCTCCCAAATTTGCTGCTTTCTCAATGCCTTCACTTCATTCACCACTTTGATGCTGGGCATCTTTTCGGGCTGAAAGTGGGCGCTCACGACTTTATCCCCATCCTCTTTATCCGATTCGATTACCCTCTTTGATGATTGGGAGATCCTACGCTTTCGATTCATTGCAGAACGATCTTCTTAGTCCTCAATCCAGTCTTGTTTACGTCCGGCACCAAGTGAGAAGCAGCTATAAGGAAGTCTTTGCATTGCGCGACGATATCCATTGATTTGCGTTCCTTGGCCTTTGCCTGAAACATGAGAAAATATAAGGGATTAAACAAGTAAACAAGCGATAAGCTTACGTCAAAGTCCTCCCACAACTCCCACAGCCGATCATTGACCTCCTCGTACTTCTTGTTCCTCGGCTAAACCTTGGCCCCACTCTTTGGACTTTTTGAACATTTTAAAAAGGTGGTCCCGATAACCCACAAGAACCCAAAAAAGTGAAAGTATGACGCCAAAAAATAAATAATTTAGTTCATACTTTTTCTTTTTTGTTCTACATTTTACAAAGATGTTGCAATAAATTATATATCGCTAGAAACCAGAATCACAGGACTACCTGGTGGTGTTATTACATTGATAAAAAGAGCAGAAAATTCAGAAAAAAAATTGCTGCAAAATTACGAAATTTTGCTGCAAAATTCCGTTACGCCCGAAAACAAAGTCTTTACAGCATTAAGCGACCATTTCAAAAAAAAAATAACAAATACTTTAAAAAGCATTTTGACATAAAACATTTTTTGCACTGCGCTAACTTAAAGTTCTGACATCGGATTTGTGCTCAGCATGGTCGATTTGCTTATAAAACTGCTCTTAAAATTCGAATTTCTCTGGAGACGACAATTATTCAAATATCGAATTTTCCCCCAATCTTTTCCTCATAAGAAAATCGAACATTCTTAAAACGAATCTGGTGTCAAAACTTGAGATTAGCTCACTGCAAGAAAAGTTTTTCGTCAAAATGTTTTTTCAAAAATTTATTAGTTTTTTCGAAACTCTCGCTTTATGCTGTAAAGACTTCGTCTTCTTGTACTTTAAAACATATTTTGTGCAGTTTTTCATGCTTTTTTAAATGATATGTAAGATTTGCTGAACAGATGGTTCCATCACACCTAATTTGGCACATTTAAGTAAAAAACCCGTTTTGGAAAAATGACACAAGTGTTTCTTCAGGCTAAATATTTTACGTTTAGTAATCATAAACCCTTGAACAATATGTCATTAGAAAGCTTAGACTCTGCTCCTTCTTACGAGCTATAGAAGTCATGTATGTGTAAATAAAATATTTGAGTACCAGCTGATTTTATGAACATAGCCTAATCACATTTGACACCATTCAGAAATTGGCCGAAATTTCGAGCCAAATCGTGTTTTTTGAAAAACGGTCTGCAGATTCGGATTCTCCGTTGAATTCTGCACCAAAATGAGCTAAATTTACAGTTAGGCCTTCCCGTGTTAACCTTTAGAAGGCAAAACTTTATATACGCATCGCCTAGGGTTGCATATTCGGGGGTGCAAACCTTTTTTTATCTCGTTTTAGTTACAAGTTTGGTGTCGAAATTTTCCTCACACTCTCAGCTATTCGACAAGATCATCAGCGCAGGATTTTACACCTATTGGATTTTGTATTCAGGCTGAAATATGCTAAATTTCCGCAAATTGATCGTTTTGGGGGTTTTTTGACTGGTCTCATTGATATCTTCTGGATTTTTTCTACACATCACATGATTCATATACTGAAATGTAACCAAGATTATAGGCTTTCATTTGATGTATCATACAGAGAAAAAGGAAGTACTAAGTTACAGCTAAAATTTAAATTTAATAAATTCATAAATTCAAAAAACTTTCAACGATGCCTAATTCCATGCCATCCCACCCACTCTCCCAGAACTTTTTGATATTATTTTAGAACTGACATTTTTTGCAGTTTTAATTTACATAGTAATTTACTAAATTATATTCAAAATGTAGCCCTTCTTCGTGGCGTCATTTTTAGTATATGGTTGTATATGATCATGTAAATTAAAATTGCAAAAAAATTTCAGGTCCAAAATAATACCGAAATCCTACCCCTTGATAGTACTCTTTTCTTTTTTGGTCAAACCTTCGCTAGCTACCTTGTTTTTCTGAAGCGATTTCGGTGTGGAAAAATTTCCATCTGATTATCCCATGAAATTCTGACTTTAGAAAGTCACTAAACGCGTTGAGAAATAAAAAAATGTGTAGATGTTCAGGCAATATAAAACTAAGTACGCATCCTTTTGGCTAGTTTCCTTTCATTTTGATGGTCATTTGCTTCAAAATCCCAAAATTAGGGCATTTGTTGACAGCAAAGCATAGCTGGAAATGGTTGCAATCGATTGCTCGATAGTTTTGACCCTAAAAGTCAGTGAAGTTGCTAAAAAGTAGAATAAGAAAATAGTGTGCGCACCCAGGGAGATTTGAATCTGTGACCTACAGGCGATGTGTGTATAAAGTTCTCCCTTTAAATTTTTAATAAAGAGCTAAAAATTGTTATCGAACATACAAAATTAAAATGAAAAAATTTAAAAAAACTTCATATGAAAATATTTATAAAAGGTTCCGTATAAATGGTTAGCTCTCTGTTTATTTAGCTGTGAAGTGCACTAGGCTTATGTAGTATACCTATAGACGCAGCCAGAAATTTTTTTCAGGAGTAATGGTAAAGCTCATCTAACGGTCATTTTTTTGTGGTTTTTTGACTTCTATGCTGTTTTTATTCTACAGTATTTTTCGAAAAAATTCGGAGGAAATTGAAGCTTAATTAGGCGAGTTTGACACAAATTGAATTTGACATAACTTTTTAGGTTTGAAAATAATGAAAAAATACACTGTATAGAAAATTTTTTTTGGCAAAAGAACCTTTTAAAGCAACTTTTTGCAAATTATTTTTTTAAGTCTACATGAAAAATGTATGTTTTTTGTTTTTTTGTTAACAAGCACTTTCATTTGCTTATAATTCTTTGATTCAGTCTTAGCTAATTCATTTTTGATTTGTCTTGATTTAAGTGCAGTAGAATGTAGCCGTCTAACTAAAATATTTGTAAAAAGAGAAATCATAAAGTCTGAAAATTCTTAGAATATTTCAAAAAAGGCTTTTTGTAGCATTTGAAACAGAGGTAAACAAAAAAACGAACCTAAATTGGCAGCCTTAAATGTCTTGAATTACATTTGCACTGTTCTAGTTAGCATTCTTTGATGCCAGAATTATTATAACCAAGATCTTAAAATCTCTTTTTTTTAAAGGATACATATTTGTTAGTGAAAAATTATGCTGAATCATTAAAGTAATATTTCATTCATGTTAACGCCTATGCTAAAAATTACGGGAATCTACTTTGACCAAAAACAAGCTAGTTTACCCCGTCGCTTAGCCTCCTTAAGAATGTTTTCAATAGTAATTGCAAGTGAGTTGGTTATTAGTTAAAGGTTGTTGGTAGGTTCGGTCTCAAAGTAAGCTCGTAGATCTCCTCTTTAAAAAGTTTGTCTTGAAAACTGTCGTTCACACCGAAAAGAACTTGATTTGACTTTTGATAAAATATTACGTTTCAGCAGTTTTCTTCACCTGCTACTTTATTCATAAAATGATCTCAATGCTGACAATGGACGCTAGCAGTATGACTGCCCAGTCATTTGACATAGAATATCTTTTCTCCTGGGGTCTTATTATTCAATCAGTACTTTCCATTGTATGTTTTAACACAAGACATACTGTATTTCTTCAGATAGGCCGACAGTCTCCAATAACCCGACACTCAAAAATGATGATTTTATCTTCATCGTGATGATTTATCATAAAATTTTAACTATTTTATTGTTTTTACTGCTAAAAAAGACGCGTTTCGAGCAAGCAGGACAAGAAAGCTAAAGTTTTATACAAACGAATTCAATCTTTAGGTAATCAAGCACACAGAAGCCGTTTTCAACGATGATGCTGCAAAGAAATTTGGAATTAGCCGGAACTTGGTCATCGAGTGGTGCAAAGTCAAGGGTCATCTCATGTTGCAAAGGTATTTGTTATACCATTTCTAGGGTTTACTGTATTGTTTATAGTGAATCGTTACTGCTAATTTAAATAGTAGGAAACTCAAACCGTTATCACTGTTAACAAGAAAACGCCCTCATATGAAGATTGTTAAAAAATTTAAAAAAAACGCTGAATATTTTAAGAAATGATAAGAAATAGATGAATGACTTATTGACAGCCATTTACGTGCAGCGAACATTCATTTATCTTTGTTAAGCAAGCAAATGCTAGTGTGGGGTGCTTAAGTAGAAGATGGTTGCGAGTCCATTCACAAGAAGAAAATTATTTACAGTTGTTTATTTTATTTTAGAATGCGCAATCACTGTGTAGAAGATGGAAGCAGACTATTTAGTCCACTGCTTCAAGGAACACGGAAAAGTGCCAGATGGATGACTGATGACTCAAGATGCAAGAGTTTTAAGCGGAAATAAGGCAATCAAAAATGCAGAAAAGATGAGGAAAACGGCGACCATACTGATGACAGCCTTGATTTGGAAATTTGTGGTTAAAATCAAATCGTTGTTCATTGTGTTGTTAACCATTTTTGTAATAAAATTCTGATATTCACTGTCTTTTTTGGGGAAAACGCAAAAAAATTTGATGGAAAAATGGCACACCGACAATTGCGCAAAAAGTATCTGACAAAAAATTGAACTGGACAAAAAAGTCATCTAGCGAAAATTCAAATGAGAAACAATTGGACTTGGCACGCTTTGTTTTCAAAATAATTGTTCTTTGACACAACTATTTCACAAAAAACTTTCTTGTGAGTAATGGGTTGTATAGTTTCGTTTTCTCATTCTATTACGTTACATTCACACGATCACCAAGTGTATTATTCAACCCTTGTAGTCCTGGTCAGCAGGATTTGAAAAATAATATTTAGTCAAATTAAAAAACAAATTATGCTATCATACAAAAATTGTGTCAGAAATTTGGTCTGTAAAGACCGAAATCCCGATTTTACCCGTCCAACCCATAAAACCCAGGGATGGGTACCACCTGGTCGGGTTGGATATTTGCTGGCCTAAAATCAAATGTCAGTCTAAATTCAGTCAGTCAAAAATCAAACCTTTTTTCTAATCTCAAATTTTTAGACAATTTGGTTTGTTAGGACGAAAGCTACGATTTCGCCCACCCAGAGTCTGAAGCCTAGGGTAGGTGCATATAAGGAATGCGCCGGATATGGAAAAATATCGGATCGGATATCGGATACAGGATATAAAAAAACATCGGATCGGATATTGGATGTCGAAAAGTGCCGGATATCGGATGTCAAAAAGTGCCGGATATCGGATATCCGGTGCAGCCCTGGTGCATATCCACCTAGAAGACCTGTAAAATCAAAAGTTAGTCTGAATAATAAACAAACCATTTTTTCTAGCCCAAAATTCTATGAGGAATTGGGATTGTTAGGAACAAAATTACGATTTTACCTACCTGAACCCGATTACCTTAGGTGGGTACCAATAAGGTCAGGTGGATAAACCTGTATAGTCTAAGAAGTGAAAATTTTTTGAAAGAAGAAAACAACCATTTATTCTAAGCTGAAAAAGTGTGGGGAATCGGGTTCGACAGGACAGAAATTGTGATTTCGCACACCTGGTGTGCGAAATCGGTGGTACTCTTAGGTGGTACTCAGGTACCCAAGTAGTGACAACCAAGTGGTATCCAGGTTAGGGTCCCCAGATAGTAGTACTCATGTAGTGGTGACCAGGTGGTTGAGTGATGGATCAGACCATGCTCAGCGGTGGATTAGGTTACGTTAGGAGGTAGAGTAGACCAGATATACGTGTGGATTCGACCATGCTTTTTTACATAAAATATTCACCTGCCCAAGGAGAACCTACCTCAGGTTTCGGGTTGTAGATAAGAAAAATCGCAGTTTTGGTATTGACAAAACGGTTTAACCATGTAAATTTAGGTCACTAAAAATGGTTTGTTTTTGACTTTGACCAAATTTTATTTTTTTCAGGTCATTCTGTCCACCTCACTCGGGGGTACCCACCTCAGGTTTTCGGGTTCGGGTGGGTAAAATCGTAATTTCGATCTTATCAAACCCCATCCTATACACGATTTTACGTCAGAATTATCAGTTTATTTTTTATTTTGAATAAACTTTTTACGGGCCATTCAGATAGATATCCACCTGGACCGGTGATCCAGGTGGCCAAACGACCTATTCGTGCAGAAACGAAACTCAATACTAGGGGTTTTATGTAATTGGATTCGAAACCCGTGAAATTTCAAGTATCTAAATTTAAAATTTTAGTCCTACCTTAAATTTTCAGTTTATATAGTGTTGTACGGCCATTAAGAGATGATCTATATCGGTGGTATATTATATCGATGTTAGAATGTATTAGTTTTTTATTGTTCACTTTGTTCAGTGCGGAAAGTATTGTTTTTAGAAACACTTAAATACCAATTCATACCATTTTGGAAACAAATCGTGCCAAGTCCAATTGTTTCTCATTTGAATTTTTTGCTAGATGACTTTTTGTCCAGTTAAATTTTTTCTCAGATACTTTTTGCGCAGTTGTCAGTGTGCCGAAAAAATAATTCGACCATCTCTAATAACCCTACACCCTAAGTGGTGATTCGAAAATAACCGGACATGTCGGCCTATTAGAAGAAATACGGTAATAATTTTCAAAAAATCTCACATTAACTGTTTAGCTTTTCTTGTCTTATTGGCAGCATTTTGGTTACTTGCAACTTATATTTGAACATGTATTCACATTCAATTTTTCTACTCACTGCCGAACAAAACTGCTAAGAAAAAAGAAAATTTGTTTTGTGGCTATATTAATATCAACCCTTTCGTTTTTTCTTAGCGCAGTTCATTTCTTCCTAAAAAACTATGGCCAAAAATATTTTGGTAAGCGCCTTCTGAAGGTATTTTTTTTTAATTTTTGATTCAATCAAATGTTAATCTCATATTTTAAGGGATTTACTACACCTCGTCTTTACTGGAACATAATCACAATTTTTGTACAGTTTTATGGCATTTTTGTGTGGAATGTAGTTATTTTTTTGTTCATAATTGTTGTGCACAGTATATCAGTGCGGGTAAAACATTTTAATCGGCAGTTTAAATTTGTAAGTTTTTGTTATCAAAATATTGAAATATAATTACAATTTATTTAAAGATGCTCAAACTTGCTATTGCCTCACCTTTTAAACACAAAGTTCTCGCTGACAGATTGCTTACTACCTTTCATGAGCACAATCAAATAGCAGATGAAATTAAGCAACTTGACTCAATATTTAGGGTATGAACGCTAAGCTACTTTTTGAAGAAAAAATAAACGCTACTGCCATCTGAGGCTAAGCCTAGATGCCTAAAGCCATTTGTAAAACCTTTTCCAGAACTTGAAAAATTACTAATTTTTCCAAGTTTTGTGTTATTTATTTTACAAAATAAATTCAGGTTTATACATTTGTTATGCTCACATTAGACAGCACAGTTACTATTTTTGGAGTATTGCTATTGTTAAGAAGAGAGAATTGGATAGATTTTGTGTTTACAGCTCATGACGTGGCTTGTTGTTTCTATCATCTTCTTGGCCTTTGTCTAATTCCTGCTCAAATATACAATCAGGTAAGAAAGTTCTTATTATAGTACTTAATTTTTCGGCTCTAATCCTTTATAGAGACCATAAAATATACTATGAACCATAAACGACACTATAAACTCCTCTATTAAGCGCCCATAGGCGCTTATTTATCAAGTCCCAGAAAATCTGAAAATTTTAAAGTCGGTCTCAAAACTTTTTAGTGCTCAAGTAAAATCTAAAAAATGGAATCGGTAAAAAAATAATCTCCAAGGTAATCTCCTGTGAGCTAAAAGATGCGAAAAATAGCGATGCTGAATACTTGCTTTGGGCTGAGATATAGATCCTCAAAGTTTGGTGTCGGCGTTTTTTAGAGGCTTACAGTATTTCATTATTCGAAAAGCTGTAAAATATAAGTTTTAATGTAAAGTCTAATGACGTGAAGTCCAATAAGTGAAGTCTCATTGGACAAGTTAATTAGCTTTCAGTACCGTTTGGTGCAACAGAAGCTCTGGAGACAGGAACAGGTCTGGCTAGACTACGATCTAAGAGTCTATCAAATAGCAAAAATGTTTGTTGAAAATGCTGCAAACTCTAATATCGGCATAACTTTATGGGGCATCACAGTAATAACTAAGCCTTTGATTTTAATGGTTTATTTATGACTTACTGGTAATTTTTTTACGAAATTAAAGTTTTTTAGTGTTTATCTCTAATAGTTCCGTATGTGCTGCTGTTTTTGCAACTTCAGCTTGGCGCACAAAATAATTCTTGGACGTTGAAGAATGCCGTTAATGAATAAATTGCGTAATTATATTATCATTTCTTTTTCAAATAACTTTATGTAAGAATAAAAAGTTCTTTTAAATTAATTGTTAATTTGAATGATTTTTTTAGCTGAACTGACTTAGAACATCATTAAAAATCTTTTTACATAAAAAAATTTAATTTTAGCCGTCACTCAAGTACAAACAGTAACTTCTGAAATTGACATTTTTCTACAGTCAACACTTAGCAAAGTTTATAGCTTTTTAGGAATCTGAAATTTTATGCAACTCACTGATTTAATTAATTTCTTTTATCAAAAGTTTTAGTTAAAAAAAATTTAAGAAACAGTTGATTTCGACATTTAACAGTGCACTTTGTCTTAATTATTATTTTTGGAAAGTTTCAATAAAAAAAATTTTAAATAAAAATAAAATTTTGAAAATATTTAGTGATCAAATCGCAAACTTTTCACTACTTTTTAATTGATATAAAGTTTCGAACCGCAATTTGTCAAATAATTATTTAATTAAATCTGTTTGTTACTAGTATCGGATGTATAATTATTGATTTTTTAAGAATACATTTTATGCCCTTGTCTAGAGTCCATTTTACAAACTATTTACTTAGTAATTATCCACTGAGGCTTTTTAGTTAATTCCATCGCCGTCTGTGACTTTAGCTATGTAAACACCAAAAAAGGAAAATACACTAAAGATTCTTGTCATCTTTAACATGTGTTTTTGTTATGATACACATTTATATTGCACTTTGATGGCAAAAATGACTAAAAATTAGTCATTTGGCATATTAATGCTCATAGTTTTGTTAAAATCTACAGGTCTCTATTTCAGAGATATTAAAAATAAAAGCCTATTTTGTAAACTGATTGTTATTGTCAGAGTTACTTTTTTATTTTTGGCAAGTAAGTTTTGTTAAGCTACTTTAATACGTTAGGAAACAGTTAAGCTAATTTGACGCAGTTTAAATCAGTCACCGTACTTCTTGTAATTAACACCCCAGTGCCTTTATTTTTTTGATCGACCTCTAGGGGGCGTTAATTATAGTTATTTCGAGATTTTTGTGTGTTTGAACGAAATCCAAAACTTGGAATCAGTAGTGCTCGCAAGAACTAAGAAAACGCCAAAATTACCTGCTCGAAAAAAATTTTGCTCCGACTCGGAGGCTCCGAGATACAAGCCTTTAAAGTCGCGGAAGGGGGGGGGGTTGATTGGTGGTTATTACAGAAAATACGATATATGCTTTTCAACACGAAAAAGGCTGTGTGCACCAAACTAAGCATTTTGTGGAGAATTTACACGCTAAACACAATGGTTAAAAAACATTCGGAAGCAGGAGGAATTCGAACGGATAAAACAGCATTTGAAAATAGTTTATTTTCAGACTAAATATTGTTCTGGTACTGACTACCCGCTTAACACGGGGAAAGGCTGTGTGTACCAAACTAAGCGTTTTGCACAGAATTTCATCCTGAACAGGAATCATCCTGAACTGAACACGATGGTTGAAAAAAATTTCGAAGACAGGCGGAATTCGAGCGGGCAAAACAGTTAATTTTACTTAATTTTCGTCTGTTTCCAACCACCTAGAAATGAGAGTTACTTTCTCAAATTCATGTACCACCTGGGCGTGTAGTATCTTAAAATGCAGGGCGTGATCAGAGCTATCTATTGCACATAAATTTTTATCAGAGCGATCGTTATTTTACAGAAAATTTTCGATTTTCCTTCTATAATCCACTTTTTGAAAATTCTCGGTCGCGACATACTTGAATTTTTGTTGCCTCGAGCGGAAGGATTTTTGAAAAATGGCTTATAGAAGAAAAATGGAAAATTCTCTGCAAAATAATGATCACTCTGCTACAAATTTATGTGCACTAGATAGCTCTGATCACACCCTGCATTTTGGGATACTACACGCCCACGTCGTGCATAAATATGAGAAAGTAGCACTCATTTCTAGGTGGTTGGAAACAGACGAAAATGAACTATTTTCAATTGCTTTTTACCCGTTCGAATCTGCGAATGGTTTTCTTTGCATAAGATATAATTTTGTTTGCATAAGCAATAAATAAAAACAAATTCACAGTGTGAATGGAAGACTATAAAAAGTTTTGAATTTTTTTCGCGCTTTCGGGAGTTTCAAGAATTTAAGCTTTAGCTAATACTGTAAATAATTTTTTAATCTTTTACAGCATTCGGTGTGACTTGCGAACGAATTCTCAGCATCTTTCTAGACAAAAATATTGATATAACCAACATCAGTGCTGAAAAAATATTTAGTATAGGATGGCTACTCCAAGCTGTTTTTTCTATGGTTTTTTATTTCATTTTTGTTAAGTAAAAAAGCAATTAGCTATTTAGATGTTCATAATTCACTGGCAATATTCTGGCTCCTTTAGTTATTTGGTAGATCATTTAGTCATTCCAAAAGATGAGAGCTGCCCAATGTATATAAAATGGAGAAAATCTGCCGCAATTTTCATAGGAATAGCCTATTTGTCTTCAGCTTTAATAGCTTTTAACGTGTTCTACTTTGTGTATTTAACTTTTGAAGCTCTTTATTGTAGTGATGGGAATCCCAGAGTATGTCAACAATGACTTAATAAGAAAATAATTTTTGTTCTTGAGCTATATGAAACAACAATTATACTAATGATGGTTCATGGGCCGTTTGTGTGGAACATTTCTTTAGCCGTTTTTTCTGTCGTTGTCCGAAGCTTGACAACCGAGCTGGAGTTTTTCAATGATAAATTAAGAAAGGCTGGTACACTTCATTTTTTAACTTAACCTTATACAACCCTTCCTAGAGTCTAAAATAGTATTGTGCTATTCAGTAGGACTAATTTAATCGTTTAATTTTTTATTTTCGATCTCTTAAAAACTTGTAATTTGATAAAGAAATATGCGAAAAACAACTGTTTAATAATTTTTATTCGAAAAATTGGTTTTTGTAAAAAAAGTATTGTTTGGAAAACAGTCTACCTTCGTATAGCGCATCTGTGAGTAACCTCCGCTTGGCTGGATTTACCGTATTCTCTCTAATAGACGGGACCTCTCTAATAGTTGGGCCCCCTAAAGACGTTTCACCCCCAGTAAGTCAATATCTGAAATGATTGTCAAAATTTGCTCGTTTTTTTTTGAGTAATAAGTTTCTTTGTTCAAATAAGTCTGTTTTTTGGCTCCGAATAAATAGACGTCTGCTGAAATTCTCCGTTCAAGGCGAAAATTCGACAGTTCTACGATGATTGGATGCTCCATGGCGATAAAGAAATGACTAAAGGAGGGAATCTGAAAGCTGCACCAATGGCCATCTGCCTGCAGTGGATCCTGGACGCATGGGAAAGCCTACCAAAGCCGCTCATCGTCGAATCATTCAAATAATGTGGGCTCACTAATTCATCTGATGGAAGCGAGGATAACAAGATACACTGCTTCAAGGTAGTTGGTCCAGCCAACTGGTCGAAGCAAAAAGCGCGGGAAGAAAAGAAGTTGGCTGAGCTCTTAGAAGATATAGATCTCAATGAAGATGAAGATTTATTCAATGATAGTAATACGTCCATTGAGGGTTGAATTGTTTGATTGTCAAGGTTTCAAATAAAGATGTGAATTTAGAAGTTCGAAGAAGTTCTGGGCAATTTTGATAAATTTTAATGGCTGGATTTTTTTGGTATAAAATTTTTACGAAACAAAAAATAGACGGGCCTCCTCTGAGGGGGGTTGAAAACCCCGTCTATTAGAGAGAATACGGTATATAAAAATAAGAAACATTTTTTAGTTAGTTTATTTTTTAGTTTTCAGTTGTATCTTAGATAGACTGTGATAAAAAAATATACGATTGAAAGCGACTAAAATTAATATTTAGATGATAACAAATGCCAAAAAGTTTTCAATATGCTCAGGAATTAGTGAAAGAGAGTATTTTGCCGCTAAACTTTTACATAATTTTGGCAAACACAATGCCTTAGCGGACAAAATAAGTGAAGTAGACGGCATCTTTAAAGTTTGTTTTTCCCTACTTCTAACTAATAATAATTTCTTTTGTTTCACAGATTTACGCCTTTACAATGATGATCATGGGCTCAACAACTACAATATTTGCCATGCTGTCTTTAATTAGAACAGAAAGATCTTTTTACTTGCTCTTTTCAGCACATGATCTGGCTTGTTGCTTGTATCATTTGTTTGGTTTATGTGTGATCCCAGCACAGGTTTATACTCAGGTGCGTGTTTTTTATTTAAGATTTAAAAGAAGCTGCAAAATTTATTGCGGAAACAGTAAAACAATATTTTTTAGTTTCGAGAAATCCAACACATTATTTATAGACAACAGTTGGTTTGGATGGAGTATGACCTAAAAATTTACCAAATTATTGGAATGATTTCTGACAATGTGACAAAGTCTCAAGTGGGGATCACTCTTTGGGGCATTACGCCTATTACAAAGCCACTAATTTTGACGGTAATGTTTTATTTAAGAGATTTCAATATAAAACTTTTGAATTTTTTAGTGCCTTTCACTTGTAATACCCTACGTTTTGTTGTGTCTTCAGTTTCAAATTGGTGCTCATATGAAAATGCAAATTGAATTGAATACAAATGGAACAATATTGTGAATAATAAAAATGTGTTTTATTTGTGAAGTACACCTTATAAAAATACGATAAAAAATTATTTCACGGTTCTTAAAAAAAACATTATTACATACAAGTCATTTAACTAAAAATTAGAAAAAAGAGGAAAAATTATGCTCTTATGCACCCATTTTTGTAATCGGCCGCTAATTTATAATTAAGCTATCGATGCGGTTAAACAGCGGAAGTATTTTTGATTACATATTCGACGTGTATTTCAAAATGATTCTTTTTTAAATTGACCTGGTACCCGCCTTTCAAAATATTCCCTTCGGCGACGAGCATGCCACTTGAAGTTCAACTTTTAAACACATTTTTATCTTCAAAAAGGAGCCGCCCGCAGAAACAAATATTTATGTTTAATATGCTTTTTCTATGCTCTATCAAATGGTATATAAAGTTCTACAATATCTTACGGTCAACATCATAGGTTCTTTTGTAAAATGTGCTCTTATTTAACAAGAGAACCTGCAGAAGTGTTTTTTTCAAAGAGTTCGTTGAGATATTTTTTTGCAGATTCGTGCAGAGCACCCGGAAGTACTATGATGAAGTGCTGCCACATTTTCGAGATCACCTTAAAAATCGGGGGTTCAGGACGCCCTGAAGTTCCCGTAAAACCATGATAAGGGTATCATGGTTTTTAGTCCATTTTTGAGTTGCCCTTGTTTTATATATTCTTCGAGTATCTAATTTGTTTACACTATTTTGCGCGTATTATACACATAATACTTTGAAAAGCTTGTCACAATTTTTCAAAATTGCCTGAAGAGGCCCATACCTGAGTGTGACGGGAATTTAAAAAGTCCCTGCTTTTTCTCATGCTTTTTCTCTTTTTTAATTTTAGTTATAATGAGATGGTTTTTTACTCTTTATGATAGCGCAAGTAAAAGCCTAGAAAATGAAATGAATATATAAGATGAAATTTATATAGAATAGGATAAAAACAAAGTTGGAAATTTTTTAACAAGAAGATCATCAGGTAAATGTCGATTTTGGTAACTAGATGTACTGTCTATCGTACATCAAGGTACATCAAGGTACCAAAATCGACATACCGTATTATCTCTAATAAGCGCCCCCTCTCTAATAAGCGCCCCCCCTCTACTTTGGGGGTCTGTATCTCGGGGCAGAGCAAATATTTTGCAAAGCTGTTTTTCGCATTTTCTTAACTCCCACGAGCTCTACCGATTCCACTTTTTAGATTTTAGTTGTATCCCCAAAAATCTTGAGATCGACCCAAAATTTTCCCGATTTTCTGAGGGTTGAAAAATAAGCGCCCCGGGGCGCTAATTAGAGATAATACGGTAATCAGGTATGGGCCTCTTTAGGCAATTTTGAAAAATTGTGACAAGCTTTTCAAAGTATTATGTGTATAATACGCACAAAACAGTCCAAACAAGTTGGATACTCGAAGAATATATAAAACAAGGGCAACTCAAAAATAGGCTAAAAACCATGATACCCTTATCATGGTTTTACGGGAACTTCAGGTTGCTCTGAACCCTCAAAAAAGGGACAGCACTTCATTATAGTACTCTTTGGTGCTCTGCAAATGCACATCTCAACGAACTTTTTGGAAAAATACACTTCTGAATGTTCCCCTATAAGTGTCATCGAGACTATCAATGTAATAGTCAAGAGTATATAGGAAATCGACTGTTATTGACTTTGAAAATTAAACTCGTCGAAATCTAAGTACAGAAAGATAAAAAAACAGCGTAAATTTGAATTACGTTAACAAATAATTTGATAATCTTTATAATGTTTTTTCAATATTAAATTATTGGGTTGTAGCATAAGTTCCCGCCGTTTTTATCTTATCAAAAATTTAGATTTGATAAGCTTACTGCATAAGCTAACATTTTATACCATTTTGTAGCATTTTCTGCTCTACAAAACTGCATAATTGCTTTTTCCTACTACTAATTTTTCCGTTTATTTATAGCATTCATATGGATTGCCAAGTCGACAAGAAAGTGCATTTCCGACACCTGCTCCTCTGCGCTTTCAATCGAGGTAAAAGCCACAGAAGCTGCCAGAGACATTTGCGCTGTGTACGGAATTGACGCTATTGCTGAAAGGACTGCCCGTGACTGGTTTGCCAAGTTCAAAAATGGGAATTTCGACCTCCACGACGCTCCTCGTCCCGGAAGACCAGTCGAGATGGACGAGGACCAACTCAGAGCTCTTTTGAAGGAAGACGGCCGCCAAACATGCAGAGAATTGGCGGAAAAGATGAATTGTGATCAATGACAATTTCCGTCATCTCCAGTCGATGGGGTTCACTCAAAAACTGGGAGCTTGGGTCCCATGAACTCACTCAAAACAGAAGGATAAGCGACTCACCATTGCCGCTCAAAATCTCGCCCGCCACCAAGGGACCCATGGCCACAAGCAACGATTCTTATACAGAATCGTCACTGGAGACGAAAAATGGTGTCTCTACGTGAATATGAAGCAAAGAAAGGAATGGGTGAGCCCTGGAGAATAAGCCCAGAGTGAAGCAAGATCTCCACCCGAAGAAGACAATGATCTGTGTGTGGTGGGACTGGGAAGGCTTAGTGCACTGGGAAATGCTCGAGAAGAACAAGACAGTCGAGAAGAACCTCTATAGAGCCCAGCTGCAGCGAGTCAATGAGGCCATTCAACGAAAAAGACCCGATCGACAAGGACAAGTGATCCTGCTCCATGACAACGCCCGACCGCATACCGCAAAAGTCGTCAAAACGGCTCTCCAGGAGCTCGGTTGGGAGGTTCTTCAGCACCCGCCTTACTCTCCAGACCTTGCTCCGACTGATTATTGGCTTTTCCGCTGTCTCTCGAACGATATGAGAGGTGTAAACTTTGAGAACGAGGACCATCTCGAAAATTGGCTCAACAACTGGTTCGACACTCGTCCAGGGGATTTCTGGCGAAATGGAATTAATAAACTGGTGGAAAGATGGGAAGAAGTCGTGAACAATGATGGAGAATACATAATTGAGTGATATATTATTGTTTTGCTATTAAAAGTCTTTGATTTACTCGAAAATAAATATTCATGAAAAAACGGCGGGAACTTATGCTACAACCCAATATATGAAAATCAGACATAACATTGCTGAATAATAAAATTTTTATTTTTCCTAAAAAGCTAAAAAATAATTAGTGTATTCACTGTCGATGCAAAAAACCTTTTGTTCAGAAAAAGGTGTAACCCAGGAATGGAAGTTGTACTTTTTAAAAGTTGTACTTTTTAAGTTGTACTTTTTTTTTCAAGATTTGTACTATTTTGGGGCCTCAAATTTTTCAGTTTTTAAAAGTATTACTAAATTTTTTTTTATTCAAAAGAGCAATAATCACTAAATACTACGACTTTTTTTAAAAATAGTCAAAATGTATTTTTTGTAAATTTTTATTCCCATCCTTGATTTTTTCTTAAGTTTTCTTAAATCACAGAGGCTCTACCTTTTTTTAAAATCTCGAGATTGATCTAATTTTTTCTCAATTTTCAGAAGGTTGAAAAATAAGCGCCCTGGTTGCTTATCAAAGAGAATATTAAAAAAAATAGATAAATCCATTTGTTTCAACCTATGGCATCCGATTTCACCATACGATAATCACACATCTAAAATAAGCATTTCTGGAATTCTGCATTGAACATATGAATTGGGTGCGTGTCATTTTTTTTAACAAGATAAAAAATATTTTTAAACAAAACATAAATTAGTTGCATATTTAATGAAACGTTTAAAATTATATTTAACGGGGGGACTTTTGCGGTTACTTTGTGATATTGATTTCTATCACTTTAAAAATGACTATTTAGACGCCCGCGGAATTAGAGACGGGGACGGACTTTTTCAACTCTTTCGGCAAACGCAAAAAATACGAGGTAGCATCAAATTTTAACTGGACAGGTCCAAAACCAAACAAACTTTATCTACAATCACAACATCAAAACAATCTTAATGGCCAAACTCTTGTGCAAATTCAATAGAATTGTCACTAATATATCCATTTTCTTCGTCCTGCTCCAGATCTTCTTCAACAGCTTCTCCTATTCCGTCAACAATAAAAATTCCTTCCAGGACAGGTCCACATTTCTTGAAGCAGTGAATAAGATGGTCTTCGCTGCCATCGTGACACACTGCTATGCCACAGTCTAAAAATGAGAGCTATATGTATATGGAAAAATATGAAAACAGGCAAAAGTTACCACTGAAAGATTCGGCTATAAGTTTGCTTTGCATAGAGTCCCAATCCATACAAATCCATTGAAGATATACATCGAGGATTACCGTTAGCTGTCCATTCCATTTTAGCACCGTTGAGCATCCATGTGTTGCAAAGCTCTTGAATCCTAGATTTAAACGGTCCATTCCAAGAAAACAACTGGAGCTTGATTTTTTGTAAGAAAACAATAAAAAAACTCAACGCTAATATGTATAAATTTAGTGCAACCACCAGGAATAACTGCCGTGTGAAGATTTAGTTGACGAAGCACTTTTTTGTTGATTTACTTAATGGGACCGAAAAGAGTTGCAAACGAACGAAAGAGATCTGCCGAAAAACTGCTGTAAATAATCGCTTGTCGATTCATCATCCATCCATACTTTTCAAGCCCACACAAGCACCAATTTTTCGACAATTTTCGGAGCAGGACGCTTTCTAGGCAACAATAAATGAGGCAACGACTTCCTTCCATCTGAACGAGCGGTTTGTCATGTCTAGAAGAACATATGAAGTATTTCAAAACGGTCTGAAATGCGTACTTCTTTAGCGCCTGGGTCATCGATGCATTTACCACCGGACGGATCTAACCAAACTGCTGTTTCATCGGTAGAATATATGTGTTTGTAACTGAAACAACAGTAAAACATGACCAAAACAGAATTGGTAAAAGCATTTTGAAACAAACATCACAAAATCTACGAGCTTCTGAGCGTATTCTGCCGGTCTTTTCTGGCACACTGCAGTAGGAACACGTAGTCAAAAATTGTGACGAATTAGAAACTTCTGAAGCCATCTTAAGCTAGCATATATGATATATCAATATATAACTGTCAATCAACCCCTAGATATTAAACACTGATACTAACCTTAAAATCTTCTTCGTCACTTTCTGCATTGAACATTCTGTCAGCTTGCTGTTGGATTATTCTTCTAGAGACACGATGCACGGACCCAGATTGCAAGTGTAAGTAATTTAATGGCCGGCCAGCACCAGGCAGACGTATTTTTAATTTACCAGCCGGTGATGAATCCCTGATTCAGAGAAATTAAATGTAACGCTTACAATGGTGGCGCTTACTTTAGTGAACGCAGTTTTTTCTTGCCTTTTCTAGTCATGAACGGTGTTTCTGTCAACGCTATACTTCTTGCTTGCACCATGCACGGTTGTCTTCTTTAATTGCTCGATCACTTCTAACTTGAACTCCGTAGTGTACGACTTCGATCGTCTTGATTTTTTAGCTGGAGACTGGGTGTCATAGTTAATTTGAATTTGTTCCATGGCTAAAAAAACATTTTGTATGATTTAAAATTTGAGCTTTGAATTAGAGAGGAGGCGGAATTTTCAACTCAGCCTTTGGCGAGGGGAGGGGGGTGTCGGAATTAAAGACGAGGCATGATTAGAGACAGGGGCGGAATTAGAGAAAATATGGTATTAGAAATCAATATCACAAAGTAGCCGCAAAAGTACCCTCCACACACCCCCAAACCCACCTTCACACCCCCCCCCCCTCCTCCCCCTTTCATGTCAATATTTTTAAGTACAGGGTGTTTCAAGCAATTCGCCTCTTTCAAATGGTCATAACTTCTTTCATAGCATTACTTACTAAAAAAAATATTGTCGGCGAGAAAAATCAATCTGTAAAAACAGAATTTCTTATGACAATTTTAAAAGGGCGAATTTCTTGAACAACAAAAAATGACATTCTTACATGTAAGGGAAGTTTCTACCTGAATATAAGATTATGTTGACGCAATTAAATGCAGGTGAAAATATAAGCAAGTTCCAAAATTAATGCTAAATGCAGGTAGCTAATTGTTTCTACGAAAGCGTATATTTTAATATTGTTAAGGTTTACCTTAAATCTCTGTAAGAATTTATATACCAATCTAGAAAATGAAAGATATTTAATTTTTTTAACAGCTAACAGATTAAAATTTAAAAAAAATATTGTAAATGTTTTGACTATTAGGCTCCCACCTATTTTATTAGGCTCCCACCTATCCTGATATCGGCATCGTGTTTTAACCCACTGTTAAAGCACTGCTCAATATGCTTTTTAAGCAGGGCTTCCATAATTCATTTCCAGAAATAACACAAAAATTTCAATAATCAGATTTTAGATCTAAAAATCAGATTATTGACTATTTCTGGTATCTAAAATCGACCAAATTTAAAAAAAAAGTCAGATTTTCGGACTAAAAATCAGATTATTAAGGATTCCTGGTGTCTAAAATCAACCTTTTTCTGATTGATTAATCAACCCAAATGGAGGCCTTGTTTTTAAGGTAAAAAAATTAATTTTTGTTTTTGTTTTCTTCTTTTCTAATTAAAATTTACATAGTTTTACACAGCCTTACTCCTTTCTTCCTATTTTTATAACTTAAGAATTCTATCTTCACATAACCCATATAATTTGTTTAAAAAATATATTTGCTAAAATTAACTAGCATAGTATTTGTAAGCATTTATTGCTTCCTAAAAATTAATGTAGCGTTAAGCTTTAGAATGCTTGCGATTCTTTTAGTAATACAAATGAAAATATTGCAACCCACACAATTGAATGATTTTTTTCAGAATTATAAGTTCATCTAGTCATTTGGTAATATAGAAAAGTATTTTTGCTTATAAAACCAATAATTTACTGAAAAAGCTTAAGTTAAGCATGTAATTAATGAAAAGGTTATAAGGTTTCACGCGAGTTTTTTCGAAACATTTTTTCAAAAACATGTACTTTTAAAACTATTTGTTTTCGTTCCCATCGACCATTTTGTGTCTAAAAACGGGGCTAATAAACAGGCCTCCTAAAAACAATGAAATTTCAATGAAATTTCCGAACAATAACATGAAAAACAAATCATGTAAAAAATCAGTGTTGAAATATTGTTGAATGTGCTTTTCATTTGAAGCAACGCACCTCTCTAGCGTTAACTTGAACTCTGCCATCCAGTGCCTGCATGTTTTGTCGCTTAAGTGACCCCAGATTTCATTGATCTTCTCCCTCACTGCATGCAGAGTCGCCGGGTTGCCGAATTCGTATACTTTCTCGACCATCCAAGCCCAGAGTCTGTGGTCGGAAGGATTCAGGTCCGGAGAAAAAGAACAAGATGAAATTGGGACAAAACCAACAAAAACATGGCCTCACTTTCGGAGCATCTTTTTTAATTACAAAATGATCTATAGGAACAAAAAAAGTTTGACAAATACAAAAAATGTTTTCGAAAAAATGTTTCGAAACGACGTTTTTCGGACCACCCTGTAGATGCAGGGAAGGGTATTTGCGACAGCAAATAATACCGGAATTGAATGGGGATTTGTCCTGTGTGGAATGGATTTCACCGAAAGTGCTAGAAAACCAGTCTTATCATCAGTTGATTTGTACTGTGTTGTGTCTGATCCGTCTGTGTGATGTGTGGCGTGATATTTATTTGTGCTTGTTCATATATATCGAAGCTGTGCATTCCACGAAACTGGAAGAAGTGGATGGCGACCTCGTGCTAAAGTTCGACCCCTCTCTCAATTACCTCGTCTCAAAAGATCCTGGTGGCTTGATGTGGCTGAAGACCTACGTCGAGCAAGCCTGCTGTGTATGGAAAGTCGCTGCTAGTTTGTATTCTGGGCAAAACAAGTTTAAGGTTCAGGTTAGTAAGCTTTTAGAGTGTTTGAATGACCCGGCGACCGTCATATTGTGGAGTCGACCGAAATGGAGGTTGTTGAGGTGTTGACTGTCTGTGGAGTGTACCGTGGAGACGATGTGACCAAAATGCGCTGTATCGACCCGTCTGTGTGATAAGGTGTGCCGGAGTGCCTTATACCGCCTCCTCCCAAAATAGCCCAAAGGCATGTTTTTTCAACGTATTATCACCGGAAACGTGTAGAAGACATGTTTTTAGGGCGCGGCTGACCATGTTTTTCATTCAAGATTTCACTTTTTGCCTTGGGGGACCAAGGTAAACCACTTATACCCTGAAAAGATAGGACCACCTCATATAATGGATATTCTACCCACATATTCTACCCGGTTCTGGTCACTGGAGCGGGGCAAAAAAGAGCCCTATAGGCATTTTCGATCAAATGTCTTACTAGGAATTATGTCTAAGGTAAGGGAGTGCACGCATCTCAAACTCTCAAGCCCCGTGCGGCCCCTTCCGGGGCGCAGGGAGCTTGGTGACGTGCAGTTGAGATGCGTACACCCACACACCTTAGACACAAATCACCAAAAAGTGACTCTGGATGCATGAAGGGGGCTTGGGGGCTTGATTGCTTGGGGTTGAGATGAGCACACCCACATACCTGAGACACAATTCACTCGAAAGTGACTCCGGATGCATCAAGCGGGCTTGGGGTTTGTGGTGGATCGGCCTAGATCCATCGATCATTAAAGCCACATCCGCATTCAACCACCAAATCTCACCCCCATCACCAATCTTCAAACACACCCCACCTATACAACGGCCCCCGGCAAGCCTTCAGGCGTCAACAACCCCCTATAAAGATCGGCCTAAATGCTGGTTCGGGGCCTCCCCCCTATTCCTACCAACCCCTTTCTTAATTCTGACACCTTTTATTTTTATCTAATGTATTTACTAATTTATTATTAAAATGCCAATAAACTTACTTAATTATTTACTTACTACTTTTATTTAAGGGCCGGTTATTTATACTAAGTGGCAGGGCCATTACAGGGTTGAGATGCGCACACCCACACACCTTAGACACAAATCACTCGAAAGTGACTCTGGATGCATGAAAAATAGATGCGTACCAGAGTTTCTTTATGCGGCAGTCCCCAGTTAACAAAACTTTGTTCAAATACTATCTTTTAGGGTATCTGAATACCTTTTTAAAATTGTTTACCTTGGTCTCCAAAGGCAAAAGGTCAAATTTTTATCGAAAAATTTTTTTTGACAAATGGTCGGCCACCCCCTTTAAACATGTTTTCTACGAAAACATTCTTTTGGGCTATTTTGGTAGGAGGTGATATAAGGATCAAGACATGAGGTGTTCAACTTTTTAAAAAGTCTTTTCTTCTGTGGGTTTTAAACGATTGGGTCAACCCAGAAACGTGTCTGCACTGTGCCACAAGACCAAGCTTGTGACTTCTTATTTTTTGCATTTTCAGGGCTTTTCCCAACTTTCATATTGTTTTCATATGTTTGATGTTTGGTTTTACTGTTTCATGTTGGTTAGACATTTATTCCAAGCTGTAAAAAATATTTGAAACAAGCAAATAAAAATGGAATTAGGACTACCGCGAAGAGCCTACTCTGCTTCAGAGTAGGAACAATGACGCATTTACTCTAATAGGCCCACATGTTTCATTGAACCCACATGTTCTAATAAGCCCACACCCTATTTTTGAAAAAAAAACATGTTTTCCTGTCCTCAAATAGGATATACGCAATTTAATGTGTTAGTCCGGGATAGGATTCAGTTCATGGAATGTGTAAGTCCTGAAACAGGACTTGCTTAATGTAACATGTTAGCCCTCATATAGGACTTATTTGTGCCATATGAAGTCCTGGGATAGGACTCACTCTATGTAATTCATAAGTCCTGAGACAGAACTTACAAACCTAACAGAGTAAGTCTTGAAACAGGACTTGCTATATGTAATATGTTTTGCCAAAATTTTGGTTGAAATATAAACCCACATGCTAAAGGGCAGTCAAAAAATAAACCCACATGTGGGCCTATTAGAGGAAATACGGTAAGTGAAGATTCAAGAAAATATTTTGATGTTTTCGCTCAGATTTGTAATATAAAGTTGGAAGTTTTGACAGGATAATAACAGAATAAGAAAACTAGGTTTCAGTCTTTCTTCATAAATCCTTGCTGTAGTAATATAGGGCTCGGAACTTAAAATTTTAAAATAAAGAATATTTTTATGAAATAAAGGACATTTGGTCAAAAAGTGCTATTTTATCCAGTGCTTATTGGGTTTTGAGTACCGAAAATAAATATTTTAATGTAAAATTTCTACATTCAGGTCTCAAACAAAGGACAAATCTTTAAATAAAATACGTTTCCGAGCTCTGTACTAATATGTGTAATGGCCAAGAAAGTAGGTCAAAGTTTTAACATTTGGTATTAGAAAGCAGTGCATGGTTTGTTAGCTTTCCTTTTTTTCTGATGTGCTGTATTTCTTCTAATAGGTGCTAGTGAACGGAGTATTATAACTTACAAGCTACTTGCTCAAGTGGTATCTTACTGCTAATTTTGTTCGAATCAATGTGTGGCATAGCGAGTGTTAGCAAGTAAAGTAAACTAAAAAGCATATTTCAGTTAGGTGGTATAGTGTATTCGTGTCCTAACAGCATAGTTAAGCTTGAAAAATCTTTTTTTTTTATCTCGTTTCTCGCAAATTTCTCCTGCTTCTTCTATCCCTTTCTTTCTATGGTTGAACCCTGACCCTTTTTAAAAACCTAAAAATGTTTTGTCAAACTAAACAGATTACTTACAAGACTTGCAATTGAAAAAAAGTTTATTTTAAATAAAAACTTAGTCATAGACCTAGGCTACTATTGTTTTGCTACCGTACTTACACGTATCTTACACTAATTTTTTTTCAAAATTAGGTTTAAAAGATGTCCGAAGCAATACCTACGAACTCAACAACTACTACATTGATTGCTGTGAAGTATTTTCCATTGTTAAGCTGGGAAAATTTCGTTGGAGTATTTCCTTTGGCATTTGTTGTGCCAACACTAGTACTGGATGTTTTAGTGCTTATGGTCTTGCTTCGCAGTTATAAAACGCCTTTCTACACTCTTTTGGCTTATTCTCTAGTATGGGTAAACAACTAATTGATTACACTATTGTAACAAAAATTCAACACTTTTAAGGATGCTCTTGCTTGGATTGCAATGTACATCGTATTTAGAGGCAGCAAAACTCCAATATTCTTCTTTATCTATGACTTGATTCCACAAACTGGATGGATTCCAACAACATTGGTGTTTATAAACGGCTACAATTTATATGTACAATGGTTTCTTAGCCATATGTTGACATTTAATCGATTTGTTTTTTGTTTAAGTCCTGTCAATTACGAAAAGGTAGTAGGAACTATAACTGTCATGCAAAAAAAGTCACGAAACTAGCATTCATAAGACACAAAGTATCCTTCGAAACGAATGATTTTAATTCTTTTTATTTATTTTTCAACCTTCGGGCTAGTCTATAACATCTTTTCGTTCTTGCTTCAGTTTATACGACAAATAATTTTACAAAGGATTAAGTATGTGAGATTGTAAAAATTCATGAATTTAAGGCTTTTCTACTTTAAACAAATTTTAAACTCGTTTTTTCAAATAAAACATTACAAATAGTGTTTGTAAAGTTGAATTCACTTCAGATATGGGATAAAATGTTTTCTTCTATTGTCATATTTGCTCAAGTTTATCCTATTTTTTGCACATGGTTCTTTATATATTATGGTGGTTATTGTCAAAGAGAGCCTGACTACTATGTTATAGACAAAAATAGCTCACCAGTAGACCAAAAATCAGTAAGACTAGAAAAGATTTATACAAAGTAATGTCAAGCAAGATTTTTAATAGCACAAATGGCTGCAAGAAAAGTTCGCTTGTTAGTCCAGTTGCGCTATAGCGCTATCCTAAAAAATTTGTTCCCGCTATTGGTGCAACTATTTTTTATATCAATTTTCGAAGTTTCCTGCCGAAATTAATTCGTCAGTTTAATCCTCAAAGTCGTAAAAATTCCTATTTTCCGACCCAGTCGTTATTAGAATCATAAAAACAAAAAATTCTGTACTTATTCCTCATACAGGAGTCTTAGGTAAGGGTAGGATAGCGTATGTTAGGACAGACGCAAAGTATAAAATAGGCTCATGTTTGAGTTCCTTCTAATATAAGCTGGCCTACTCTTGCCTAAACTTAAAGTACATGTTAAAAATGTAAACTGTAAAATTTAGTCCGGGATAAGGGACAAGTACCAAAAAGTAAAGGGCCGATTGTTCAATTCATAACTTATTTATTTTTTAATTTTTATAAATTTGTTTAAAGGACCATTGCCGTCTACCATTTTGACTTTTAAAATTCGAAGGGAACAGCTCCATTCCGATCTGGCAATGTCAAGCAATGTTGGTCTTAACTAGTCGATAGTTTAAAATTTTGTATATTTTTTAAGCAAAAAACAAGTACCGTATTTCTTCTAATAACTCACCCGGGTGAGTTATTTTTTGAATACCTGAAAATCATGAAAAATTGAGGTCGATCTCGAAATTTTCGGGTGAAAATCTAAAATCTAAAAAGTGGAATCCGTACAGCTCGTGGGAGTTAAGAAAACGCAAAAAACAGCTTTGAAAAATATTGACTCTGAGCTGAGATATAGGGGCAGGAATTCGATATCCGGTAGCCTTCCAAAATTGTGTTTTGACTGCTTTCTTTGACGTTTCAAGCTGTGAAACGTATGAAAAATGAGTTTTTAGGTGGCGGAAAGACATTTTCCGAAAAATAAAAATTTTGTCCGAAATTCTAATTTTCTTCGTTACCTTCAGATTTCAATCAAATTGAGAGCCATATCGAACTAAAAAAAATGCAAGAGCAAAACAAAATACGACCACACACCACAACATTTACAAAGAGAATGATTTGTTGGTCAAAAAGTCGATTTTTTCGAGAAAAAATTTTTCTTCAAATGCCTTTCCGCCACCTGAAAACACGTTTTCTGTACGTTTCAGTGCCTAGAACGTCTTAAAAAGTGGTTAAAATACTATTTTAGGAGATTACCGGAAAACGAACTTTAGCCGATATAGGTCCTCAAAGTTGAGGGGGGAGGTAAGTTATTAGAGGAAATACGGTATTTCGGTAATGCTCCTTTAAGAAAGCACATAAAGTTTCAGCCTTTTACGAGAAGCAGCTTTTACCAACTGATAGTTTCCGCCTTCAACGGTGTGACTGCACTACCAATGAACATATATATTTTGTGGACATTGTTTAATAGACGAAAAAACCACCAAAAGTTGACAATAAACCAAGGCAAGCAACCAAGAGATGCAGAAATTAATTTGTCTATTTTCACTCTTATTTTATTTTTAATAGCAGCTATAACTATTAGTTGTCAGGTTAGTTGTTAATGTTTTTGAAATTTTTATCAATGTAAACTTAGGCTTACTATTTTATGTACGGTAGCATAATGGTTGAGTCTGAGATCATATTTATTATCAATCTTCAAGTGTATGCACTTGACTTGTACGTGTGCACAGCTCCCTGGCTATTGTTTTTGCTAAGTGGCAGCATGAGAAAAGAGTTGAAAAGAATGTTTAGAGGCGAAAATAATATCTTTAAGAGCCAAATTCATCAGAGTGTTGTTAAAAAAGTTAAATTGTCCAAGTAAATGGCCAATTTTTAGTTTGCACCGTAAAATAAATATTTTATTGAAACAGTTTACGTAAATCTCTTCTTTGTTTTAAAACCGCAAATACTGACTAAACTTGTATTTTAAAGTAAGGGTGGGGAAGCAGAGAGTGGAATCGTGATAACTGTAAATTTTATATTACAGAGTGAGTCGTGAATATGGCACCATTTTTTTCAATATTTTGTCAAGAACTTCAGCAAACCTGTGAAATCCAAAAAAAGATTTTTCGTTTTCAACCAATAATATCTATAAGTCACCTGAAAAAAACAGTATACAGTCGACTCTCGTTATGACGACGCTCGATATAACGACCCGCTCGATATAACGACCCACTCGACAGGTCCTTACTGCTAAAAAACTCTCGTTATAACGTCTACCAGGAAATTAAACTTTCAAACAGGCGCGCTTTTCCAGCTTTTCCAAAAACTTTTTACTTGGGCAAGGGCTTTCAAAACAGACAGTTGAGTCAATTTTATTGAATTTGGTGGTGTAGTGGTAAAACGTTAGCTCTTTAAAAACAAGGGTGCCGGGTTTGACCCCCACCGGTGGCACCTTTTTTCTGCATTGTTTTTTTTATTGGAAACGGCATATTTAGATCCAAAAAAATGTGAGGAATCCTATAAAATTATGTTCGGACCGCATTTGCCATTGTTTTTGGGTCAAATTTGGTAATTGAAGTTTCGAATTTTTAGACTTTAAATTGGTGCACCTGCAGGACAGACCAGCAAAGACAAATCACAAACTTCAATAAATTCAATCGCAATCACTCATGTACTCTTCAAGTTCATTTTCAACAGCAATAGTTTATTCAATTTGTTGCAAAGTCATCCTCACATCCTCTTCATCCGGTATCAAGTCGGTTGAAATTTCATTGTCAAACAGTGCGTTTCTGAGAGAACTTTGCTGAAAGATCTTCATTCTGATTTTCTTTGGATCCCGCATAGAGGCAAATCTGTCACTGTCCTTATTGACTTGATGATGCATGGCTTCGATTGGCTGCTTTGACATCAAGCCCCAAAATTTCCACCGCTTCATAAACTCCGGAACGTGAACGACCAACCAGTGCGCCTTCGAAGTAATTGAGTGCAAAGTGAAGTTAACCTGAAAAGATTCAAGAAATTATTACCCAAACTCCCACCAAATTACTCAACCTGAAAACGTCGTAGTACTCGTGTGCCAGCTGCTCAAATTTCACAATATCCGCGTCGCTGAGAAAGGAAGCCCTTGCGTATCCTTGCATTCTGCCCAGCATTTGGAAGAGTTGAAGGAGATGAGGCGCAAACGGAGAACCGGCCACGACTTCTGTAATCTTTGCAGGACTTTCATTTGTGAGCAGCTTTCGGAGATGGTTTCCTAACAGTTTTGTAAAATTTTTCCAGTGGTAACCTCTGAACGTTTACCTGTGAACTTCCGGAACCATGCCTGTGTATCAGCTCCTAGCTCCTTGTAAACGACCTCCAGATTCCTCAATAGTTCTTGACCACCGACTTCTGCAGCCACTTCCTCCAAAATTTTGATGAGATCTTGGCCCAATCCCTGGATGATGTGAAGAGACGACGGAATCACATTGGCCAACGGAATGTCCAGAGCCGGGAGCATCGTGACAGATTTTTTTTTCATCGTTTTCTAAATGGACTATAATATATAAGTACTTAAGCAAACTTAATTGCGTATGAAAACATCAAAAACTCGTATTTATCGACATAGTTTTAGTACCAAAATGTTTCCTGGAAACTTTTTCTTTCAGATAGACGTAGGAAATTAAAAAGTGACGTAGGAGAAAAAAGATATGCCTGGTTGAAGTGAACAAGTCATGTACATTCATCTTTACAAAGAAAACATAAGAAAAACTTTCCTGTCGAGACAAATAAATTCGAATTTCAGTAAAAACTCACTTGCCGATTTTTCTTTGTCTTGAAAGCCCGTGTTGGGGATTTAATTGAGTCTTCAAATAGCCACGCTTTTTCAAAACCTTTACTCGCAATTTTCAAGTTTAAGTCTTCCAAAGTTTCAATCCTAACCACCTTCAGCTCCAATGTTTTCAACATCGACTAACAAGAAGCGGCGCGTTATCACTTTGGAGACGAAGAAAACGGTCATTGAAGCTTCGGTGAGCAAGAATTCAGTGGAACTGAGCAAACAATTCGGCCTCCCCACATCTACAATCAAAACAATCCTCGGAAGCAAGGCGGAAATCCTCAAGGCAATCGATGATGGAGGAGAAGCGAAGCGAGCCAAGTTGAGGACAGCAAAGCATTCCGATCTAGAGGAGGCTCTGCTCGCCTGGATGAAGGAAGCCAGAAGCCAAAATGCGACAATTTCGGGCCCTCTTTTGGTGGTAAGATTTTGAGCCATTTTTTGTTTCTAAAATAAATTGTACCAACTGTTTAGGAAAAGGCTATGGAGATTGCAGCTCTCCTTGGAATTCAAGACTTCAGAGGCAGTGATGGCTGCTAAGCAACTTCAAGAAGTGAGTGACACTCAATCGTCTTCAAAGAGAATCAAGGAGAGGCCGCGGAATCGATTTGGAAGCTCTCGGGAACTGGCAACAAGAAGTCCTACTGCAAGTAATTTCTCACTTCTCGCCGTGTGACGTCTTCAATGCAGATGAAACCGGTCTCTTTTGGCAACTTCTGCCCAGCAAGACTTTGGCTTTTAAGGGTGAGGTTTAAAGATACGTAATATCGTAATAATCATTGAATTAGTTTGAAGGTGTTAAAATTTTGGGAGAACGATGCACGTCTGGAAAGAAAAGCAAGGAGCGAGTCACCGTCCTGGTGGGATCGAATATGAGCGGAACCAAGAAGCTGCCTCTCCTCGTTATCGGCAAGTCGGCTAAACCAAGGGCTTTCAAGAATGCGCAAGTGCCCGTCGAGTACACTTCAAACAAAAAAGCCTGGATGACTGGTAGGCATTTCTTGATATTTTGCTTGGTTTATTCCTTTATAAATGGGTTGTTCAGCAGACCTCTTCGAGAAATGGCTGACAAACTGGTACAGGAAGCTGAAGGCGAACAAGCGAAAAGTGCTTTTTTCTGGACAATTTTAGCGGCCACACAAACATCAAATTGGACCAGATCACCGTGACATTCTTCCCGCCAAATACAACTGCCGAGTCACAGGTTTGGTTTTAATATCTTGGTTTTCATGGTGACAAAAAAATACTTTTCTTTATAGCCAATGGACCAGGGAATCATCCAAAATCTCAAGGTCAACTACCGCCAGTTTCTAGTCCGTGAACAGCTCGCCGCAATTGAGGACAAGACAGAATTCAAGCCAAATCTTCCCAAGAGCTTGCGCTACTTAAAACGAGCTTGGGAGGCGGTTAAACCGGAGACGTTGGCCAATTGCTTCCGGAAAGCCGGTTTCTTGCTTTTTATTTGAGGTTTTTAAGTTTTTTTTGTTAATTTTTATTGATATTTAGCTGGCGGAAAATTTGCCCGACGGATTTCAAGATGGAGAAAGCAGCCAGCAGAGAGCCATGAAGATTTGGACACCATCTGACTGCGGCTACCGGAAGAACACCTGGTGGATGGCGTCACCCTGGCGGACTACCTGGCAATCGATGAACATGTCGTCACTGGTGGAACCCAAACTTTGGCCGAAATCACAGAAGGCGTCTCGCGAACAGATATGGTGGAAAGCGACTCAGAAGTGGTAGAGGAGGAACAAGAATTGCCGCCAGTTACAGCTCGAGAGGCCACTGAAGCTTTGAGAATTGTTCAGCGCTATGTGGAGACCAACACCGCTAATCCCGAGGTGCAACAGATGTGCGACAAACTGGAGGATTTCTTGGCCGCCGACCGTCTGAAGAAGCTCAAACAGAAGAATATCCTTGATTACTTTCTCCCAAGTGTTTAGTTATGGATTTCTTGTTGAATTTGTTTTACGTTAGATAAAACATGGTTGCTGATTGAGAAGATCTCTCTGATAAACTCTCGTTATAACGACCACTACCTGTTTTGATGAAAAATGAAGCTTGATATAACGACTCTCGATGTAACGACTCTTGTTATAACGACCCATTTTTAGCCGGCCCCTTGCGGGTCGTTATAACGAGAGTCGACTGTATTAGCAAAGAGAAAATATCGCTACTACTATTGCTAAATTAAAATTTGATTGAAACAACCGAATTTAGATAAAAAGGCGGAAAGTCTAAAAATGTCTGTTTAAAGAGCCTTTTTCTTATAAAGCCATCATCTATAAAAGATCACTCCCACATTTTGAAAGTTCTGGGACAAACTTTTTTTCCAAAACAATTTTTTTTGCCCTACACATTTGGTCGCTTTTGTTTGTCATTTTTCTCTGAAGCGTCATTCTTGTTTGCTGTTTATTGTCTGCCGTACAAAACGTAGAATGCCCAAAACTGACGAAGACTGCTGCGTTCGTTTTAGTAAAATTTGCAAACAACTAAAACTTATGTGGAACGAAAAATATATAATTTTGTCACCCTGTTACAGTAATTAGCAGGTGCTATTCAAAAACTTTTTAAAAAATAGGTAAGAAAAGAGTTTTTAATTTGGATAAAAGCAAAGTATTTCTTGTAATTGTGACAACTATACATTAGGATTTTTCAATCTTTGTCGTACTTTTTATGAGGAATGTGTTAAGATATAAATTTATTAACTAGATTTGTGAAATAGGCCAGAAACCGTGACCGTGCACTTATGCGGATTTTTTAATTTGTTTTATTTTAATATTAAAAACTCAGTTCTAAATCAATCAAATAAATCAAAATCAAAGGCATTGAACAACTACTAAATAAGGGCAATGCAATCCTCAGGTTTAAGTTTTTTTTATCAATATTCAACTTTGTGCAATGTATGGTCTATGAGGTCCAGTTTGCTTTTTAATTACCATATTCTCTCGAATAGATAGGCCGGCCTGTCTATATAAAAATGCAATGTTTTTTTTCTCTTTAGGGGGGGGTCCGTCTATTAGAAAGGGCCTTTCTAATAGAGAGGGCTGTCTATAAGAGAAAATACGGTATTTTTTAGTAAAAAGTGTCATAAAGCGCAAAAGCTTTAAACTACGATTTTTCGAACTTTATTCGTATCGCATAAATTATCAATCATGTCGAATGCTTAACTTATAATTCTTATATAGCTCTTTTGCAGTTTTTACGCTGAAGACGCTGCCTTTTTTATTCTTAGGGAAGGTGGAAGATTTAATATATCGGATGAAAATACCTAAATTTTTTGTTGTTGAATTCTTGCGTTACTGATTGAACAGAAAAGCATTTAATTTCTGTGATGTATGCCATTTGATAGAAGTGGCTGTTATTTACGCTGCATTATTTTCCAGTTGCCTTTTGTTTTTTTTTCATTATTCGTTTTTCTGTCTTTTGGTATTATTTTACTATTGACTATTTTTAACATTGCAATTCCAAGCAATGAGCTTTTGGTAAAGAAAGAAGATAGTCTAGGAATATGTTTGGTACCAAACTTGCTCCGTAACATTTTATTCAATATCTCAACAAATCTGCCGACAAAACAACAACAATTTTAAAGCAAATACCGTATTTCTTCTAATTGCCGCACAGTCTCTAATTACCGCACACCCCTAACTTTAAAGACTTATGTCTCGGAGCAGAGTGAATATTTTGCTAAGCTGTTTGGTGCATTTTCTTAACTCCCACGAGCTCTACCGATTCCACTTTTCAGATCTTGGTTAAGCACCCGAAAATCTCTAGATCGAATTTGAAAATTTCCGATTTTCGGGTGATTGAAAAATAAGCGCACATGTGCGGCAATTAGAAGAAATACGGTAAAAACAAAATTCATTCAACTAAACATTTGTTCAACATTTGGGTAGAATTGTTCAACTGATTTTCCTTGCACTTCGATGTAGCGGTGAAGACGGTGTTCGTAAGACTCGATAGAGCGATGGACCATCTTCCACGGAAGTTCATCGAAGGCTTGTTGAATTCTGGACTAGAGATCATCGAGGCTGGCCGGTTCTGTATTGTTGTTCTTGACGGCATTTCTTCCAGCTTGGCGACACTTAATGGACTTGAATGTTGAGCTTCTCGGAATTTGGCCAGTTCCGACCCATTTGTAAGTAAAGAATGAAAAGAGAATCAAAAGCCAACAAACATTGGCATTGCCTTCTTCCTTGGACCCACGTTGCCTGTTTCTTGGAACTTCTGCCACCATTCTTGGATGCTTGTATTTCTCGATGCCTTGGCATTTCTTCCAAACTTATTGCGGTATTCCACTTGCACTTTCTTCGGTGACCCGTTCCTTGCGTAAAAAATGATCGTCCGAACTATTTGCTCAAGCGAATAAGGCGTTTCACTGAAAACAAAAGTAAGATTTAAAAATTCACCGAAAATTGATTTTTGAACTAAAAATACACGAGTGAAGTGTCAAACAAATTTCTAGCCTTTCCTCTTTCGAACGATAATAAAAATTCCGTCGAGACAAAATAAATTAAAAAAGTTACGGCCCACCCTGTATATAGGCTTGTGCTCAGGCGCAAGATAGTGTTGAGTGTAGTTTGTTTTTGCTCCTCGGAGCCTGACTGTTATTCCCAACTATCCCTCCACATCCCTTAACCCCTTGCTTCCAGCTAGCTGGTATTGGCCTTTATCTGATTGTATATGTGTATTGTGGGTGGAGCATCTTCCGCTGTGTCGGAAGATGGATATAAGTTGCAGCTATAAGTTGTAGCTAGCTGTTTGTATCTCCAACCGAGTCACATAGACATACACATAGACACAAATCACACGGAGAACCACTGTTAGCTACACAGGCTTTCTCTTCTTCTTCTTCAGCATTCTTTGGTCCAGGAGCTTCCACTTCCATCTTCACTTCGGTAGGCAGGCACGTCCACTTGCTTCTCCCATCTCTAGACCCAGAAACAGAGAGCGAAGCACCATCTTCAAACCCAGAGGCCAGCTGATCCTCACGGGTTGCGGGGATCTATGCACCAGCAGCGACAGCACGACCAGAAGCATCCATCAGCGAGACTTCAGTAGCAACAGGCACGACCAATCTAGAAGCGTCACCAAAGCCACCGCACGGTCCACCAGACACCTCATGTCTTGATCCTTATATCACCTCCTACCAAAATAGCCCAAAAAGAATGTTTTCGTAGAAAACATGTTTAAAGGGGGTGGCCGACCATTTGTCAAAAAAATTTTTTCGATAAAAATTTGACCTTTTGCCTTTGGAGACCAAGGTAAACCATTTTAAAAAGGTATTCAGATACCCCTAAAAGATAGTATTTGAGGTATCGGAGTAAACTTCTGACCATTCTGCGTACTACCTTCTTGTTGAGTCGCATTAGTGGAATGCTGCTGTTGGTTGAAGCTCTTCTGCTGACCTCTTCTTCTTGTCTTCTTCTTGCCATGGTCCTCATAATGTCCGAATTCTCGGGGACACAGAGCTCTCTTATGATGCCCTGAGCAGTGCCAACAACTTAATCTCCGCTTGCAATCCTTTTCTAAGTGGTTTCGGTAAGTCTCATTGACACACCGTTTCAGCTCTAATAGCCACTGCTGTCTCAGTTTGACGGTTGGATATCTGGGGCACTCGTCTGGGTAATGCATCAAATCACAGAAGCAACATCCGAAAATGGGTGCTATTTTTGGATTCTTGGCTTGAGCAATTGCGACGTATGCAATTGTAGGTTCATTAGCCAATTTTTGTTGCTGAAAACGACCTTGGTGCCGATTGTTGGACTGACCAGCACTAGCTCTAGGTTTGTGTTCTTCTAAAAAGTCCCGCTCAAGTTTTTCTTCTTCTCGAATAATCTTGCCTAACTCTATCCGGAGTTTGGTTGTGTTCCAAGTATCTTCTTTGACTTTTCCCTTGTTGATTTCACGCAGAATGTGCTTGGTGAGTTTCTTCTCCAAAGGTCTCCAAATCAGCGAAGTTTCGAGTGGCCCCCCATTGCTTCGAGCTGTCTGCAAATTTTCTCCAGACTCAGATGAAACTCTTTAGCTTGCGTGAATGAGTTGCAAGATGGCAGATTCATCAGCTGTTTCTGTAGCTCACATACGATAGCCTCCTTGTTTCCATACTCTTCTCTGAGTAGATCCATGGCAAGCTTGTAGTTGTGTCCCTCTAGACTGAGGCCAGCTATCAACACCTTTGCTTCACCAGTCACATAGCTTTTCAGATAGGTCAGCTTCTGGATCGGTGTTAGATCTGCTCTGGAGTCAACTGACAGCGAGAAGGCTTCCCAAAACTCAGTCCATTCTAGCCTTTTCCCACTAAACTGCTTCATCTCCAGTGTGGGAAGGCGAACGGTAGCGGTTTGCGCTGCAGGGCGAGTTTGCTCATTTGCAACTCTAACACCCGCTGCTGCACGCGTACTGACTAATGCATTAGCACAAGACACGGCGAAAATGACCTTTTCCCGGATCGATAAACAAGGAAAAGATTAAAGAAACAATTGATCGACAAATAAATATAACTTGAAAAAACATGATCAAAAGTTAGTTTTACTCAATCGCGATGGTTCGCGACACCAAGCCCCCTCCATGCATCCAGAGTCACTTTTTGGTGATTCGTGTCTAAGGTGTGTGGGTGTGCGCATCTCAACCCTAAGCCTGGACCCTTTGGACCTTTATGTGTTTTTCAACTTTTTTAAAAAGTCTTTTCTTCTGTGGGTTTTAAACGATTGGGTCAACCCAGAAACGTGTCTGCACTGTGCCACAAGACCAAGCTTGTGACTTCTTATTTTTGCATTTTCAGGGCTTTTCCCAACTTTCATATTGTTTTCATATGTTTGATGTTTGGTTTTACTGTTTCATGTTGGTTAGACATTTATTCCAAGCTGTAAAAAATATTTGAAACAAGCAAATAAAAATGGAATTAGGACTACCGCGAAGAGCCTACTCTGCTTCAGAGTAGGAACAATGACGCATTTACTCTAATAGGCCCACATGTTTCATTGAACCCACATGTTCTAATAAGCCCACACCCTATTTTTGAAAAAAAAACATGTTTTCCTGTCCTCAAATAGGATATACGCAATTTAATGTGTTAGTCCGGGATAGGATTCAGTTCATGGAATGTGTAAGTCCTGAAACAGGACTTGCTATATGTAATATGTTTTGCCAAAATTTTGGTTGAAATATAAACCCACATGCTAAAGGGCAGTCAAAAAATAAACCCACATGTGGGCCTATTAGAGGAAATACGGTAAGTGAAGATTCAAGAAAATATTTTGATGTTTTCGCTCAGATTTGTAATATAAAGTTGGAAGTTTTGACAGGATAATAACAGAATAAGAAAACTAGGTTTCAGTCTTTCTTCATAAATCCTTGCTGTAGTAATATAGGGCTCGGAACTTAAAATTTTAAAATAAAGAATATTTTTATGAAATAAAGGACATTTGGTCAAAAAGTGCTATTTTATCCAGTGCTTATTGGGTTTTGAGTACCGAAAATAAATATTTTAATGTAAAATTTTAAAATAAAGAATATTTTTATGAAATAAAGGACATTTGGTCAAAAAGTGCTATTTTATCTAGTGCTTATTGGGTTTTGAGTACCGAAAATAAATATTTTAATGTAAAATTTTAAAATAAAGAATATTTTTATGAAATAAAGGACATTTGGTCAAAAAGTGCTATTTTATCTAGTGCTTATTGGGTTTTGAGTACCGAAAATAAATATTTTAATGTAAAATTTAAAATAAAGAATATTTTTATGAAATAAAGGACATTTGGTCAAAAAGTGCTATTTTATCTAGTGCTTATTGGGTTTTGAGTACCGAAAATAAATATTTTAATGTAAAATTTTAAAATAAAGAATATTTTTATGAAATAAAGGACATTTGGTCAAAAAGTGCTATTTTATCTAGTGCTTATTGGGTTTTGAGTACCGAAAATAAATATTTTAATGTAAAATTTTAAAATAAAGAATATTTTTATGAAATAAAGGACATTTGGTCAAAAAGTGCTATTTTATCTAGTGCTTATTGGGTTTTGAGTACCGAAAATAAATATTTTAATGTAAAATTTTAAAATAAAGAATATTTTTATGAAATAAAGGACATTTGGTCAAAAGTGCTATTTTATCTAGTGCTTATTGGGTTTTGAGTACCGAAAATAAATATTTTAATGTAAAATTTTAAAATAAAGAATATTTTTATGAAATAAAGGACATTTGGTCAAAAAGTGCTATTTTATCTAGTGCTTATTGGGTTTTGAGTACCGAAAATAAATATTTTAATGTAAAATTTTAAAATAAAGAATATTTTTATGAAATAAAGGACATTTGGTCAAAAGTGCTATTTTATCTAGTGCTTATTGGGTTTTGAGTACCGAAAATAAATATTTTAATGTAAAATTTTAAAATAAAGAATATTTTATGAAATAAAGGACATTTGGTCAAAAAGTGCTATTTTATCTAGTGCTTATTGGGTTTTGAGTACCGAAAATAAATATTTTAATGTAAAATTTTAAAATAAAGAATATTTTTATGAAATAAAGGACATTTGGTCAAAAAGTGCTATTTTATCTAGTGCTTATTGGGTTTTGAGTACCGAAAATAAATATTTTAATGTAAAATTTTAAAATAAAGAATATTTTTATGAAATAAAGGACATTTGGTCAAAAAGTGCTATTTTATCCAGTGCTTATTGGGTTTTGAGTACCGAAAATAAATATTTTAATGTAAAATTTCTACATTCAGGTCTCAAACAAAGGACAAATCTTTAAATAAAATACGTTTCCGAGCTCTGTACTAATATGTGTAATGGCCAAGAAAGTAGGTCAAAGTTTTAACATTTGGTATTAGAAAGCAGTGCATGGTTTGTTAGCTTTCCTTTTTTCTGATGTGCTGTATTTCTTCTAATAGGTGCTAGTGAACGGAGTATTATAACTTACAAGCTACTTGCTCAAGTGGTATCTTACTGCTAATTTTGTTCGAATCAATGTGTGGCATAGCGAGTGTTAGCAAGTAAAGTAAACTAAAAAGCATATTTCAGTTAGGTGGTATAGTGTATTCGTGTCCTAACAGCATAGTTAAGCTTGAAAAATCTTTTTTTTTATCTCGTTTCTCATAAATTTCTCCTGCTTCTTCTATCCTTTCTTTCTATGGTTGAACCCTGACCCTTTTTAAAAACCTAAAAATGTTTTGTCAAACTAAACAGATTACTTACAAGACTTGCAATTGAAAAAAAGTTTATTTTAAATAAAAACTTAGTCATAGACCTAGGCTACTATTGTTTTGCTACCGTACTTACACGTATCTTACACTAATTTTTTTTCAAAATTAGGTTTAAAGATGTCCGAAGCAATACCTACGAACTCAACAACTACTACATTGATTGCTGTGAAGTATTTTCCATTGTTAAGCTGGGAAAATTTCGTTGGAGTATTTCCTTTGGCATTTGTTGTGCCAACACTAGTACTGGATGTTTTAGTGCTTATGGTCTTGCTTCGCAGTTATAAAACGCCTTTCTACACTCTTTTGGCTTATTCTCTAGTATGGGTAAACAACTAATTGATTACACTATTGTAACAAAAATTCAACACTTTTAAGGATGCTCTTGCTTGGATTGCAATGTACATCGTATTTAGAGGCAGCAAAACTCCAATATTCTTCTTTATCTATGACTTGATTCCACAAACTGGATGGATTCCAACAACATTGGTGTTTATAAACGGCTACAATTTCTATGTACAATGGTTTCTTAGCCATATGTTGACATTTAATCGATTTGTTTTTTGTTTAAGTCCTGTCAATTACGAAAAGGTACGTTTTTTAATGCTTTGAATACAGTCAACCCTCGATTTTACGAAACCCCGATATAATGACACCCTCGATTTAACGACACCCCTAGACCGATTTGGTTGGTTAAATCCAAAATACACTGGATGAGACCTTCGATTTAACGACACCCGGAAATGGTCCCTGTGAACAAAAATACCTTCAATTTAACAACGCCTGACATGTTTTACATTATGATTTAGCATTTTCAGCAATCTTCATCTTCAGCCTGTCAATATTGGTTCGCTTTTGAATCTGATTCAGCTGGTTTTGATGCTCTTGCTTTTCATTTAGGTTTACGAAGTTCAAGAATGGGGACAGGACATGCGAAAACGATAAGCGAACTGACCGATTCAAAAGCAAACCAATATTGACAGGATCTTTTTTTCAAGGTCTTAAAAACATTGTTGATCTCTCTAAACATTGTTGATCTCTTCTGTTGCATACTGGTATAATTCAGTTATAAACTAGCGAAATAAAAATTTTATTTAACGAAAAAAGTGATAAAATTTTTTCGAAGGATATTTTAATGCTCAAACAAATTGAAAAATTTTACAAAGAGTATGTTAATGGTCAAAAAAATTAAAAATTTTAATGGTTAAAAAAATTAAAAATTTTAGTGGTCAAAAAAATTAAAAATTTTAATGGTTAAAAAAATTAAAAATTTTAATGGTCAAAAAAATTAAAAATTTTACCTCTCGTTGCCTTCTCGCAAACACCGGATTTTTGAGGCACTAGTTGGCCAGCAGCTCGATTGCCTTCTGCTTTTCCTCATTGCCCAGCGACTGTCCTTTGTCTGACAGTTCAAGTAGATCGAAAAGATGTGCCACGTCAGTCATGCCAAACTCTTCACGATTTCCAAAATCTAAAACCAATGCATAAATAAACAGAAAGACATGAAAATATCATTATCTGCAGAAGCTGCTTTTGACGGTTTCCAAGAAATCACTCTCTTTAATTGCAGCTCTCGACGTAAAGAAGGCATTCCGGATCATCTTGTAGCATCTAAAAACAAATGCAATATACGCCAAGAGCTCAGAAAATATTACTTCCTAGAACTAACTTCATTCACCTCAATTGTGGTAATGGCCTTGGCCAACGGAACCAGCATCTCCTTCACATCCTGGACATCTGCCCAGGGGTCCTGACTGACGCACAGTTTTCTTCGCAGTCACTCGTCCTCATGCTTCAACGTGCTGTCTTTCTGGATTCCCGGAGCACACAGTGCTGACTTGATCGACTCTCATTCGCGGAGATTGACAATGTAAGCTTGGCCCAAGTCCCCCATTGTGTCTTCACTGGCGCTTGCAGAATGGCCGAAGATCCATGTTGCTCAAGTTGTGCTTTTTCAAGGATAAGCTAAGGCGTCTTCTTGCTAAACAGTAGGATGGAAACATATAATAACGTCAGAGGAACAGCAAATATTACCCAAAAAATTAAGCAAGATGTCGGCGACGATTGTCTTCTCACAGATATCCCTGGAGGCCAAATTGAGCATGTGCGCCTTGCATCCCTCAGTGAGTATCCACGGAAATGTCTCGCCAGTGTACCTCTTGATCGGATCGATATCAGTGTCCTAAATTCGCTTTGAGCCACAACATCTCAGTCACAAACTATTTTACCTGCCCAGCTAGTTTCTTCCAGGCGCTTCTCATGTTTGACGCATGATCATTGTTAATAAGTGAGTTTCTTCACACGTCTGTCCACCCATCTGATGATAGAAAAAGAAAGTCAGCCTGAAGCAATACGCATGATAAATGACAGTGTAAAATGCGATAAAAGCAAAACCTTGTTCGTCGCCTCCTCCAAATCTTTCTTAACTCGCTCGAATTCTGCTAGCACTGGCACTTTCAAAAACTTGGACTTGCGCGATGGGAGCTCGTATGATGGACGTAGTTTGTCGAGAAACTGCTTGAAGAACGGATTGTCGAGGAAATTGGGAGCGATATTTCTAGTCGTGAAAGCCTGGAAACGAAAGCATAACAATCATGCAATTAGTATAAAAGACAAACCCTAGTGAGGAGAATGTCTGCTGCTTTCTGATCGTCCTTGCTCACATTGTCGAAGAAGCAGTTGATTTTCGGTGTGCTTGTCTCGAGCTGCTTTCGTCCAACTCCTTGGCGATCTTTTTAAACGCCGTCTCTCTTGCACTCCTAAACAAATCGTATCATTACCCTCGAATACTTTTATGCATTAACTAACCTTCAAATGCTTTTTCATTCTTCCCGTATTGGCTTGATTTTTCTCATTGCAGAACGAACAGTAGACGACGAAGACAAAATTCCCTTTACCATCTTTCCCTTGTAATCTTTTGAAGTATTTCCAGCACCCCTAAGAGAGAGCGGCTTAGTTTGCTTGCACATTAGAGCACTAAAATCAATTCATTTATCACGCTATTAGCCAAGCAAAAGTAGTGGCCAACAAGATGAAACGTAAATAATGATACAACAATTTTTTGTTTGTTGAAAAAAAAGAATATGACCGATTTTTAATTATCCGGTCATAATTTAGATTATGACCGGTAATATTACCGTCGCCCAACCCTAGATATACCGCCCCCTATTCAATTTTAAAGTAAATGGCTCATTTGTAATCGGTTCAAATAAGTATTTTCACTTATAAAAAAATTTAAAAAATTGGTCAACTAGCCGTTTTAAAGTCGTAACCATTTTTTATGACTAAAATTAAAAAAGTGTTTTCTGAAGTTTCTGATTCGAGAAACGCAAATTCTGTTTCTGCAGAGTTGTTCAGCATGAAATTGTGTACCAGAAAGTACATTTGTCACAAACCGTACTCAGGTATTATAAAAGTTTTAAAATTCACAAAAAAGCGGAAAAGTAATTATTCGGGTGCGGGTCGAACCCGCGACATGAAAAAATGCAATCGGCAGCGATACCACTTCACCAAATAACCACTTTATTTCATTCTCTATTTTTTATAGATAATCGATGCTTATTTTCGCAATTTTCAAAATAAAATACTTCGACATAGATGGCCTATACTTACCCACCTCGGCCGATAATAACTAATTTTTTTTAATACTGCTTTTTTTTAATAGCACTATTCTATACTATTCTAACAGAACGTACATAAACGTAACAACAGCGAATAAGGTTAAAACCAAATAGTCAAATACTTGTTTTGCAATCTCAAAATTCAAAAAAGTATGAATCGACAGTCAACTTTTATATTCTTTCGAATCGACAGTCAACTACAGTCAACAGTGTCGATATAGAATTCCTCTCAAGACAAAAAGCATTTAAATTTCAAATATTAGATTTTTTGTATTTTTCCGATTTTCGATTTACAGCAGCATAAAAATAAAGAAGTTTCTGCTCAAAATTTTTAATTTATATTTTCCGCATACAGTCAAAACTCGATATAAGGACACTCAAGGGACCGGCAAAAGCACTGTCCTTAAATCGAGTGTCCTTATATCGAGTGTCCTTAAATCGAGTTTTATATGACGTAAATACAGCACCCCTGTCCTTAAATAGAGAGTCACTCCTTTTTCGCCCAAATTCATTTTATTCAAACAATACAAACTTGCTACAAACTAACAATACAAATTGTTACAAACAATGTAACAATCCATCACTGGTTAGGAGCAAAGTAATTCAACAATTTTTTCTGCTTCATCATCTTGATTCTTTCTTTGGCTAGCACATTGTCCACTTTGTCGCACAGCAGCTGAATTTCGGGATTGGCATTCGCGTCGGCGTAGCGCTGGAGAACATTCAAAGCTTCAGTGGCTTCTCGGGATGTGACTGGCTGCGGTTCCTCTTCGATCTCCATCACATCGGTTTCACTGAAAGCAAAATACCTAAAGAAACCCGCACAAAGCAAAGACTTGCCTTTCCCCTTCCGGCTCTTCCACATTCACATTCGAGACTTCCTCTGCGATTTCTGCTAAAGAGCGAGATCCCCCGGTTGTAAGTTGATCGTCCACGCCCAAATATTCCTGCAGAGTGCCCTCTGCCAGATTCATTGCTGCAGTTCCGCCCAGAGAGTGTTCAGCTCCTCGTCTTCCTCGCGCCCAGTTTCTTGCACTTCTTCGTCCAGTTCCGCAGATTCTGTTGGCTGAATTAAATGGCTGAATATTTTCACAGTAGACAAAATGACCACCTCCACATGTTTGATGAACCCAGCCTTTTGAAGCAGTTGGCGATTGTCTCTTGCTTCACATCCGACCACGACCGTCGCAGGAATTGAAGAGCTTTGAATAAATCTATCTTGTAGTCGATCTTCGCGTCGAAAGCGTCAATTCGTTTACGGAGAAGGAAGCGACGATAATGCACCTTCACATTTTGGATGATCCTTGGTCACATGGCTAAAGGAGAAGGTTTATGCAATGCCGAACATTTACGTACATGTACATCCACAACGTAAAGGTAAAACTAACCTGGGAAGCAGCAGTAGTATTCGGCGGTAGAAACAACAGCGTAATTTGGTCCAGAGGAATTTTCGTGTGCCCGGAGAAGTTGTCAAGGACCAGAAGTATCTTGCGCCCATCCCGTTTTAGCTTGCGATCCCACTGCTTAAGCCATTCTTCAAACAGATCGGCTGAAAAATACTCCAAATTTTACATACATTTTGTAAACCAAGCAAATAGCAATAAAAAAGAATATTACCTGTCATCCATGCTTTGCGGTTGGCTTTGTATGAGAGCGGAACTTCTTGCCCTTGAAACACCTTGGCTTGGCCGACTTCCCGATCACCAGCAGCGGCAGCTTTTCCGTTCCAGTCATGTTTGCGGCCACCAGTACCGTCACGCGCACCTTCGACTTCTTGCCCGCCGTGCACCGCTCGCCTGCAAACAAAAAATCTACTAGTAAATCTACAAAATCCTCAAAACCTACCCTTGAAAGCCAGAGTCTTGTTCGGGAGGAGTTGCCAAAACAGGCCGGTCTCATCTGCGTTGAAGACGTCGTCGGCGGAGAAGTGTGAAATCGCTTTGAGAAGAACATCTTGCTGCCAGTTCCCGAGAGCCAGCATATCTATCTCACCTGCCTCGCCCTGGTTTTCTTTGAAGACAATCGAGTGACGGTGCTTGAACTTGCCGAGCCAACCCTCACTTGCTTTGAAACCGTCCACGCCAAGGAGCACTGCCAGATCCATTGCTTTCGTCTGAAATGAAAACAAAGAACAACGAACCAAGATCATACCTTCAAGATCTCCCCCGGACATTGGGACGTTTTCACTTCTCGCTTCTTTGAACCATTGCAGCATTGCCTTCTCAAGATCCTCGTATTTTGCCTTCTTTAGACGGTCACGCTTTGCTTCCCCCTCCTTCTTCGATCGCTTTGAAAATTGCCGCCTTGTCGCCCAGAATGTTGCGAATAGATGAAGATGGCAGACCGAATTGCTTGCCCAGATCTTCGGATGTCTTGCCCACTGAAGCTTCGATGATTTCCTTTTTCTGATCCAAAGAAATGACGCGGCGCTTCCTGCTCGGGGTTGACATTTCAATGCTGAAAAAGAACCAACCATTAAACAATCGGTCAAAAGAGCACAACAATTGCGGACACGAAGTTTCGAAAATGGTACAATAACAAAGAATAAAAATCTAAAAGCATTCGTCCTCAAAAATGTCAAAGTTTTCCCTCTGAGACAGCAAATATTTCAAATTTTGTGTCAATTTATTTTGCTGTCCTTAAATCGAGTGTCGCTTTATTGAGACGGGACTGCCAAAATGCTGTCCTTAAATGGAGTTTGTCCTTAAATCGAGTGTCCTTAAATCGAGTGTCAATTTCCCTTATTTAAGGGAAAACCAACCAAAACAAAATTTGGGTGTCCTTAAATGGAGTGTGTCCTTAAATCGAGTGTCCTTATATCGAGTTTTGACTGTAGCAGTGGATAAAATTCAAACATAATTATATTGCTTGTAGTCAAAAATAGCATTCTATTCTATCAAATAAATTGCAAAAATTGTCTATTTTTTACCATTTTTTCAATGCCATGTAAAATTTTTTCCTTCTTTCATATCTGAGCAAATAACTACTACTAGAAAGCGCTATTTTAGTTCTTTCTAATGCGCATTTTAGTACATGTTTGTATACATTTAAAAAATCAAATTTACCAAATTTTAACCTCGCAAAGGGACACATTTTTAAGATCTAGGTCAATCTTCTCTCAGTTAAATTTTTTGTCTTAACTTAAAGATGACTGGGATCACAGCCACTCAAAAAATAGCCCTATGTCTCCTCTACCAAACTATATTTACAGAACTTAAAAACGTTAATTGTATGAAGAGATACATTAATTTTTATGCTTTCCTGTCGAGACAAAAACGTTTTAAAAAGTGAAAATTTGAGAGGCTGTATCTCTACACTGAGCACGAATATCGAAAAGATCTCAGCTTTTTTGCTTACAACATGGGTATGCTCTACCAAAATATACACATTTCCCAGTACTCCGTACTGCGGGGTTAAAAAAACATCTGAAACATGTAGAAAAGCACTAACATTGATCATAAAATAAATAAAGAAGAGTTTACATAAACTAATAAAATAGTTGTGATAATTATTTTTTAAATAAAAGTTTTAAAATTCACAAAAATGCAAAAAAGGGTCATTTGGGTGCGAGTCGAACCCGTGACATGAAAAAACACAATCTGAAGCGATACTACTCATAACCACGATTTCATTGTATATTTTTTAAAAGATATTTGATGCTAATTTTTGCAACTTTTTCAACATAGAAAATCTCGGCCTAGACGGCTCGGTGGGAAATTTAGCGGGCGGGTCAAAAATAGTGTCTCGTACGCATTCAAATGTGTGAAATTCTCATAGGTGCTATGATCCGTTGAGCCCCATTTTGAAGTTTATCTGATTTTAGGTATGGAATAAAATATTTCCCTTTATTCTCATATTTGCTCATGTGTATCCTCTTCTTTGCACTTGGATCTTAATTTATTTCGGTGGTTATTGTAAGAGAAATCCTGATTACTATTTGATTGACAAGATAAGCGTGCCAGCGAGCAAAAAATCAGTAAGATTAATAACCTGAAAAAAATTTAAAAAATGATCTAATAATTTCTTTCAATTTTTAAAAATGTCTATAAGTCCATGAAATAATCCTGCATCGTAGACAAGCTTTTCTTTACAGATTCCCTTATAAAAAACGGCCATCTCACAATAAGTGTGGCTTCCTCTCGTTTTTTGGGGTGCGGGAGATTGGCCTAAAAATTTTAGATCTGAAATACTTGAGCTGAGACTAGCACTGGCAACTACGGGAGAGACATACGCTCGATCAAACTGGAGACTAGAACCGGCACTTTGAGTTCTTTCAGCTCGATCAGGTTTGAGGATGAAACCGGCTCCTGGAATTGTTCCCGCTCGACCAGACTGGAAACTATAACCGGCCCTTGGAATGGCCCACCGAGAAGATTGAGCTGACATTGGAACTTGGCGTGGTAAATTGTCTTGTCATGCGGCTTAGAACTGGCAAGATTTGGGCGACACACTTATCAAAAAAGTGGCTGATGGCTGCTTCGGCAATGACAGAGAGAAAGGAATGCGCAGAAAGTTAATTCAGAAAATATTAACAGTCTGATCTTTTACACGCCCTTGCTTCTATTTGTCGTTAAGAGACAGAAGGCTGTTTGAATTAAACTATTTCTACATATTTTACATTGGAAATATTTCTCAACTATAGAGTTTCGCTGGAATGAGTCTAGCGAGGCCCAGCTATCCTTACAATGCATTTATAAAATTATTTCTCTTTTTTTAAACAAAACCCGATTTCGTATCTGAAAACTTTAAATTTAAAATTCACTTTGTTATACAGTCGCCTCTCGATATAACGAACCCTCGATATAGCGAACACTTTTTTCAGTTTGGTTGGATTAACCTAAAATAAGGCAAATGGACCTCTCGGTATAACGAACTCTCATAAAATAAAATAAATTGTTTTTGTTATAAATTTCCGCCAAAATTTTCAAATATTTACTCCTTCAAAATTTATTCAAATATTTACTCCTTCAAAATTTATTCAATGTTTTTCTCATTTTTATTTTGTTGCTTGGCGGCGTTTCTTGTCCACGTTTTTCGTATTCATTTTATACGTTTCAGATATCAAACATGAGCACTCCAAGAACAAGCGTCGTGTCATTTCGCTTGAAGACAAGAAGAGGATCATTGCTCGAGTGGACTCGGTACTGAATTTGGTGGTCTTTCAAAGTCAACAATCGCAAAAATTCTGAAAGAAAGAAAAGCAGTTCTCAGTGCAAACGGAAGCAATGCAAAAAGAGCACGGATGAAGACAGCAACACATGATGATTTTGAAGAATCAGTTTTGCAGTGGCTCAAAGATGCTAGAAGCGAGAATATTCTAGTGAACGGTCCTCTTCAACCAACTTTAAGACTCGTCACTCGATCACGTTCAAGAGCAATCAAGGAGAAGCCGCAAAGATAGATCTGGAAGCGCTCGGCAATTGGCAAGAACAAGTACTTCGGCAAACCATTGCAGCATCTCAGGTATGCTTTTAACTTTGAATTTGTCCGAAGACAATATTTTTAGCCTATGGATCAAGGAATAATCGAATAATCTAGGAAAAAATCTACCGTCGGTTTCTTCTTCGTGCTTAACTCTCTGCAATGGAAAACAAGAAGATGTACTAAGTCTATCTGCTCCAAGCGCTTCATTTTCTTCGAAGGTCGTGGGATGCCGTCAAGTCGGAAACGTTGTCAAGATGCTTCAGAAAGGCAGGCTACTGACCTGGCTAATGACCCTGGTAATCAACCGCTGACTTACGAGTAAATCGCCGAAGCCAACTCTCGGGTGGAAGAGCCGGAAATGGAAGAAGCTGATGCCGAAGCAATGGAAGTGGAAATCATCGAAGAACAGCCGATCACTGCTCTGGATGCATTTAATGGTTTCAAAGTCTTTCAGCGATACACGGAAACGCACGATGTGGATCCAACAATTCTTCGGAAGTGCGATGAGCTTGATGAGTTTTTGGGCGCATAAAGAAAATGAAGCAGAATCAAATAACAAACTATTTTTGTCCAGCTGATTGATTTTACAGTTCCGACATCCTTGTTCTCGTTACCATATTGAATTGTTATTCCAACATCCTTGTTTTCGTTATTATGTTGCTGTTTTGCCAACATCCTTGCTAAATAAAGTGTCCGTCGAAAAACCTCTACATAACGCATATAAAATTGCAATGTGAAAAAAATATTCTGTGTAACGAACCTCTTCACAACGAACCTTCTACATAACGAACGGTTTCAGCGTTTCAGGTCCCTTTGAAATTCGTTATATAGAGGGTTGACTGTACTTGTTTGTTTGAATTTTATGTTGAATAAATATGTTTTTTTTTGTGAATACTCTTGATACAACGAACTCCTAGGAATTTTCGGTACAGAACTCTCGATATAACGATTTTTTCGATATAACGAACTCTCGATATAACGAACTTTCGATATAACTAACCTCTTTGGGCCGGTCCCCAGGGGTTCGTTATATCTAGAGGCGACTGTATCAAAATTTAAAAAATTAAATTAAGATCTAATTGTGCAGAATCACATTTTTTGGCTAAAGTTCGGAATCTGTGTTGTGACCAAAAACGTGTATTGACCACTTTTTCAGTCGTTTTAGCCCGATTAAAGTGTAGAAAAAGAGTTTTTAGGTGGGGCTCGATAATTTTTCAAAAAAAAAAAAATTTTACCGAAAATTGACTTTTTCGCACATTCCGGGAAACTTAGCCAAGTACATGTTCAATAAAGTTTGTGCAGCCAAGAATGTCGACCGAACCGAGGAATTCTTTCAGTTGGTGGGTCGTTTCTTCAATCCGGCAATGAATGTTCCTGTCGTTACCGATAATGACGAAGTTCCGGAAGAATATTTAATGAAATAATTGAGGAATTAAACAATTAGGTGTTGTTGAAAGAGTTGTGTGTTATGAATAAACGAAAATTTTTGTCAAAAAGTCAATTTTCGGTCAATTTTTTTTTGAAAAATTATCGAGCCCCACTTAAAAACTCTTTTTCTACACTTTAATTATGCTAAAACGACTGAAAAAGTGGTCAAAACACGTTTTTCGGCACATCACAGATAACGAATTCCTGCTCATTTTTCTTTCTAGGAAAAGTTAAAGATGGATAAAAAAATGTTTTAAATTTCTGTTTTTTTAAATTTTGCTTCATCCTCCGAATTTTTAAATTGAATGCTAACTGAAAAAATTTCGAATTTCAGTCTTTTACGAGAAGCAGCTTTTACCAACTGATAGTTTCCGCCTTCAACGGTGTGACTGCACTACCAATGAACATATATATTTTGTGGACATTGTTTAATAGACGAAAAAACCACCAAAAGTTGACAATAAACCAAGGCAAGCAACCAAGAGATGCAGAAATTAATTTGTCTATTTTCACTCTTATTTTATTTTTAATAGCAGCTATAACTATTAGTTGTCAGGTTAGTTGTTAATGTTTTTGAAATTTTTATCAATGTAAACTTAGGCTTACTATTTTATGTACGGTAGCATAATGGTTGAGTCTGAGATCATATTTATTATCAATCTTCAAGTGTATGCACTTGACTTGTACGTGTGCACAGCTCCCTGGCTATTGTTTTTGTTGAGTGGCGGCATGAGAAAAGAGTTAAAAAGAATTTTTCAAGGCGAGAGTAATATTTTCACGAGCCAAATCAATCACATTGTTGTTAAAAAAAGTTAAATTATCCAAGTGAAATTCGTCATAGATTTTTCCGTAGACAATAATTTATTACAAAAATCAAAAATAAGAACGAATAATATAATTTATATTACAAGTATCAAAATGTGGATTGTTGTTTGTTTATGATTGTTGTGTTATTAATAAAAAAGTGTTTACTGTTTATGGAGCTGTTAGTTGATCCCATTCTGCGCACTATCATTTCAACCATTTAAATACATATTCTAAGGAATTTTTTTTTGTAAAATCAAAAATATATTTTAGTATAGTCTTCAAAGAAGGTGTGTACTTTAGGTTTTAACAAGGGAACGGGAACCTGTGGTGACGAGATATTCTGTTAGGGCCAATGTCCTAGACCATCATTTGGCGAAAACGTGACTCCCCTTTTTGCTTAAAAAAAGTGACTCGGGTTTTCGGCTCGCGGTTTGCCTCTTTTGGCTTAGAGAATGCATACTTTTTGGTCATTTTGGGGCAGAAACGCGTTTTATAAGCTTTTGTGTGAAAAAAGCAAAATTTTTTTCACTTTGCACCTTATCAAATAATAATCTCTGCCCTTTTCGTCAATTTACAAAGAAAATATTTTATAACGTGACACCCAATGACAATATTTACGATCCACAATATTTACGATCCTTTGACCTAAGAAATACCTAAATTACATGAAAAATACGGTTTTATCAATTTTCTTCTCGAAACAAAAATGTTAAATATACCGGACCCAATGTACACACTCCCTCTAAGCCATTTTTATGTTTCCAGACGAAAATTTATTTACAATACTTTTTAAAGTACCTACCCGTATGGAAAAACAAATCAAATCCACTTCAAAATGCTCAAAAAACAAAGATAAAATTAAGTTAAACCAAGCCAATTAAAAATTTACTCTTATTTTATTCACAAAAATTTCTGAGCTGCAGGGAAAATTTTCTTAAATAAATTTTTATCTCCGCCCATTCGAACTCGGTTAATGTTCATAGCCAAAGTAGCATTTGAATTAGCTGCCTGACGATTTCTTAATGCTAAATTGTAGTCAGCCATCCAGAGTAATACCTGCACGCCATGAATATGAATATATGTTTCACCACAGCAGGCCAACATTTCCTTTAAAATTTCTAAGCATTTTTCCGTATTTCCTAAGGATCGGCGCACAAAAAATGAAGAAGTGAGAGGATGGAATTGAAGGGTATTGATTTCTTGCCCGTGGATTTTGTTAGTCTCGATCTTAAACATACAGTTTTTAATGATTAAAATAATCAAATACATGTAAATAAATCATAAAAATGCTTTAAAGGACAATGGTTATGCGCGTGGCATGTGCAAAACTTTAATTTCAGTTCTCTTTGGTCTCTCAGTTTAATCCTTTGAGAACGACTCGAAAGAGTAGAGTGAGAAATGAAAGAGAACTGTCCCCGCCATACAACTTCGGACATGCTGCTGCGCACGAAAACCATTGTCCTTTAAAATAACTTTCCTACTCGTTTTTACTTTGTACTTTTATTTGTATTTATTTGTAGTTTTTACCGTAATATGTAGTATATTGTGCATACTGTATAATTCTAATGAGAGATCTTATCCTGTAATTTTTCAACCCGCCTGCTAGGTAGATGTCTTAGAGCTAGCTCATATTGAATGCAATTTTTTGTTTGAGATATAGCGATCACCCGTCTTTGCCTAGGATCCAACACTTTTTTACAATAGATTTAAAGTCTTTTGCCAATTGTCTTCGATTAGTCTAGTCCGAAAAATTGCAAGAGTTCCGATTTTATCAGTCGTAAATTGCAACAGTTTCGCCGTAAATACTCGCGGCTCTCAATACAACGATCACATTTTTTGATTTCGTTACTTCGAGAGCCGCGGATTCTTTCGGCGAGAAATGACCGACAAGATCGAAATTTATCAAACTTTTGAGACTAACCAAACACAACTAACAAAAGACTTCAAAATCCGAATAAAATAAAATAGTCAATAAAATATTCAAATAAAATAGAATATCTAGAAAATGACCCATCACAGTGGACACAGCAACTCCAAGTCAGCCCACCACTGCTCCGAGTAGAAGATGAAGAAGAAGCTACCGTAAATTCTGCTTTAACTTCTTTAAGCTCTATAAAAAAACTGTTCAGTCAAAACTGAGCGCTTCAGCACCCTGTCAAAAAATGGTCAGAACAGTAGCCTACTGTGTCAGCTACATCAAGAAAAAATTTCCGCGCTTTTGTGAGCGGTAGCCTATCACTGCTAAGGAACATTCAGAAGCAACGTTACTTCTCATTAAACAGCACCAGCAGCAAACGCCCACTTTTAACCTTAAAAAGGCAGACCAATAGAAGGTGTTCCAAGGTGCAAGACGGTGTTCAAAAACTAAAAACTAGGTTAAAAAAATGGCGAGTGGGATGAAGAATCATCCAAGCCAGATATTCTTAGTAGCGACACCTGGTTCACTCGCTCAATGGTCAGACATATGCCCATCAAAGGCCAACATTCGGGCGTCGGCGCCACACTGACAGAATTCCTGTCCAAATTCTGGACATTACATCCCGAAAAATTGTCCGAAAAACCCTGCAAGGATGCATGAAATGCAAAACAGTGCTTGCAAACTTTACCTTCTGCCTCAAATGCCAAACTTACCAGAAAAGAGAGTCCGAGTATCCAGACCATTTGAATACGTAGGAATTGACTACCTAGGTCCAACGTATTCTACTACACAAGGCACTTAACTAAATCCTGCATTCTGCTTTTCACATGCCTTTCCAGCAGAGCTGTTCACTTAGAAGCAGTGTTGTAAAAGCACCGGTGCCGGTGCCGAATTTTGACTTGGCACCGGTGCGGTGCCGGTGCGGTGCCAAAAAAGGTCCGGTGCCGGTGCTGGTGCCGGTGCGCGAATTTTTTGAGGTGGTGCCGTATTTTTTATGTGTTTTCTGTTAAAATTGTGATCAATTTTAAGAAAAGCTGAGCTTTTATTTGTAAAAAACGACAGGATGTTACTTAAAAAAGTGTCAATAAACAGATATTGTTCACAGATGCCGATTCAAATTTCCACGTTTATGATTTGAATCAAGATTTCTTTTACGTAGAGTTTCCACTCAGCTTTGGTCATTGGAGGTGGTGTAGACTCTGTTGAATGTTCTTCTCCGTCCTCCCACCAGTCCACGAGTTTATCGGACAACCAGGAGAGACCTAATATACCTGCGGCATTGACAAACAGCTGCTTAAAGCTACTGACTCCAACCAAGCGCAAGAATCCAGTCATTATATTACAGCACTAGTTTGGACTGGCGCCTTAGGCGCCATTTGTTTTTAAGCTATAAATTTTTTAATATCGGCGCCCAGTTATTTGGCGCCAATTTAAAAACTTTACGAACAAAAGTTCCGAACAAAAACTGAATGTAAATCCTAAAAATAAACTTATCCGACTTTTAAGCCCAAATTTTTTTGTCCAATAAGGCGATGTGAAAAAACCAACACGTATCTGATCTTCCCTAGTTAAAGAGCTATCGAATGACACCAAGATCTCTACATTGTGTCCACAAAAAAGTATGACAAATCGCGTTACGAACAAAAGTGACAAAATGGAGCGTCACAGAGACATGCCTAATACTATATAGAGATAAACAAAGGAATTCATGCAGCTGGAAAAACACTCTCTTTGACTGTCGACGTTGTGACGACTAAGGGTATGCTTCATAGCTATCTAGGAATCGTAGGGCACTATTATGATTCATCAAAACAGAAAATAATGGTTGTTGGACTGGACATCGTCGAAATGATAAAAAGACACACCGGTAACTACATTAGAAAAGAGTTCTTACACATTTTTATTCATTACACATTTTGAGCTAACTGTTGTCTAATTTTATTGTTGCCATCTTTGCATGACGTTTTCAACCTTCATTAAAAACAAAATTTTGCATTTTCGCTCATTTTGCTGTCTCTTACGATATCTTTCAAAAAACTATCTTTTTTTACCTAACATTTCAAGTGATCGGTGCCGGCACCGGTGCGGCACCGGTGTTTTAAGACGGTGCGGCACCGGTGTTTTAAGACGGTGCCGGTGCCAAGCGGTATGTCCGGTGCTGGTGCCGGTGTCGGTGCCAACTTTTAGTTTTTTACAACACTGCTTAGAAGTGATCAACTCACTTGACACCACAAGTTTTCTGAATGCTTTCAGAAGATTGTATTTCGCAGAGGCAAACCAGCCAAAGTTCTCTGTGACAACGATGGTCAATTCAGAGCAGGAGCAGACTCCTTCGACAAGGCCTGGCAAGCTACAGTAGTAGCAGCCAAAGATAAGCCGTATTTCGCTGAACAGCGAATACGCTTGAAGTTCATACCAGAACTCTCACCTCACCAAGGAGATGTCTATGAACGTCTTGTAGCTTTAGTCGAGTGTTTTTTTCAAGAAGACTGTTGATCGACACATTCTCAGCCAAGATGAACTTCAGAATTTTACAACAGAAGTGGAAGCAACTCTTAACAATCGACCACCGACTTATGTCTCAACTGAAGCAGGCGATCCACATCCACTCCAACCAATTGACTTCCTGTATCCAAAAGCAACTGTCACCCTCCATAGCCCTCCTGACAAGGACAATTCAAAAGATGCCCTACATACCACGCATCTCAAAGAAAATCAGCAAGTGAAATGCTCTAGTGTTTCACTTTATTCGGCTTCTAAAGTTGAATCCTACTCCCGCAAAGCTAGAAAGTTTATAGTTGTCTGCCAATATTATGCAGACAAAGGGATAAAGCTGAATCACCCCCTATTCCCCTTGTGTGGGTCAGCGAGGAAAGGCTTTCACTATGACTACTTTCCTCTCGAGATTCTCAGAGTAGGGCAGGATAATAATGGGAGCCCTCCGGAAACTCTAATGGACTCCGCAGCAAAGACTCCAAACCAAAACCGGCGTGGCCAAACTCTCCATCATCCTTGCAATCTCTGCTTCCTGATTGCTTTGAAAGCAGGACAGGCCGAGCCTGATTATTTGATCTGATTATTTCTATCTGACGTCTATCTAATTACTTTTGCTGCTCTCCACTCTTCAGCTTCGATCCTTCAATTTTCTTCCACTTCTCTACACAACAGCCAAAATGGCCGAACAACAAAAATTTGCACGAGCAGAAAATTAAGGTTGAAGAGGCTGGAAAGGATTGATCTACGGATCGACTTCGAAAATCTCTAAAAAATATCCTGCACAAACCTGCACCCTGGACCAGGCTAAGGATGAGGGCATTTCCCTAACTCAACCCCCTCCCCAAGTCAACCAGCCGAAAATTCACCACCCAAAGTTCCATGTTTCAGGCTAACCCATCTTTTCAGAAGACTCAGAACAAGTCTCTGATTTCTCCACAACAACCTACACTTGTATTTATTAGTTCTCAGCTAACACCTGCTACTCATCAACCTAAGTGGCCTTGCATTTTCCGTGTTTTTCCGTCTCAAAACCTGAGAATTCTGGGTTTCAAGAAACTTCAAATCCATTCCCTCCGTACTCAGTGGTCTCCATGGTGTCTCAAAACCCATCAAACAGATCATCAGAAGACCACCCAAAACCACTAGCATCACTTCCGAAAAGAACCTTAAATATACAATTAAACGTTTATAAACCAAATAACCACTTCTCTAACCGAGATAATTTAACTGAGTTATTGGTACTTGGGTGGGCTCCATCTTTGGCTGCTCAGTCACATCCTTCTTGTTCATTGCCTACTGCATTTCATGAAATTAAAAAATATTTAAGTTGTTGAAAATTTCACCTCTACCCGGCTTGCACTTTCTTTAACCACGATGATCACTATTATCTTCTTGACCCAACCCCACAACCACTTACCGAATCCCATTTAAACTTAGATCTGAAATATCGAACAGTTACAAACTCAATAATTTTATTTGAAAAATGATCCTATGTTAGTTTGTATGCTTTTTGTTTGCCTTGATTGCTCTCTATGCTAGTTGTTTTTTTCTTCATTTTGTGTGATACACTATTTGTTGTAAATGCTTTAGCTATTGGCTGTTTGAAATAAATAAATTAAGCTATTGTATAACTTTCGATAACCGAAATTAGATAACAAGATTTACAAATGTTAATTAAGAATTCAAAAAGACAAACTTACCTGATAAAATTTAAAAGAAAAATTTTGCGTTTTTATTGCGGATATCACGAAATATCGAGTAGTGAAAAAGCTCAATTAGTAGAACTGATTGGCTGGTTTCACTCCACTTCATTTCTGCCAAAAATAAAAACACTTGCTCTGGCTGACCTATATTTCGCAATAATATTGCGAAATAAGTAACACCTGCTTAAAATAGCGTCATAGGTATAGGCTCAAAAGGGGGCGGAACTTGAGACCCTCCTATACCTATTGGTTTATCGTTTAAAGTGCCCAATAGGTATAGGGCAGAAAGACGGCATCCTTTGAAGATGCGGAAATTGGTCCCAGTACTACTTGTGATATCTCGAAATGTAGCACGTAATCAGTGCTATCTATTGTGCACAAATTTGTATGAAAGTGCTTTCAATTTCACAGAGAATTTTTGGTTTTCAATCTTTCAGTTATTTTTTTAGAAATCTTCAATTTTTACATAAAAATGTCCATATTTTTGTGTGGAAGTAATGTCTAGCTAAATACTGGTGAGCAAAAGCAGGAACAGAATCTAACAGTTATTTTTACACTGAATAAAGATGTGGCAAAATGTACAAAAAGAATACATGAGTTGTGTCATGAATATGCATAAACTTTTTTTCAATAAGCAAAACCCCTGATTCTCACACCGCATTCGCGTTCAGCATGATAGATTTAATTATAAAACTACTCTTTATATTCCGGGGGATATTACGTTATGTACCTTTTGTCCAATTCTGGAAAAATGTACATAACCTAACACACCAAGTTATAATTCACCAATCTGAAAAAATTGAAAACATTGCCTATTTTTACGCTGTTTCACCATATTTTTCAACGTGGGACCTGGCAAAAAGAGACTCTAAATGCATTTTCCCCCGATAAACCAGTTATTTTTTGTTTTTGGCTAACTTGGGTGGGTTTCTGCGCGATGCTGAAAAGGAGAGCGATTAGCACGCAAAAAGCCGATCGTAACTTCTGTTTTTTCTAGACCAGTTTTTCGTGCTGAGTATTCCTATCGCAGTGGTTTTGGCAGAAATGGCAGTCGTTCCGCGGAAAAATTTATTTTTATAAACTGACTAAGATTTCAGAAACGTTTTTTACAAAAACATTCATAGATTTATGATTACGTCAACACTCACAAGATTATAAAATCTCATTTTGTAGAGGAGGAAATGAGCTTTCTAACCCATATTTAATTTTCAAGTTTTTGTGTTAAGATCGCAGATAAAATGCATTTCGAATTGACATGTTTTTAGGCCACTAAATTTTCGTGAAAAAATGTCTTTAACTTTTTTTGAACTCTTTTTGAATCAAGCGTTAATCATAAAGCAAATAAGAAATAACAGACAGCAGCGGTTTTTTTAATACTAAATAACAATAGTTGATTTAATAATTGTCACAAAATATTCAAAACCAGTATATAAGTTGTAACATGAGTTTCTCAACCTTCTTCCTGCTTGACATACTCACAATTCAGACGTCAGATTCGTGATCAGCTTGGTCGATTTGCTTATGAAACTGCTTTCAGGATTCGAAACTCACTGTCAAAATTCAAACTCCGCTCAAGACAAAAAAAAATTTAAAAAATTCAACGTTTGAATGTTTTTTGTCTTCAGCGATAGTTGAATTTTGACAGTGAGTTTTGAATTCTACAAGCAGTTCCATAAGCAAATCGACCATGCTGATCACGAATCTGTCGTCTGAATTGTGAGTTTGTGAAGCAGGAAAAAGGCTGAAAAACTCATGTTACAACTTATATACTGGTTTTGAATATTTTGTGACAATTATTAAATCAACTATTGTTATTTAGTATTAAAGTTAGGAAGCTTATTTTTTCCTCTACAAAATAACATCCTGTGGGTGCTGTTGTAATCATAGAGCTATAAATCTCTGTGTAAAAACGGTTTTTGAAATTTTTATCAGGTTGTAAAATAAGTTTTTTTCGCGGAACGACTGCCATTCCTACCAAAACCACTGCAATAGAAATACCTAGCACAAAAAACTTGTCTAGAAGAAACAGAAGTTACGATTGGTCTTTTACGTGTCGCAACCGAGGTTGTTAGTTCAAATCTCTATGGGTGCAAAATTACTCTATAAAAAAATTACTACCGTATTTCTTCTAATAAGCTGGCGGTCTCCAATAGTCGGGCAATCTCTAATAAACGGGCACCCTCGGAGGTGATTGGAAAATAAACGGGCATGCTCGCTTATTAGAAGAAATACGGTACTATGTTTTTACTACTAAAGGGTATCACCATCTGAGTAGCCCCATTTGTGTAAATATAAATACATTTTGGAATACTTATAGGGTTTTTACCTTGTTTTTATGACTATTTTGTGTTGTTTTTGTGTAAATATCTGCAAAAATGGTTTATATAAAAATTTTATGCATTAAATGAGGAGTTAATCCGATTTAAATCACAAGTGCTTGTGTATTGATTAAACACTAAAACAATGAAAAGTAGAGTGCAGAGTGTACTGCTGTGCAACAGATTATGTCCCATCTTTGCTAACATAATATATTTTTTCTACTGCATAATATTTTTAATAACACCTAAAATAATCTTGCTCAGCTAAGCATTGACTGCATAATGTGTCTATACATAAAATTGTCTTTTTTGTAAGGCTAGAAATATGTTTGAACTACTAAAATTCTTATCTGCTTTAATTAAAACAGTTTCTATGGTGTATTTTAATAAAAATGATGCAATTTTTCTTTGATTACTAACACTCATTGCCGTTATTTCTATTATTTTCCGTTATTTCTATTATCTCTGAAAAATGCCTAAAAATGAAAACAAAATGGGCAAGTGGGGCGCAACTGCCTACATTATCGGCAATATTATGGGTGCTGGTATATTTATTAGTCCAGCTTCTATTTTAGTATACACCAAATCGGTAATTGCTTTATATTTCATAAAAAAATCAATGACGAGTAATAATAGGTTGGTCTAGCACTGTGTATATGGATCCTGTCGGCCATAATATCCATACTTGGAGCCTACACTTATGTTGAACTTGGCACTAGTATTCGACGTTCTGGAGCAGACTTTGCTTACCTAACTTATGTTAAATGGTAATAGTTTAAGGACAGTATAATGTGACCAATGGATACAATTTTTTTTGCATTTTTTCATTTTTAACCAAAACACCAACATAGCAATCGAATTTCACGCGAAAAAGTATTCGAAACTTAATAATTCATTGAAGAACATGAAAAAGCAAAAAACCGAAACCAAAAAATTAAAATGCAGATGTTTTTAGGAATCTTCTTATAATTTCTTTTTAATATTTTTTAATTTGGTTTTTTGAAGTCTTTTCGAAAATGTCTTTGGTCAGTCTAATCGGATATATCGTATGGGTTTCGATTTTGCAAATCATTTTTTTTAATTTGACAATTTCGCCGTAAGGAACGGCGTAAGGACCCACATAACACCATCTACTTTTAGAAAATAAGTGGTGTTGTATCGAGGTCCGCCGGTTTTTACGGCGAAATTGTTAAATTAAAAAAAACAATCAGCAAAATTGAAATACATACGATATTTTCGTATGGATTTCATTCGTGTTAGGTCAGTTAGCTTGTACAGTAATCTCTTAAACTTACATTCACTCACATTTCTATTAGCGCCTGCGCATTTTGATGTGATAAAGTTAAATAAGACGGTCGTTCCCATCATCGATACTATCATCTTGTAACGCAGAGTGTGAATTATTGTAAGACTCAAATGAATTGAATTTTGCTTAATGTAAAAAAGTGTTTTTTTTTTTCATTGAGAAGACTTTGAGAACCGTTAATGCAAATTACAATTTCACGGCTTTTAATTATTGGGGCGAAATCACAAAACTTACAAAATCTGGGGTGATTTTCACTTTTTATATCTCTCACATTAACTAAAAGACGTAAAGTCATGTGTGACTAGAAACTTTAACTTGTTTGATTGGATTATTATTAGGTTGTCTCAAAAGTTCGCACCGCGTTGCCTTGGTCCTCCCTGTTGAAAATTTTGTACAGTTTTAAAAAGTTCTCTGTGTTTATTTTGCAATGTTTTTCAGTTTTTCGTTTATTTTTTTGAGAAAGTTGTGGAATTTGATGGAGATTATTTTGTTGATTAATTGTTATGCTTTGTTTTCAATAAAATTTGAAATTTTGCTTTATTTGAACGTTTGACTGTGAAACGGTGCGAACTTTTGAGACAACCTAATATTAATTTTTGATGGGATTATTTACACTTAAATTAAAAAAACTTAACCCCCCCTAATACTGATGTTCACATACATACTTTATACTCATACCGACAAAAGATCAAAAAGACACACATTTTGACACGCATGTTTGAGCTCAACCCAACCTACCCTGCGCCTAATGTTTCTACTGAGCAAAAAAGTTGCTGCACACAAAAAGTTCCCTGAAGTAAACAAGAGCTAAAGTTTCCGCTCTTTATCCAGACCCTCTGATAGATTTTAAGCGACTTTCTTTATAACATCTCTCTATGACGACCCGGGTTCGCCTGGTCTCTTCAGGGTCGTTGTGAAGGGATTCGACTGTGTTGGAAAGTTTTCAGTTATCCAATACTTTATTCTATTATAATCATTTTGTTCTAGGAAATCTATAGCCTTTGCTTTTATGACATGTGGCTGTATTCTTACTTATCCTGCGACACTCGCTATTCAGGCTGCTACATTTAGCGAATACATGATTCAAACCCTAAATATCAAATTTGAAAATGAATGGGCTTTATTCGCTAGTAAAAAGCTGATTGGGTTTTCACTTATCTGTAAGTCCCTGTTTAAAAATTAATATTTACAATTTAAGATGTTCACGAAATTCAGGGCTTATTCTCTATCTCAACTTTTTTTCTATTAAAACTTTTGTCTCCCGCTTTGAAATAATTTCTGCAGTAGCCAAACTTGCTTCAACCGGTCTAGTAATTTCTATAGGCATGTACTATTTGATTATCAAACAAAAAACAGAGTATTTGGCTGATCCATTTGCTAATTCTACGCGTGATCTAGGCAGAATAGCTGACGCCTTTTTTGGAGGCCTGTTTGCATATGATGGATGGGATGTACTCAATTTTGGAGTTGAAGAATTAGACAACCCTAAAACGTAATTATTATAAGTTTTTTGTTTGGTTTAGTAAAAAATTTGTAATTTTGTAGCACCATGTCTTTTGCCATAATAGTAGGCATGCTGACAGTAGCTGTAGTATTTTGTTTGATGAACCTATCTTTTTTTGTTGTACTCAGTGCTAAAGAAATCACTAGCTCAAATGCTGTTGCTTCGGTATGAACTTTTTGTTATTGTAAATATTACAAATTAGCTATTGATTTATGAGAAGCTGTTTCATCCACTTAAATCTGCATTGAAACAGAACTTTTTTAGATATTTGCTCAACACACAATGGGCCAGTTTCAGTATATTATACCAATCTTGATTAGTCTCGTGTTGATCGGCACTTTTAATGGAACGATGTTTGCAGGAAGCAGGTAGTTTTCATCTTAAACATTTTTGGTCCAGATGTCAAATAATCCCCCTACCAAAAAAGTTAGCGAAAAATACTCGAAGATGGAGCGTAAAAACAGTCAGGCTCTCTCTGAAAAAGACCCTTTTAATTTAACGTTTTGTTCTTGTTCAAGCGAAATAATTTTTTCATTTAATTTTTGAATTTTGGATTTTGAAGCCGCGAATGCGGCTGGCGCTTTCCTTTTCCTTGTTTGAAACGACAAAAAATTTAAATTTAAGCATTTTGGTACTTACCGTATTTCTAAAAGGCCCCCTCTAATAAGGCCTGCCCTCAACTTTGAGGACCTATATCTCAGCCCAGAGTCAATTTTTGGAAAACTCGACAATGGCCTGCATACTTTTGTCAACGCCCCTCTTAAAAATGCGAATTTCTCGCCGCTCTTTTTTTTAAACGAAAGCTGACATCAAGGCGAATCTAAAAAATTCTACAACAGAAATTTTCGAGCATTTTATGACCATATTTTTTGATAATTCATAAAAAGTGTGACCCACCCACCCGACCCAAATACTATATAGAGATTAATAAACATGTCATTATTGTCTAAACTAATCAATTAAAATGAGCCCTTAATAGCCTAAAGCCAAACTAGAATTTTACATTTTTGGAAAAAATTACCAAAAGCCGTTAAGTAAGGACTAGAGTTGGAAATCGTGGAATTCTACGAAATTCCACGCCTGTTTCCAAGCCTGTACGAAAATCGTAGAAATAAAAAACATATGAGAAAATCAAAATTTTAAATTTCTGTTGTCTTAAAGTGCATAAACGCTATGCTTTTACACAGTTAACATGGAATTGTGGAAAAATTTTGAAGTTTTTGACAGCATTTGGGCGTTTAGCCAGCAAAAGTGCAAATCTTTGATTTTTTATTTTCTCAGCAGTTTTTCGCATCTTTATCAAAAAATCGGCATAGCAAGATCTGCGGATAAGCATTCTCGGAAGGTCATTTGCGGACGCACATTTGCAGAAGGGTATATGCGGACGGAAGCTTGTTCTGTCGCTTGTCTCTGATCCAGTCCGCCAGTCGATCATCGAGCACTTCATGCAGCACGTTTCGACCACCACCTTTAATGCGCTTGTTCTTTTATCCATTAGATTACGTATCTCTAAAAAGTTGGTTCTATAATGGCTACAGGCATCTGATATCTACACTTGGCGTTGAAGCTTGACCTTCTGCTTTGTCCAATCTTGGATTCGCGCTCGATTTCCTTTGGTGAACTTCTTCGCAGCCGATTTGACAAAGTACTTGATCCCCCATTCTATTGCCTCAAGCTTGTACTCGACGGCGTAATTCCCGCGCTTCTTCCTCAATATTCCAGGTTCCTCTTCGAGCAACTGGATCTCGTCTTCTTCGTCGCTGGCCATATATGATCTGTAAAGGAAATTATTAGTAAGTTGTATCATAGTCATGCCACAAGAAACGAGCTTTCGCGTTTTAATGAAAGCGCACTGGGTTCGGCCACTTGAAATTTGTGAACCGAAATTACAGTTATAGAAGTTTTGTAACATCATAGCTGACGACATCTTGAGAAGGTTGAAAAATAGACAAGCACCCTCCAATAGACGGGCACTTTCTAATAGACGGGCACCCCCAGAGAGGGGTTGAAAAATAGACGGGCATTCCCGTCTATTTGATTTTATACGGTATTAGGGTCGAAAAATACTGTTACGATGGATAGTTGTTGAATTCTGTACGCACTCCTTAATTCCACGATTTTCGTGGAATTTCGTGCAATTCCACGTGGAATTCCACGATTTACAATTCCACGTGGAATTCCACGATTTACAATTCCACGTGGAATTCCACGATTTACAATTCCACGTGGAATTCCACGATTTACAATTCCACGTGGAATTCCACGATTTACAATTCCACGTGGAATTTAACAACGCTAGTAGTGACCAATTTAAAGTAATTTTAAATTTAGATATCTATTTGCAGCCTCCCGACAACGTCAATTTCCAGCCTTTCTCAGTTGTGTTAATTCCAAACATGACAGCCCTAGAGCTGCCTTATTTATACATGTATTTCTGGCACTGTGCTTTAGTTTTGCTGGCAATCTGTCTGAGCTAGTCAACTACGTGGGCTTTTGCTATTGGGCTCAAAGAGTGCTCACTACCATAGCCTTACTTTATATCAGATTTTCCAAAATCCCTGTGCATCCAGACGCTATCAAAACACCAATTATAGTACCATTTCTATTTTTGCTGTCTTGTACAGCTTTATGTGTTGTTACTCTTATTCAAGACTTTAAATCCGCCTTTTTTGGAATTCTAATGCTTTTCGGAGCGTTTGTGATATATTATTTGTTTGTATGGGAAAACAGCTTGCTCAAAATTCCATGGTATAATGGTTGGATAAATGAATCTCTGTGTGTCGCAACTCAACTCGCCTTTAATGGACTGATCGATCTCAGTGAACATTCTGAAGACGTAGCTATGGTAGAGGATACAGAAAAGTTAAATCAGAAGACTCTTAGAATAGAAGATTTCGCTAAAAAAAATGGAAACAGTACTAAAAAGAGAAAAGTGTTTGCGATAGATGGAAAAATATAATATAGATCATGAAAAAAATTAATTTGAAAATTGTAAATAATGTTTGATAGCGAATTTTTTTTATGCTTTATTATTAAAAATCTTGCTTGAAAAACAAAAAAAACACAATTTGTTTATTTCCAAGTAGTCCATAATATTGAAAAAACAATATCGCAAGAGTCAGGCAAACTTTTGTGTATCAGTAATTTTTACTTTCAAAAGTAAATTATGCAGATTGAGACAAATTTGAAAAATTTTACATTAAAAATGACATACAGTCGCCTCTGGATTTAGTGTAACTCTGTGTATATTTTCCCAGTCCTTACAAGCTTACACTAAATCTAGAGGCGACTAAACTCTAATATTCACAATTTAATTTGTTTTTAATTTTTTAACAAATAAATAATTCTATCAAAACAAGTTTTCAGTTAGTTTAAATGGTTTCAATTGGCTGATAGATTCATGAGCTGATAAAAAAAAATCTACACTTGTTAAAAGACTCTATTCAAAAAACTTAAGTTTATTGTATGAAAAATGAGCAATACATTTGATGTAAGATTTAAGTGATGTTTTCAAGTGCTGATAATTAACCCATTTTTGCCGGAATTAAATTTTTTCATGGATGCTTTCTACATTTTTCTGTTTTTAATCATTTTTCGCAACAAATTTTAAGGCAAGTTATTACTTACTTTTTGGCTCATCTCACTGGCTAAACAATGAGTGGTAACTTGCCCAATAACTGTTCAAAAGAGTGGTTCGAAAACACAATGCAACAAACATGATTTTCAATAAGAGGAGGTCGGCCTGTTACAGAATTCACGGAATACTTTTTTACCTCGAGTTCACATGACAATTACTTTTATTTATACCAGGAAAGTCATTTTTAGATCACATTTTCATAAAAAACCGAATATTTTAGCTTTAGCAGCAGTCTTTACAGTGAAACAATAGATATTCATGCAATTTTGGATGAAAAGGAGGATTAAGGAAATTTTTGGTACAAATTCGTCACAAATGGGTGAAAAGGGTACAAAATTTTGTTGAGCTATCACAAATTGTATTTTACTGATTTTAGTTATCAAGAAAAATTAAATTTAAAAAATTCCACAGCGGGGAGTAAGGCAGTTTTCGGCAAGAATTCCTACCAGCCGGCATTAATGGGTTAATTAATAAAACTCTTACTTCATATCAAAATTATAATAAATTTCATATTTTGTAAAAATTACATATCCTTACATTTTTTGTTGATACTATCTTGATATTTCACTAAATAAATTTATAAAATGTAATTAAGGTCTAACCAAATTACTCGTGGTCTAATGACTCACTATCCAGTTTCCAAAATTTTGGTATAATAGGAATGTGAGTATAGTATGACGATCATGACGCACCACTTGAAAACATGTAGGTATCCAGCTGGATTTTGACCATGCACAAGTTTTTACCTACTGGAGCCATTTACTTCGTCGGACATCAAAGGAAAACGACCCGCACCATCGTGTTCACCACATGTTTTTCTACCCGTTGCTGCAAATGGGCGCACCGGGGTTTCATGTATTAAATAAGTGTTTTCGAGTATTAATTGCAAGTCGCCAATAAATCAAAAAATAAATCCTAAAAACATTTTGACGAAAACTCTTTCTCCGCTAAGCAAACCAAAAACTATGACACTCTATTCGTGTTCAGCATGGTCGATATGCTTATAAAATTACTTTTCCAATAAAAACTCACTGTCAATTTTTGAATTCCGCTCAGGACAATGAATATTTAAACTTAAAATTTTTGGATTTTTTCGAGGGTTAAAATATTGTTGAAGTGTTTGAAGTGTTAAGTTGTTTTGGTCATTGCTGATCCAGACGCCGATACGTGCCATTTAAAATACTCAGAAGTTAAGACTGTTATATTACTGGAGGCAACAGGCTCCTATCGGTGTCTTTATCGTATTTTAGAATTTTAATTAATATTTTATTTGCCTCTTGGATTATTTTGTTGCTCACCAGTGATAACTCTGTTGTGTTTATATTAAATTTCAAATAAAAATGCTCTGATACAAGTGGCCGCTCTTTATAAGAACAGGTTGAGTGATCTTTGGTTAATCACGCTCTCAATAAAGACGTTCTAAATAAGGACAGCTTTCTGTCGGTTCCTTGAGTGTCCTTATTGCTAGCGTTGACTGTAGTATCGTTTGTGTGATGTTTTAAATAATAAATAAATATTTTTTGTTTTTTTCACTTATCGGGACAACTCCTCTTTATTTCAGTGTTCTATCCGTAAATAATACTCCGAAAACATTTTTTATTAAATTTATTTTATCCTGAAACAATACATTTCACATGATAACACATACGAACGATGAATATCATAAGGCAAGTTTGGTGGATACAAAAGCAAAATGTCTTTGAGTAATTCTTCGAAAGGGTTCTTGTCCTTGATGCTATTCCTCCACCAGAACTCTTCCAAGTAGGCAACCAGATAATGACATGCTGTTCCAATATGATTTTCGTTGCGCTTCTTAGATGACCGCCACAATTTTTCGACGGTATCAGTGTGTGCTGTGAAGATTTAAAATTAACTTATGCTTAACTTAACATACCGTATTCTCTCTATTAGTTCCACACTCTCTATTAAACCCACACCCCCAACTTTGAAGACCTGTATCTCATCTCAGAGAAAAAATTCAACAAAGCTGTTTATTGCATTGTCTTAACTCCCACGAGCTCTACCGATTCTGTTTTTGGATTTTGGTTTTTCACTCAAAAATCTCGAGATCGACCCCAAATTTTTCCGATTTTCGGACGATTGAAAAATAATCCCACATGTGGAACTAATAGAGAGAATACGGTATATGCTTAACGAGCACACATTTGCACAAAGGTATCTCCGGATTCTGGGTCGACAAAATTTTCTTATCATTGACCGTCAAGTGCGACAGTGTGAGATTATTGCGCTCTAATCCGTTGTAGCCTATAGATGAAAAAATTGTTTACATATATCTCGCTTTCCGTTTATATAGATATCACCTTTCCATAGATCACTGATGATGTACGGATTCAGGATGAAAACGACGGCGAATAACTTCTTCCAATGTAGCCTTAATTCGAAGGCCCAACTGCAGAAAAGGGAGATTATTTTTTCAAACGGAAGCTTTGTATCCTAGATAAGAACAAATTCAGTCAGAAAATGGAAAAAACTAGGCACCTGGAACCAGTTGTCTGTGCGCATATTGATCTTCTGCTTGCAGCTCTTGACATTACATGCCTGTCGATAAGTTCAAACAGTCAGAGAAACAGTCACACTGGGTCAGCATTTTTTTTAAATTATATTTCTTAAATTGCAGAAAAGTTCTATGTATGGCTACAGACGTCACACATCTTCCAGATGGCGACCAAATTTTCTTTCTTGCACTTATTATAAATCTGCTTGATATTTTTGTCTATTTACTTTTCGGACTAGAGCTGCTTAGAGTTTATGTACAAAAAAGAATAGGTTATTGTTCTAAAAATATTATTTTTAATAAAAATTCAAATTTCAGATGTACAAAGCTCGATTTCTATGTTCAAATCTCTTTTAATGATCATGTTGGTTGATCTAATAGGCTGGGGCTCCAATTGCCTTTTCCTGAATGTGAGGCTCTTCAGTTGGCCACTCATAAATTTACTTGATCCTACCTCTTTGCAACGCTGATGTGTATCTACTCTAGTTACCTACTTGTTGGCTGCAGCTACCGCTCTTGATGCTCCTATACTGTACTGTTGCAGCAAAGAATACCGAAAAGCTTATCAAAAAGTGTTTAGCTTAGGTTCGCACAGAGAGCAATCAACCCAACAAGTGGAGCATCTTCAAACTACTAAAACCTCTAGTCCTATTAATTTTACACCAAAGAAAAAAATCATTATTTGTTTTGTTCTTTATTTTTGTGACAAATCTACTTATTAAATTTAATAATCAAATAAGAAACAATTTTTGTCGTCCTTTACCACATTTACAATTATTATCGCAATTATATTTAAAGGTACTTAAAAATGTTTTCCTAATTGTTGACTTGTAGGAATGGCCAAAATAAAGCTCAGACTACCGTATTCTCTCTAATAGAAGCGCACTCTCTATTAGAAGCGCACTCTCTAATATAGAAGCGCACCCCCCGAGGGAGGTTGAAAAATAGAAGCGCATGCGCTTCTATTAGAGAGAATACGGTATCTAGACTAGAAAGTTTTATAAAGCGCTGTTTTTTAGTTGCATAAAACTAAAAAAACCAGTCAGCAGCAAAAGAAAAGGGTCCAGCAGGTCTGGTGACAAACGGATTTTCAGCTTCATCTACAGGACAAGTCTCGCATTCTATCAGCCCAGCAATTACCTTAGCCATAATGACGTTGTCTTTAAGACAAAAGGCATGATGTTGCTCGTGTTTGTCCACGATCACTTGGTGCGGCAACCGCTTCATCATTTGCTCTGCAAACTCGGGCAAGATCCAGTAGTCACCAGTTCCATAATAAAATCGAATGTGTTCTTTAGCAGCAATCAGGGATTCGTCAAATTCGCCAATCTGAAAAAATTTCTTTTTCAATCTCGGGGGTTACTGGCTGCTAGGGTCGACATTTCTTTTTTAATTATTAAAGTACAACTGCCCATTAACTAAACATCTTTTCACAAGAAAACCATCAAAATGTTTTTTATAGTTAAAAATTATACTTTTGGTTCCAACAACGAACTTAAAACAACTGTTTTCTAAATAAAACTTTTTTCTAATTTATCGTTTAAATTAGGGTCAAGTAGAAATATTCTAACAACTACTAGCGGACTACAACTACAAGCGGAATCCCAAAGACATGGATAAATCAAAAATATCGCTTAAAATTATGCTTCAAAAACCTAATCTAGACTTAAAGATCTATTTTTATAAAAAAAAGTTGAACTTCAAAACTACACAATACCTGCTTCATCTCAATGCATGTGATGTAAGCCACGTTTCTCATGCAGTTAATAGCCAAGACTTCAGCTCCAGCTCTCGAAATACACTCAGGGCATTTGCCATATGGCTTTAGGCTGCAGCTCACTATGGCTCGCTTCATCCAAAAAGGAGTGATTTTAAGCCAGGAAAACATAAATCTGGTCAATTTGTCGTGCTTGCTCATAAACTAAAGAAAATTATTTTCTATTTTCTTCTAAATAATTTTTCAAAAACCTTGGCGATCGGCTTAAGCCGAGCTCCATTAGGTGTGTCAGATAATCTTTCAATAGCAGGAAATAAAGGGTATGCCATATGCAGGTTCCAGCCATTTTCAACCAGAAAGGACAAGGTTTTCAAGGCGATGTAGCTACCAATAGAGTGACCAATCACAAACAGTTTGCCTTGCTTGGGCAGATACTCTTGGCAAAACTCTTTTTTGTGCTCTATTTGATCGTCTAGGGAGAACAGATCTAGATCAAGTTAAAATTTATATGACATTTTTTTAGATATGCACTTTTTTCCATCTTAAACAAGTCAACAGCAAGGGTCAAGCTCCCATGGCTATGGCTGAAACTTTTTTCGTACACAACAGAAGATCCTTTCAACGGACCAAAAAAATTCATAAATTTAAATTTTGACAAAATTTTCTGAAAAGAATAATGTAATCTTACCACTAGGCTTGCTTTTGCCAGTTCTTGCTAGTTCACGGGGCATGGGTACGTGATTTAGATGGGAAACGGTGTAAAAGTAGACCATGCCATGCTTAGCGCCGATCAGGGGAATTAGTTCTCGGCCGAACTGCTCGTAGTAACCTTCGTTTCCACTGTTTCCTAAAAAAATAAAACTCAAAAAGTTATCAATTTTATTGGTTCTTATTACCTGGGATCATTAGAAAATTTATTCTTCTATCACAATCAGACTCTGAGACTAGTAATGACTGATTCGTAGATGATACATTGGTCATTATAGAGATTCGAGTCCATCTCTCGGCTACTTTTACCCATTTGACCTCCCTCAAGACTGGCTCTGAGAGCAGAGGAGTGCCCATTGCACTGGTTAAATTGACCCCTTAATAAAGCTCTTTAAGTGAAACAAAAAAGTAAAAAGATTATCGGTCGGGAGTATTGCTTGTCTAGACTATAGCTGATATAGTGATCAAATCAAAAATTGTCGGCAAAATGCCAACTAACAATGTAATACACAAAACAAACATTTTTTTAAAGGTGCTTAATATAATATTTAAATTTGCACAGATTGCAAACCCCTATTTTAAGGTTAAGGTTAATTAAGGTTAAGTTTGAAAAGTTGTGTAGACTTTGATTATAACAAATCTTTTTCTCAAAATCTAACTTGTTTTTTTAAATAGGTACCGTATTTTCTTCTAATAGGCCCACATGTGGGTTTTTTTTACTGCCCTTCAGAATGTAGGTTTATTAGAGCATGTTGGCTTATATTTTAACCAAAATTTTGGCAAGTCCTGTTTCAGGACTTACAATTTACTTAGAGTAAGTCCTATCTCAAACCTTTGTATTACAGTCAAACCTTTATACAACGGCATCCCCAAAAGTTCGTTTCCGCCTAGGGTTTGACGCTTTCTTTACCTCGATTTGGAACTTTTTTGTAGGTCTGTTTTGACAGTCTAGTCCCAAAAATTGCAAGGATTCTGATTTTGCGGATCTTTTTACACAAACCAAAGATTTTTCACTCTAAAAAAACCAAACCTCGATATAACTCTATTTTCGAGAAGTGGTGCCGTTATATGAAGGTTTTTTTTTTTTTGAGTGAAAAATTTTTAGTTTCGGGAACGAACTTTTCGGGGTGCCGTTGCATAGAAGTTTAACTGTATAACGGCTGACATGTTACATTAAGCAAGTCCTGTTTCAGGACTTACACATTCCATGAACTGAATCCTATCCCAAAACTAACACATTAAATTGCGTATATCCTATTTGAGGACAGTAAAACATGTTTTTTTTTTCAAATTTAGGGTGTGGGCCTATTAGTACATGTGGGCATATTTTTTTTTGACTGCCCTTCAGCAAGTGGGCCTATTATGGCTCCTTCACGACGTAAGTGTAAGTGTAAATTTAAGTTTAAGTGTAAATGTAAGGGGTCTTCACGATGCCAAAAACATTTACATTTACACTTATGCCTTCACGATACGAGTGTAAATGTAAATGCAAATTTGGAACTTTTATTACTGAAACAGTGATAATTTTACAGTAATCATAAAACTTGAAAAAATCAATATTTGTCAAAAAGAAACACTTATTTTGCAAAAAAAAGTAAATAAGTAAAAAATTTGCAATTACGTTTACACTCGTATCGTGAAGGGGTAAGTGTAAATGTAAGTGTAAATGTAAGACGTCTTCACGATGCAAAAATTATTTACATTTACACTTACGTCGTGAAGGAGCCATTAGAGGAAATACGGTAAATACAGTCGAATCTTGATAAACGGAAGCTTTCAAAAATTCTGTCGGTTCACTAAGAAATTCAAGAATATACCCCAAATAAAAGGACACTCTAATAAATGGGCACCTTAAGCGTGGTCCTGTTTAATAAAAGTACTCTCAATAAACCGACATCTTGCACATTTTTCAAAAATTTTAGTGATTTTCTAAAATTTTCAAATTTCAGTGAAATTTTGCTTTTCTGATAATTTGTGTTTTTGTGTCATTTTTTCTTTGTGAGGTGTGGTCTATGTTACCGTAAATTGTATAATACAGATGTAAGAGCGTAAAACATTTAGGGAATGTGAATTTAGGAAATGTGAACAAGGTTTTCGTGATATAAATTTTGAAGCCCTGATATGATAATGATATGATGTGCGTGATATGATATAATATCATGATGATATCACGATAATATGATAATGAGATGATATCAAGTGATATCAGCATTTTTATTTCAGATGATGTAAAAATTATTATCCAGGTTGGTTTATAAATTATAATTCGCTTTGAGAAATTGAGCATTTTAATTAGTAAAAAATTAGACGTTCAATAAGTCAATTGATATTGATACTGATATGAAATAAAGTTCAAAAATGATTCAAAATTCAAAAAAATGATATAATACGTGGTATGACCCCCATGATGTCCTATCAGGGTACATGATATCATCTGAAAACCCTGAATGTGAATATTAAAAAATTGTAATTTAAACATATTTGTGATTCAAACTGTAAGTGCAATTGTATAATGCCTTTGTCCGATAAACTTGATTTGATTTAAAAAAACGTAGGCGAAATAGTCGATTCGAAAATTCGGTACCTCCAGTATACAGACACTTTGTAGAGTTAGCGAGGCGTGTTTGTTTATCAAGATTCCACTGTAATTTCAAATTCCACTATACCCAAGAAAATTTTAAAACAATTAGCCTGTGAAAACTACAAGTTATTATAAAAAATTGAATTTTTGAGTTCTCCGCGGTGGGATATTATGCTTATTCAGACTGTGTGCTATCTAATAAATTCAAATATTCCTGTGAATTTATTTATAAGTTTATGTTGGGAAACGAAACAAGTTCAAACCAAAAAAGCTTTGATACATGTATTGAAGGTGTTTTAAGTAATTTTTTTGTGCTTTTTTGTCTTTTGATAGCTAAGATAAGATACATTATTATTCGCAAATTTGTAATTTGCAAAAATTCCGAGAAATTATTTTTAAACTAGTTTTAATTTTTAGACATGCCTGCACCAACTTCTCTAGACATTCTTGCCGATGTTTTTTCGTTTTTTAAACGTAGCCAACTAGAAAAAAGCATGTTGGTATCTCAGCAGTTCAACTCACTTATTCAACAAAGATTTTCCGAAAAGCCTTACAGGGTGCAAGACGACTTGTCAGTGTTTTTATTTGAGCAAAACATGGAACTCCGCCTTAAACCAGACATCAATGAAGACGAAGAGTTTCTCTTGGATGTAGATTTTGACTGTGACAACACAATTTCGGATGTCTGGAATGGTTTACTTGGCAAGCCGACAACTAGAATGTTAAACACCCGTCTCTTCTACAATGCTGATTCTCTTCAATCAGTGGATCAAATATTGGAAATTACTAAGTGGGTTTTTCTATTAGTTTTTATCAAGTCATTTTATAGTTTTGTTGACTAAGTTTGTCAACTTTTTGCAAAACTTTCACAACTTTTGTAGTTCTATTCTCTCTTGTATTTTTTTTAATTTCGTAATTTTTTTCAACAATACCTTGGAAAGAATTCAAAAAATAAATAAAAAAAAACAAAAAAAAACTGCAATATCAAAAAGAAACTGAAAAATGAATTCATGATATGATATCTGGCACATATCCACATTCCAATATAAAATTTAAAAAAAATGAACTCACAAGGGACATCCACGAACTGGCAAATGTTTACTTCTATAATTTTTATGCACTTTCAGCATTTTTTCATGCTTTTCAATGCGCTGAATACGAAAATCAGGCTTATAGCCATCCCTAGACCGACCATGAAAATTTCAATTTTAGCGTGCCTTGGTCCCCCAAGCTGATTTTTTCAGGATTCCAAATACCGTATTTCCTCTAATATAACGGCCGGCCGTTATTTATTTCATTCAACCTCCAGTGGGCCGGTTTATTAGAGGGGCCGTTATGTTTTTTCAGACCCAGAAGAAATTTTTATAAACATTTTCTAAAGACGAATAATTTAATCAACATTTTTTTTTCAGCAAACAAAATTAACAACAGACACCAAAGTTAGCGTTAAACATTAAGGGATTCATCACTGAGGTATCCGTTTTCTTCATCCTCATTCGAGTCCACTTTTTCCACGGCTGGCAGATCATCCATAGCGGTGGAGCGAGCGTCTTGTAGCATTTGTCGTCTATCCGGCACCGGCCCATGGTCCTTGAAGCAGTGTATCGCGTTGTCTTCATCGCCATTTAGCGCATTGATAACTTCACAATCTGAAAAGAGAAAGATTAGAAAAATGCAAAATCCCAATCAGAAAAATCTAACCCTTGAATGATTTTGCAATCATCTCATTAGGCAATGCGTCCCAAGCTTTGCAGATCCATTCTAGATAGACAGTCATTGAAGGCGAGCGAGGATTTCCGATTTCAGGATTCAAAAAGTTGTAAAAGAAACAAGTTTTTTACTTCAAAGAAATAATACATCTTTTGCACCTTTCTCATCAATGCACCTGCCTCCAACTGGATCGAGCCATACCGCAGTTTCATCACAAGTGAAGATGTATTGATAGCTGAGAAAATGAGTTTAGATTCAATAAAATTCTATAAGATTCAACAAACCTGGTCTTGGTTCGGAGTTGCGACACGCAGATGACAAAGTCCACTAATTTTTGAGAGTAGTCGGAAGGAGGTTTCTGTCACACCGTTGTTGGCACTCTCAGGCGGAAGTTGTGTCGGTTCAAGAACTACTCGAGCCACCCTCTGCTGGCCTATAAAAATTAATATTAAGAAATTCTTTGAAAAAATAATTACCATGAACTGCCCATCATCTTCTTCGGCGTTGAACACTGTTGAATGATTCGGCGGGACACTCGTATCTTCTTTGTTCTTTGCTCACGGACCCACGTTGCCAATTGCTTGTCGAGATCTTGGAATTGTAGAGGACGCCCACCACCAGGAAGCTCTTTTTTACTCTTGCCAACTGTTGACGAACTTCTAAACAAATTTGTTGTAAAAAATGTTTATAAAAAATTCAGTAAAAATATAAAACATACTGGAGCAGCAGCAGATCCTTTTCTTTCCTGACCCAGTCCTGGATGCATCCTCTGCTGATGTTGAACTTTCTGCTTGCCGAATGGACCGAGACCTTTGCATGCTTTACCACTTCCAGCTTCAACTCAGTCAAATAGGCTTTGCGCTTCCTTCACTTGCCCACTTCTTCATCGTCTGATCCACCACCGGCATATGCATTTCGAATCTGTTCCATTGCTTTTAGCCTGAAACATAAAAAATGAAATCAAAACAGACAAACAAGCTGCAAAATACAGACATAAACGCAAAACTGAATGAATAGCCTTAAATCGTGGCAAAAAAAAGCGCGAATTCAAAAAACAGTTTTTGTGAAAACAGAGACAAATTTTTCGCAAAAGCATCGGGCCGTTATATTAGAGGGGGCCGTTATATTGGGAGGGCCGTTAAATTAGAGGAAATACGGTAGCCAAAAAATCAGCTTGCAGGAACGAGGCACCATACAATTGAAATTTTTAGGGTCGGTTTCAGGGATGGCTATATGCATGATTTTCGTATTCAGCGCCAGTTCGTGGATGTTCCTTGTCAGTATTTTTAAATAGAAATAATTTTAGTGCCATTTGCCACCTTTGGAGCCAGCAATCTCTAGCACTTATTTTCAACGATATTGACTCTGAAAGTGCTATCTACATCGGTGAGCCGTTCCTTATCCAGTTGCTCACCCACTTGCAGAACCCTACTTTGCAAAATCCTACCCTATCTGACAACATCATTTTACCTAGTTGCAAACACCTGGAACTAGGCTTGGGTAAATTTTTAAGACAACTAAAAAATATTTTAACTGTGATTTGTCAGGTGGAACTGCAATGAGGTTCCAAACAGATTGGTTTCCACTTGTTCGCCAGTTCGAAGCCATAAGTTTATGTGTCACCGAAGGAACTATTGAAATGACTCAACTGGCTGAATACCTGCATTCTCCAGCCACTGAAGAACAATCTATTTACATATTTGTTTGCAATAATGCTACAGAAGGCAGTTTCGATGCTTGTGAAACTGAGTTCAACGAGTTTTTGGATGTCATCAAAATGGTAAGTCGGAATTTTGGAATTTTTTCACAAAAATGACTGTTTTTCAGAGTCTTTATTAAAATAAATTACTTTCAATGCCATCTCAGCTCATTGTTTTTCAAAAACTACAATTTTAATTTTTAAAATTTGTTTGAAAGCAAAAAATATGTAAAAAATCTAGGTGAAGATTTTTGAAACAACCACACAATCACTTTTTAAACTACAACTAAAATTAATAAAAGCTTATTTGCAGAAATTCCAACAATGCACCAACCCATGCACATATGTCATTACCTTTGACTTTCTGGAAATTATGGAAATTAAACCGTTCAAGCTGTTCAATTCAGTCACTATTGAACAACTGAAAATGACGTATGAAAAAGTGAGGAATGCGGATTCCATGCAAAGTCGGTATTCTATAAGCAGGTGTCAGGCAGTAGAAATTCCTTCACATCTGCAAGGAAAAAGAAATAGCACTGGAACTGGGAACACAAATCAGGTTAAAAAAAGATACACAAAGGCCAATAAGTGATACTGTTATAATGAAAATTGTCAGCCATAGATTTCATGCAAATAAACTTCATCAAAAAGTATTTGTAAGGTAGGGGTGTGTGGTACTTTAGGTTTGTTCCAGCTTGAGATCAGCTGCCTAGTTCTCTCTGCTGTGATATATCTCGCAGGCCAGGACAGCTGTTTACATAACTGGTTAGCCAAGCTCGCCATGTTATATCGGATTAATTGTCCAGGGACAATAGTGGTGGCTGCAATAGAACCAGCTCTTTTGGATTACCCGGCCAACGTGCTGCCATTACACTGCGCCTCCAACTCTGGACAAATCCTGGGGAGGGGCTAAAACAAGGGGACACAACAAAGACAAACACCACACAGAGACAACGAATGGGTCAAGCCTTTTATTTTGACTTGGCACCGGTGCGGTGCCAAAAAAAGGTCCGGTGCTGCTGCCGGTGCGCGAATTTTTTGAGGTGGTGCCGTATTTTTTATCTCTTTTCTGTTAAAATTGTGATCAATTTTAAGAAAAGCTGAGCTTTTATTTGTAAAAAACGACAGGATGTTACTTAAAAAGTGTCAATAAACAGATATTGTTCACAGATGCCGATTCAAATTTCCATGTTTATGATTTGAATCAAGATTTTTTTTACGTGGAGTTTCCACTCAGCTTTGGTCATTGGAGGTGGTGTAGGCTCTGTTGAATGTTCTTCTCCGTCCTCCCACTAGTCCACGAGTTTATCGGACAACCAGGAGAGACCTAATATACCTGCGGCATTGACAAACAGCTGCTTAAAGCTACTGACTCCCAACTAAGCGCAAGAATCCAGTCATTATATTACAGCATAAACAAAGGAATTCATGCAGCTGGAAAAACACTCTCTTTGACTGTCGATGTTGTGACGACTAAGGGTATGCTTCATAGCTATCTAGGAATCGTAGGGCACTATTATGATTCATCAGAACAGAAAATAATCGTTGGACTGGACATCGTGGAAATGACAAAAAGACACACCGTTAACTACATTAGAAAAGAGTTCTAATTAATTATAATAAATTACACATTTTAACACTACGTGTCCAATGTGACTGCGACTGTAATTGTGACTGCGACTGTGACTGCGACTTTTGCCGCGTCATTGGACACGTAGTGTAAGCTAACTGTTGTCTAATTTTATTGCTGCCATATTTTCATGACGTGTTCAACCTTCATTAAAAACAAAATTTTGCATTTTCGCTCATTTTTCTGTCTCTTACGATATCTTTCAAAAAAACTATCTTTTTTATCTAACATTTCAAGTGGTCGGTGCCGGCACCGGTGCGGTACCGGTGTTTTAAGACGGTGCCGGTGCCAAGCGGTATGTCCGGTGCTGGTGCCGGTGCCGGTGCCAACTTTTAGTTTTTCACAACACTGCTTATCACCATTACACATCATACAAACTCATTTTAGAACCGGCTTTCAATTTAGAATTTATATTTATTTGAAAGATTAATTTTTGTGTACAATAAGGCAAAAAAAAAGAATAAAACAAAATATGTCTCGGTCCTCTCTATCTTTTATTCTCACAAAACCGACAGTCTCGGTCGCTATCGATTACGGCCGTCAGTCAAGTGTCGCCGTTCCGTCTAGATGGAGTAGGACATGTAAGGAAGGAAGTTTTCGGCATGTAGACCGTTTAAAGGGAAGAGTGTGAAAATGATTCGTTTGAAAGACGATTGGTCTTGAAAGACGATTGGTCTTGTTCAAGAACCGAAGGAATTTGACCCGTTGTCGCAGAAATCATTTTAGCTTTGTTCCCTAGAACCTGAAAGAAACAATCTAGCTCGCAATGACAATGCTCTGCGCTATTTTGGATGGGAGGTTTCGTGCTGAATTTGGATCTGAAGTTGAAGCTACTGATCAAATCGGATGGCCGTGCCATCCGATGCGCTGAAGCTCCAAGTGGAAAAGGACGCGCATTAAGTGCTGGGAGAAGAGGCCGCAATAGAGGTTAGTATGTTTTTGAAAGTTTGGCTCGGCGACACGTTACCTTTGGCGAAATAAAGTGTGAGGTCTGAGACCTGTGAGTACCCGTGCGCGTTTAAAACTAATGACCAAAGGCGAAGTGGTTATAGTTATGACCGAGATGGGAACTGGTGATATGAATCGAGGCAAAAGTTGGTTGATAACATGAAAACTGATGATGGATCCGAAAAAGGAGGACCGATCAAGATCTCTGGATGCCCATGTCAGCTGGTTCCGAAGAGCTTCTCAATTCCAAAGACTGGATCTTCGCAGCTAATGCAGTTGACGATTCGACCTCTGGGGCTCAGCATGCATGGTGGTGGCCATATCTGCACGAGGGCCGGCGCCAGGTAAAATTCCACCACTTTCGATCGCCGGCGTCTAACGCCCCTTTTACACCGGTGCCGGCGACTGGCATCCTTTTATAACTCGCCGGTTACTTACCGCAGTACTGGATTTAAAAAAAATCACATTTTAAAATTTTTAACTTACATCCTCGCAGCAACAAACAAAAGTTTTAACGTCAAACACCTATCATACACCCCGGCGCCGCTACTTTTCAAGCGCCGCCGCCAGCGCCAATTTTTAAAGGGCACCGATGCTGGAGCCAGTTTTAGGAAGGCCCGGTGTCGATTTTTTTGAACCTGCAGGTATGGTGGTGGCCCAGCTTACAAAATCGCTTTGAATTGTTCTGGATCCATTTGACTGCGCCAATTGTTGTGTTCTTGAGAGCAGAGATAGAGAGTTGCAGAGCGAACCAACAAGATTTATTACAACGGAACGAATGATAATAATCGATAACAGAGTGACACGAGTCAACAGAAGACTCGATGTCGTGTCAAGACAAAAATAATTACGAATAATATTTCCACACAATACTATCCATGGCATTTTGAATCATATCTTGAGGGATGGCATCCCATTCTTTTACCAAAGATGCCTTCAGAGCTTCAATTAAGTTGTGGGGAGTGGAACAGGCCTTTGATTGTAGGTATGGCCAACCAAAGAAGTCAATCAGGTTCAGTTCGTGTGAGTTGGGAGTCCGCTGACCAATTAGGTTCCTCCAATCTGTGTCAATTGTGATTGCATCAGGAAAATTCCCTTCAATTCAGGTATACACTAATATTATTATTTTTTTACTGAAATCTTGCAAATTTCAAACATAAAAATGCTTTAGTTTAAAAAATGGAAAATTGAAAAAATTTCGATCAAAATGCTGAAAATTCAAAATTTTCTCCGACGAAATTCTTGGTAATCTCAAACACGCCATTTCGTCCAGTTTGATGCTCACAGTTTGAAAAATTAAAAATAGGCCCCCTTTTTATGCAAAATTTGAAAAATAGAAGCTAAAAATTGAAAAATTGGTCAAATTTGGAAATGGGTGAAGCGGTGTCCTGACTTTTTTCAAAAATTTCGGTCGAAATTTTGGTAATTTTTTTGTATAATTTATTTTGCAAAATTTTTTTAATTTGTCGCTTTGTATTCAAAAAAAGGCCAAAAAAATTGAAGAATTTTATGTTTGCAAAACTGGGAGAAAATGTGTCTTGACTTTTTTCGAAAATTTTGTCAAAGTTTTGGTATAATTTTGGTAGTACCTGTAGTTATCGGAACAAGAGCTTCTCCTTTGAACTGAGACATAACTATATTTGTATTTTAAACAACTGATTGTTTTAGACACCAAAAGTTCCTATAAATCTTATTTTTAGTCCCAAAATGTTTCAAGATTTAGATGATTTTGGATACCAAGAATTTCAAAAATCTTATTTCTTAAAAGATCTGTCTGATTTTTGAAAATTTGAGATGGAAGCCTTGCATAAGGTAGTTACGTGCCAAGCAAGTGATTTCAAGCAAGTGACCGTCTCAAGCTCAGCAAGTTATGCACCCGTTTCACGGAAAATGCAAAACTGCAGGTGGGATGTAGACTAGAGAAGTACCAAAAAATTTCCATTTTGAAGTTTAATTTAATTTTAGTCCACTTTTATTCTTCATTAAAATATTCTGACTAATTTTCTGATGAACCTCCTAAAAATAACTTCTAGAAGATTCGATTTTATTGTAAAAATCAAAATAAATTAGTCATTAACTGTACTGTTCTTTGATTCTTAGAAGACTTTTTTCCTTCTTTGGCTGACCCGATGGTAAGCGTTCCTTGTTCAAGTTGTTTGACAGAAAATCAGCAAGAATAAAAATAACCACCACCAAAATGTTTAATGTGTGCAATTAGTGTTGGTGGGGATGCCAGTGTTGTCTAGAGGCATTTTTGTCTAGAAAATGGTTATAATTATTTCTGGAAACAACTGTTGGAACAAAACTACTCACCCGGACGGTTTACAAAAGGAATTGGTAATTGAAGTTAAACTATTTTTTGCCGCACATACTTAAGTTTAAGGAGGAGCATGATCACGTATTTCGTATCTATTATGGATATCTGGCGGTTCCAGTGGTTTTGCCTGGATTTATCTCGACAACCTTGCTTATAATGTGCATAATCAAGTAATTTACCATGCGTTTTTAATGAAAAAAATATTCTATATAGGTTGTTACAACCCTCAATAATAAGACAAGATTTCCAACTAACAAAAGTTAAAAGTTTACAGCAATAGTTTAACAAAAAAATCAAGACTGGGAATTATTTTCGAATAGAAAAGTAGACTTTCAAATGTAAATGAAACATCCTTTTTTACAACTTAGAGTTTTGCTCCGCTATCTCGAAAGTGATTTCTTAAATCTTTTCGGCGCTACTAGCGAATACCCTCCCCAAGAATCTTAATTTCTAAAAATCGCTGTAACTACCCTTTGGAACAACAAGTTTAGGATTAGCCAGTAGATTAGCTAGTAGGGTCAACAATTTCGGGTAAAATTAGTTTTGCAAGCATTTCAAGTCTAAATTGACTTCTTGTCTTATCAAACCACAGTAAGTTGAACAAGCAGGCTTAATAAAGATCAGCTGTATAAATAAGAACATATATTAAATTTAGAGCAATGAAAGAAAGAAGAGTTGGCAGAAAATTTTACGCCCTTTTGCTGAACCGAGCCATAGGAGATCTACTAGCCATTCTTTGTGCAGCTGCTACTATTGTATTTGTTTTTTGTGGGAAACATGTTAGGTTAGTCCTTTTGATTCGAAGTAGAGAATGAGCAGATTGAACATTATAAAACATTTGTTTAGTGATAGCATAGTTCATATATTGAATACAGTCTTCATTGGCTGTTTTTGGTCAGCAATGGTTTCTTATGTTTTTATGGGACTACTCAAGCTATATGGTATAGCTAGACCTCTACACTACCTGCATCACATAACTATGAAGAAATGTGTAAAAATTATTGTGTTGAGGTTGGTATTTTTGAACTTTTACTGTAGTTACACACATCAATTCTGCAGTTGGCTGGTTTTCTTTATTCTTGTGACTGTCACAATGGTCCTGATTGCGCTAACTAAAATATCAGTTCTGGCTAATTGGACTAATTGCACCATGGAAAAATGCTTGAAACCTATTTACAGGGTCAGAAATGCACTTACAGCAGTATTTTACTTTTTCACTATTTTCTGCTTCTCAATAACAGGTTTGTTTTTTTAGAATTTTAGCGTATCTTATACTTAAACTTTTATTTTATTGGGTTTGATTCAAAGATCAAAAAAATTTCGAAGAACTCTAAGGCAGAGTTATTCAAGTTCAAATGCCTCTTATGATAGCTCTTCGTCAATCAGCACATCAAGGAGTGGAAGTGATAAAAGTATTGTGCAGTCTAAACATAAAACTGCTATAAATACAACCAAGTCTTCCAACTTTCCATTAGTTAAATTGGCCTTGAACGTTGGAACTTTAGGTAATTTTTGTTTAATAAAAAAGAAATTTGATGAAATTATCAATATTTTGAATCTAAAAATGAACTGAAAATAGCATTAAAATTGCCAAATATAAGTAAATCCTGGGTCAGAAGATAATATCTTTAGTATACTTTTTGTCAGTAGATCAACTGCTATCAACTGCCACGCTTTTATTGCACGGAAACTTGTGTGATAGACATTTTAGAGTTAACTCTTTTATCATATTTTTTTGATTTTCTGATTTTTTTGGTCTTCAAAAATGTTGCTTTGTGTTATTACGAAAAATCAAAAAAAATGAAAGCACTAAACTTGTTTAGGAAAATAGAAATTGTATAATTAAGAATGCACACGGGACAGCTCTCTTTCATTTTTTTCTTTTACAATTATTGTTTGTGTCACAACACTTTTTTAAAGTGTTATTGAAAGAAGATTGTGATAGACGAAAGAAAGAACAGTTAAAATCGTTTAATGAGTGGTAATGGGTATATTTTTAAAGTCTTTTGTTAAAAATGTCTTTGCAAAAAGAATCTACAGACTAGGGGTGGACACGGGCCGGCCAGCTTGCCGTCCGGGCCGGGCCACGCCGAACCCACTTTTTAAATACGAAAGTCGGCCCGAAGAATTTATTCTTGTAGGTGAGATTCCAGGCTACAAAACGTATATTATCATTTATCAAAATTGAATAAAAATTTTAACTGATTTTTAAAAAGTATCTAAATTTTTTCGGCGTCCGGGCCGAACACTTATTTTCAAAAAAAGTGTTCGTTATATCGAGAGGCGCGGGTCTTTTCGGCAAAACCATTGCGATTTTCAGAAACGATTGTAAAATCGGAATCCTTGCAATGTTTCGGACTAGACCAGCCAAAGACAACTGGCCAACTTCAAAAATCGGGCTAAAAAAGTGTCAGACCTTAGGCGGGAACGAACTTTTTTGGGGTTCGTTACATCGAGAGTCGACTGTAATACTGTTATCACTTTATATCCCAAGAAAAATTTTAGGACATCATCATGTCACATCACATCAAAATCTTTATACCAAAATCACATCAATATCATATTACACGAAATTTTTTTTGACATTATCATATCGATATCGTAAAATTGAAAATAACCGCATCATAAAAACACTGCTTAGGGAGCATTATATTGGGAGTCAACTGTAATTAAATGTATTATTACCTTAAAAGACGTTTTCTGTAATTTTGGAGAAGCCAATAAGAAATCTTGTTACCGTAATTTTTTGGCAAAATTTTCCTTCCGGTTCATTGTGTTCTCTGACTAATTCTGAACAACTTTTATTTCGGTCGACAAATTTTTGAAGCAAATTTTGAAGTTCATTTTTTAAGGGGGTACCAAGGAAAACTTCGAATTTTTCGATGTTCTTTTTTAATTTAGCTGATACCACTTTTATAAGGAGATTGACCATGCTGAGCACGAATATGGTTCAGAATTAGCATATGGTCACTAAAAATATTAACTTCCCTCAAAAATTGAAACTTTTCAAAAAAAATACAAATTTCTCGGCCACCACTTAAATTCATTTGGCCAGATGTCCTGGGATGGAACGTTTTTTTTCGATTTTTTGCACTATCTGATTCAAAATTAATTTCTAATAAAAGAAGAAATTTTTTGTTACCGCCCTTTACATGTGCGTAGATGTCTTTATCTTAAAATTTTCACTGTCATTTGCAGAATCTGTAAAATGAAATCGCTGTCAATTTTGCGTCGAATAGTATGTTACTTGCAGAATAGAGTGAAACAAAAGATTCACAAAAGCTCAAAAGCAAAAAATACTCACTTTTTAACCATTTCTAACAAAATATTTATTAAAAACGCGCCTAAAAGAAAATTTTGCATGAAAAAATTTGTCGACCAAAAATAAAAGTTGTTCAGAATTAGTCAGAGAACACAATGAACCGGAAGAAAAATTTTGCCAAAAAATTACGGTAACAACGTCTTCTGCAAAATTACAGAAGACATCTTTAAATACTTAGACAACATCTGTGAAAAATATAAGATTTGTCTCAAAACAGTGTTGTATAGTTTATGAAAGTGTTTTTGAATTAAAAATATTTTAGCCATATTTCACTTTCCTTATACTTTATGGGCCATTTTTCTGACATTTGCACCAACTTGTTTTTTTACATTTAATTGGACAGTCATGCAGACACTTATGGGTTATGTTCGCTTTTTCCTTTTATTCAGAATCGTGCTTGACTCCTGCATGGGCATTTGGTTGGACAAAGAGGTTTTGTTAAATCTTGAAAATAACAATTTTTATTGTTAGATAGTTTAGATGAAGATATCATTCCAACAACTACTATGCTTAACCAAAAAAATATCCAGTAGAACTAACTGGATGATTAGTAGCACAAGTAGTAGTATCTTGAAAAATGGCCATATTACAGTTGCTTCCAAAAAAGATCTTTTGAGAGCGGCTTCTTTTTTTATGCTGCCTAAATCAAAAGTATGGCCATCAAGTGATTCATCTGTATCTTCAGTTAGTTCATTAAAAATAAGTCCAGACATAATAGAGGTTGCACCTTTTGGATATATAAAATGCTAAAAATATTTTTTTTTCATTCTATGCTTCTGTTAAATAAAAGATCTCAGCTGTTAAACGATATTAGCGAACTATTGGCAGATAAAAAATTACTTAAAAGCTCAAAGAAAATACAGGGTGATTTAGAATACGTTAACATTTAAAAAAAATTGATCAGCATAACACCGTAGCGGCCCGTTTCCGAATTTTTCGGTTGCAAATCCCGGAAACGTCCCCAATAAGGCCTATATAAACGAATAATAAACTTTATTCACGCCGAGCACATCTCTCACACGAAACAACATAAAAGTAGAGACAGAAAAGTGCCTTCGGGGCGGGTTTCGGGTCGGGGTTTTACTCTGTTGTACTGTTCGGGGTCGGGGTTTTCAAGGTCTTTCGGGGCGGGCCCCGCAGGGGTTTTTTTCTATCGTTATTCTGAAGTCTCATATGGGACGAAGTAATTTTCTCCTCACTGCTAAAAACGAATAAACAACAAATCAAATAAATGAACTTGAAAAAAATGAAGAAAACGGTATTCTTTTATGACCTTTTTTGATAAAATCGGGGCCCCGAAAATTCGTGGTCTCATACAAATTTCGGGGTCGGGGTTTTGAGAAAACTTCGAACGGGGTTTCGGGTCGGGGTTTTGGCCCAAAATCGGCTCGGGCGGGTCGGGGCCCCAATCGCTGACCGTTTGCCTTGCCACTCCAAATAGCTGCCCGATCCACGCATACCCAAGACCTCGGTGACGAAGATGGGCTTTGTCTTGACTGCAGCCATATCTGAAAAATTGACCGAAATTAATTTGATTAATAATTATAATAATTGCGTTTAACTTAAGTTTCTGATTATAATTCAGAACTATTCCAAAATTAAATTGTTAAATTTTTAAGAGACATCAGCAGAATGGTTTTGAATTTTCAAAAAAACCTTTGTTATGTAAAAGTTAAAAAATTTGGGTATATTTGCTTTGGCATGATTATAAAATTTGTTGAAACAGATTTTTTGAATTCTTTTTATCTTTTAAATAGCTCGTTTGAGCATGTTCATATTTCGGTGAAAACCAAAAACAGATCGGCGCAGATATTTTTAGATATTGGATATTGATACATCAACGTTGGGTACCACCACCTGAATACCACCACCCGAGTAACCCCATTTGGGTAACACATAAGGTAGCATCTCCCGAGTTCTATCACCCAGGTACCAACACCTGAGTTTACATGACCTGAGTATTGCTACCCAGGTACCACTACCTGAGTAACTCCCGTCATGGGTAGCACCACTTGAATACCATCAGCTAAGTATTATTGGGTTCCAAGGCCTGGGTAGGTTTAAAAGTACAGCTGTTTTATTACCTTAATTTTAGGTGTAATTAGTTTATGTTTTGGAAATTTTCTTCTTTTTACCGCTTCAATTGGAATTCCTTCCGAATCACTTGATATTGAAAATTTCGTAACTGTAAGGTCGACCTTCCATATAATATACCACCGATAAAGGCCATCTCTAGCTGGCTGTACACCATTATGTAAACTAAGAAGTGGAGGACCACTAATGACGAGAGTGCACTCCACTGCTCATCTAATTTTCCATTCCTACATTAACATGCCTACTTACTGTCAATTGATCCACGGTCAATTGGTCTACAAAATTATTATCACCTCCAATGACTGACCAAACTATAGTAGTATTCAACTCAAAATCGTGTGCTGAAAATGGTTGGTTAAGACCAAAATGTTGCTTTGACTATTCAGGATCTGAATACCCTATAAGCACCTGGGTAGGTACCTACTCTGAGGTAGTCAACCCAAATTTTTCTTAATGAGCGTACATCATGCTATCTTTATTACAAATCGGTGCTTAGAACGGTTTGTAAAGAGCAAAGCCTGGCTCAAAATTGTCAACACCTGAGAAACTTAGGTAGTCCTCCGTCCTCCGGATGGACGTCCAGCTGGACAACTTAAGTACAACTTTAAAATTGGCGACAGATAACCAACTTTTTATCTTTGCTAGCGTACTCAGGCCATCGTGTTAAGCAAGATAGAACTGTTTTTTTTTCATTCAGAAAAATTCCCTCAAATTTGGGGTCGACCACCTCGGAGTGTGTAACTACTTAGGATATTGACATTTTGATAGTCAAAACAGTGATTTGATCTTGAGTAACCATTTCGAGCACACGACTTAGGGTTGAATAGTATAGTTTATTTAACCTTGTGTCAATCAATTGACCTGTGGACCAATTAAACGTGGATCAATTGACCTGGAGCCCTCCGTACCCTACTTGCATACCTATACACCTTATTAGGTACCTACACACCCTATTTGGGTAGCTACCCTCTTGTTTGGCTGAAAACCCTCATATACCAGATTTAAAAAAAATTTAAAAAATGTTTAATTCCGTGATTTTCTACTTTAGTTTAAAACAAGGGTATCAGCCACCGTACTAAAATTCTCAGTTCTCGTTCGATTCCTATGAATGAACTCGAGCCCAGCAGTTAGATGTCTTGCAAGCCCATGAAATATAGGCAGTGACAAATCAGAGTGGAAGATATACCCATCTAAGCTGTAAAAAGAACCCAAAAATGATGGATTGTAAGTCAGCTACAGCAGCTTGTGAAAGCCTGCGTTGATGGTTAACTTAGGTTGCCAAGAGTCTGAGAATCATTTTGATACAAAAATTGTTAATAAAATATTAAAAAATGAGGTAAAAATAGGGTGAGCACTCAGTGGTTTTCAAACCCCCGCCCTTTAATTGTACCCATAGATAACCCGCGTGTTATAAGTGGGAATTTAAGGTACAAGTCCCGGAGAATTCTTGAAAAAAACTAATTGAAGAGTCTTAAGGTTAACTACCTAAAATTTTCATGTTTGGTCCTGTTTTAAAGCTTTAGAATGTGTTTGACTAAGTTGATGGCATTCTTTATGCAAGTTACTATTAAAGTTGCAGCTTATCTCATAGGCTAGAAAATCGAGGGTTGCTTAACTTAAAGTAGTTTATAAAAATTTAGATAATTATTGTACAGTATTAAAAATAGGCGCTTGTGCCATTGATTTTTTTTATTCTCAAAAAGTAATCAATATACTAAACTGCTTATCGTGACTTGTTCTACCAGATATAACATAACATTATTGTCTTAAAAATATTGAGAACTTTAATGCGCCAATTTGGTAATTGCTCGGCCATGTTTGGTACAACTTCATCCTGCAGCATTCTGAGATAGTTTGTTCCGTTGACGTTGGCATCGAAGAAGAACGGCCCGATGATTCCTTGTTTTCCTATTGCTGCACATACTGTTATCCGATCAGAGTGAAGTGGCTGTTCCATAAACCAATTTGGATTCCCTTGGCTCCAGTATCGAAAGTCCTTAAAGATCCTTAATAGAAACCATAACATAACATAAAAAGCAAAGGTTTCTGTCTGTTTACGACACCATCCACATGAAAATGCGCTTCATCCAAGAACATGAGATTGCTGAGAAACTCCGGATCATCTTCCATAATTGCCATTTGCGTGAAAGCATGAATGAACCGCAACACAAAAAGCTTTCTGTTGAGGCGTAAAGACCATAATTGACCTAAAAATAAAACGTCTGAAATGGGTGTTTCTGGAGCACAGGGGGGGGCAACAAAAATATATCAAAAAATATATATATATAAAATATATCAAAAAAATATATAAAAAAATATATAAAATATCAAAAAAATATTTTTCGAGAACAATGGATCATATAAAATTCCCCGTCATTCTAGGACTATCTGTAAAAACCGTTTTTCAAAATCGTGTAAGAACAAAAAGATATGGCCATTTGAAGTCAGGGGAATTTCGTGCTACACCCTGTAAAATGACTAGTAAGTCAAAAGTTTGTAATAGACTTAATAAATAATTTTTTACAGAAAAAATATTGCAACAAGGAAATTCCAACATTTATGTTTCGTAGCTTTGTTCATCTTTTTTTAATAAAATATAAGACATATTTGGAATGTTTTAGAATAGTCATTATTTGGCTATGACTCATTGTGAGGTCATTTTAAGGCAACCGTACATTTAACATAATTTGTGAAGTTTGTCCGCGGATATTTAGCAGAAGTTTGAATGAAATTCGGTTGTTCTCGCCCGAATTTCATTCAAAAAATTTCAGTCAAAATTCCGCTAAATATCCGCGGATAAATGTTACAAATTCTGCTAAATGTCCGGTTGCCTATTTTAAGCAGTTGACAAGCATTTCAATCACTTTGACCATTAAAAAACGGCGCTGCTGTAATATAAAAGCAAACCCCCCATCTCCCAAAGTTAAAGAGGGACAAAGGGATAGGGAGTGGAAGGGACAAAATAGGGGCCACTTTAGGGCAAACGCCCCAACGGCATTTCGAACGACTCAAATGAGTACAGTAAGAAACGAAAGGTAACTGTCCCTCGCCAATTTAAATTTTGCACACGCCGCCGTTTCCAAAAACCATGCTTACGGTGTTTTTTTAGTCAACACTTTTGCAATCTTTTATATGAGATCTGATAAACAATCGGAAGTATATTCACATTTTGAAACGTCTTAACACACAAACCACTGGAATCAATTATTTTTATAAATTTCAAGCTTATTAATCCTTCTGTGAATCACTTTGAATGGCTGGAATGCTGTTAAGCGAAATCATCAACTGAAAAAAGTTTCAAATACAACTATACATGCATTAGAGATTTGTCTATATGAGATTTTTCTATGAAAAATAAGGCCATATGGGTTTTTATTAGAAGATATACGGTATTTTTTTGAACTTCTACTTCTGAAATAGGCTTTTAAAGTCAAGTAAGATGTTCATGCTCAAAAAATCCGATCAAGACTTCTGATCAGAAATGTGTATAGAGGATTTTTGCGAATCCCTATGTCGAATACATACAACTGTTGCGGTTAAATGGCGCTTATAAGACACTATGCCAAATTATTGGCGGACGGTATATGTCATTAGCTTTGTGGAGAGACTTTTTTTATTTTACAAGGAAACTGAGAAAGTAAGGCTGAAAAATGATTTTAACACGCCCAGGCCCGCCGGTGAGACCGGCTGGTTCTGGCGCAGAATTTAATGCTGAATCCGATTTACTTTTTAATTTTAGGCAAAAAGCGTGAAAAAATGGGTCAAAATAGCGATTTTTAAAATTTACTCATTTTTTCGACACGAAAAATTAAATAGCTCATAATTTCGAAATTTTACAATGACATATAAAAACTGAATTATACGTTAGATAGAGGAATGACTGGGCTACATTTTATTATATAATCTGCTTTTACGAACTTGCACTTTTACTTGTGCGAAAATGCAAATAACTCAAAGTTGGGTAAAAATGACCCCATTTTGGAGACTCCAATTTTACAAAAGTTTTTACAACACATGTAGGCAATTTTGGGCTCATTATGTAGCCCTAAGAGAGTGCTATCAAATGCAAAAAAAATCTTATTGAAATGTTGCAAGGGAAGGATTCTACGGGAAAAACAAAATTCTGCATTTTTTTGACATTTTTATAAATGATCACAAACAAACACATCAGTCATGGCGTCTTTTGACTGGATTACAACATAGTATACATAGCCCATTGTCTTCCTTCGCACGGTGATTTGCACACATCTTATTCGTACAGTTTCGGCATGCTCCTTGCTTGCAAAAGTCTTACAACGCTGTCCCAGCCGCCTGGTCATCATCCGGAACACAATTCGCTGGTCAATTTCTAAGATACAGAGCTCCAGAAGAAGTGCCTGCTATTCCTAAGCTGGAGGAGCAATTATTCTCTTCATTCATCTTTCCAGGAGTTGTTGCCATGTAAGTGGTTACAAATGTGTGTATTTGGTAATGCTTGTGAATTTAGGATCATAGAGCACACAAATATTGAGTTGCTCAATCTCAAGAGGCGTTCTAATGGGACTTTGGATAAGTCTTGGCATGAATGGTCTCCACAAGGTACCAGTGAAAGCAATTTTCTCCACCCAACCTGGCACATCATCACAACACGCTCAGCAGACATTCTCACGTAATAGGTACCAAATGCTTTTGCGAGCATTGCGCTTTGATGACAAATCCACGCGTCCTGAAGATTCAAGTGGAAAAAACTTGGATAACCAACTTGTAATCCAGTCAAAAGACGCCATGACTGATGTGTTTGTTTGTGATCATTTATAAAAATGTCAAAAAATGCAGAATTTTGTTTTTCCCGTAGAATCCTTCCCTTGCAACATTTCAATAAGATTTTTTTTGCATTTGATAGCACTCTCTTAGGGCTACATAATGAGCCCAAAATTGCCTACATGTGTTGTAAAAACTTTTGTAAAATTGGAGTCTCCAAAAATGGGGTCATTTTTACCCAACTTTGAGTTATTTGCATTTTCGCACAAGTAAAAGTGCAAGTTCGTAAAAGCAGATTATATAATAAAATGTAGCCCAGTCATTCCTCTATCTAACGTATAATTCAGTTTTTATATGTCATTGTAAAATTTCGAAATTATGAGCTATTTAATTTTTCGTGTCGAAAAAATGAGTAAATTTTAAAAATCGCTATTTTGACCCATTTTTTCACGCTTTTTGCCTAAAATTAAAAAGTAAATCGGATTCAGCATTAAATTCTGCGCCAGAACCAGCCGGTCTCACCGGCGGGTCTGGGCGTGTTAAACCATACATGCATGTTTTTAGCTTAGGAGAAAGGTATAATTACAATATGTTAGCTTTGTCTTACTTTTTGACATGTTTTACTAAAAAGTAATAGGAGTACTGTCGAGTTCGGTTTATCTTTTACTCGAACTATACTTCCATTCTCGATATTATTTTGCATATATACAATCAAGATCAATACCGTACATCTTCTAATACAACCTCACCTCCTAATAAAAACCTCCTATATGGACCTACAGTGGACTCTCGATTGGGGACCTGCCGAGGTGTACACCAGTGGCTCCCTGACAGTAACTTTCGGCCCTTGACTGACAGTGACTGACAGTAAAATCAAAAATTTTCTGAGTGACTGACATTGTTTTCGGAAAAAATGACAGTAACTGACAATGACATTAGAAAAATTCGGATAAATGACAGTGACTGATAGTGACATCTAAAAAATTTCGGGGTGACAATGATTGTAACTGTCAGTCATTGTCAGTAATTTTTCAGTGACATTTGGAACACCAGTAGTGATTTTTACATGTGACAATAAGGAGATAATTCACAAAGAAATCTATGTAGAATCAGAAAATACAATGAAGGAAAGGTGTCCTTTATTCGCAGCGACAAATTACGCGGCAAATCACGGTTGAGGTGGCAAAAAAGCTTCATCTTCATCATCTTCCATCCAGTTGTGTTCCGCCGGAGTGCAGTGATGATCCCAGCTTGTGAAAAGACTCTCTTTTTTTGAAATTCAAACCCTTTTGACCCCATTCTCCATCACTTCCTTTGCTTCGGCCCAGACGGGATGTCGTCCGACTTCGTATAGGCTCGTCACCTCATATTCTTGCTGTTGTTTGTTGCTATTGTACTTCTACATGACCTCGCAAAATAACCCATTTTTTCGTCTCAAGACGAATTTTCAAATTTTTCAACATGACTGACAGTGACTGCCATTGTTTTCGAAAAAAATGACAGTGACTGACAATGACACCTAAAAAATTTCGGAATGACTGACAATGGCAGTCACTTTCAGTCATTGTCAGTCATTCCGAAATTGTTTTCGGAAAAAATGACAGTGACTGACAATGACACCTAAAAAATTTCGGAATGACTGACAATGGCAGTCACTTTCAGTCATTGTCAGTCACTTTTTTTAACCCTAAATGGCTGTCATGGGAGCCACTGGTGTACTGAATCGGGGTTTGTCTGTAGTCATTTTGCTTAGTTGCTGGCCAAAAAGTCGGGTTCAGATGTACACTGTATCAGAGGTGTACACTGTATCGGGCGTGTACACTAAATCGAGAGTCCAGTGTACGGTACATAAAATGAAAATGTGACTTTTCTATGATGCACCTTGACATTAAATTTGAAAAACTCCTATTTTTAGACCCTTTTTAAATATTAGGTTGTCTCAAAAGTTCGCACCGCGTTGCCTTGGTCCCCCTGTTGAAAATTTTGTACAGTTTTAAAAAGTTCTCTGTGTTTATTTTGCAATGTTTTTCAGTTTTTCGTTTATTTTTTCGCTCAGCTCATATTGTTTATTGTTTTTAGATGGATATAATAGTTTGGCAAATTATTGTGTTGCTTTGTAAGATATTAACTTTTTAAAATTTTCAACAGGGGGACCAAGGCAACGCGGTGCGAACTTTTGAGACAACCTAATAAGATGTCAGCCCTTTTTATGTGATAGTTAAAAAACCTAATTTTAAGTTCATGATATTCAAACATTCTGTCAAATGCTGCTTTTGAAATAAAAACACAAGGTAACCTGGCTCAGCATTCTCTCATATGTATCTTTGCTGCCTTCACACAGAGCAAAAACAATAGATTCAATATGTTTAGCATCTGAAGGGAATCCCAGCCTACTCACTGTGCCAAAATCTTTGTCCACTTCTTTCTGCCTATATATTTTTTCGAAATAACAAAAATAATATTGTTCAAAAATCAAACAAACAATTTTGTTGTGGCAGCATCCCTGAACGCTTGTGTAGACCAACTGCTTTTATTGCTTGATCTTAATTGAATCTGGTTAACTACTGCGGGTTCCACTGGTGGCGCTAATTCTGTCGCCGTGGCAACAGCTTGGGTTGTATTTGACAATCCTGGCACAGGATGAAAAGGAGGGCCAGGACCTTTGAAGTGTTTTAATGCCTGAAAATTTTCTAATTTTTAAAAACTAAATGCATTTTAAATTTAAGTTTTTAGACTTTCAGCAAATAAAGGAGATGAAAAAATTCCAAATTTTAGGCAGGGAGTATATTGCCCACGAGATAAATTAATATGCCTTCATTTGCATTATTTCTCTTAGAAAAACAAGTTTTTATGAGACGCTCACTTTAAGGTTTTGTTAAATAGGTCTTTAAAAAAGCTAAATATCGAAATTTAGTCGGGGGTGTGTACGACCATATACCGATGAAACTTAAAATGCTAAACAAGTAAATTTATTTAAAGAGGGGACTGTTTTATGTACGTAAGGTTTTGAACGGAAAGTTGGAAATTTGAAATAAGAATTAAAAATAATTGTCTTGGTGTTTCATTTCTTTTTTCTATTCAACTGTTAGAAAGTTACTTTTTTCGAGAAAGAGCCTTTAGAAAAGAAAAAATCACTTTTTTAAACAAATAAATGTCAAAAACTTGCTTAGTTGTGGGCCTCCAATACTCAGACATTCGACCTCCTACCTTCATTGTGGCCAAGCTATAAGTTACTTTGTCTGCTCATGCCCGCTGAGTACAGCATAACAAGATTGCAAATAAAGTGAAACACCAAGACAAAATACGTCAATTATATTTAATTATTATTTCAAATTTTTCCGGGCATGAAACAGTCCCCCTTTTAAAAGTTTCGGTTATTAATTACTGAAAAAAGCACTTTTTGTGAGTCTGTTATCAATTTAAAATTAACAAAGTTGAAAGAAGGCGACTTATTTATTTAAAAATTTTACAAATAGTGATTTTTACGAAAATTTTTTTTGATAGTTTTCGCAAAGTTTAAATTATCTTTTAGTCTTTTTCTTTTCTTTCAGGATCAGACTGTTTACGATTGTAGAAATTATTCATCATTGCAAAATTTTGAATTAAAAATATTACCCTCAAATAAAATCTTTTTAAAAATTTGGCTCAACAAATAATTGTACGAGCGAGCAAAAAAAGCACTTTAATAAATGGACTAAGGTAGTAGAAAACAAAGCCAAAAATTCTTAACTTTAATAATGAACACCACAGTAACTTAAATCTAATCTACCCTAAACCAATAAAACTAAAATCAACCAGAAACCATGTCACCTTTGAAATCCCTTGATTTTTTGTAAAATTTAATTTTATTGAATTTTGAAAAAAAAATGTCCGACCCTTGTGATTGCAGTCATGTAGTATGAGCGAGAATCTGCCTGTTCTTTGGACTTGTCAAAGTAGTATTCTTCAGCCTTAAAAGGATCTGCATTAAACTGGCGCACGAGAGTATTCTGCGGGTTTTGCTGCATCGCAGCTTTTCTGAAAATCGATGTTTAGTGTCCTAATAAGCAAATTTGCAAAACTAAACTGACAATCTTGTAACACATCTGTTGCGAAAGCCTTTATCTGGAAACTCTTCGCCATTAATGCAAAATATAGGAGTCTGTTTGCTCATAGAAAAACGGAAAAAATAATCAATGAATTTTTAGCAGAAATACAAATGCAAAATAGTCTTTCAACAAGCAAATGGGAGAGCAAGAAAAAGTGAGCAGAAAAAGCCTTTTTCCTTCTCTCCAACTATTTTATTTATTTGGCTGACCAAAGATGAAGATTTTGTTTAGATGATCAATGCTCAAAAATTTCCTGCTCCCTTGCTCAAACAAACACGTCCTTTGGCTCTCTTTTCCACTCTTTAAGTAAAGAAAAACAATATTTAAAATAGAAATTTGTGTGATGGTTAGACAAAATGCCAAAAAGTAGGTTTGTAGAATTTTGCTATTGTGGAAAATTTAGCAAATTTATTTTGTTTATTATATGCATGAGACTGCATTTATAAGTGGAATTACTTAATATAAATAGTACTTTTTAAAGAAATTTCTTAAAGAAAGCGTGTTGCCATGACTAATAAAAAATGAATAAACTGATCATGGAGATTTTATTTTAAAATGGGTTAAATTCTTAGATATGTTATTTCGGCGCTAGTATCATATAATCTTCACTTTAGAGGCTATGATGAAAATAAAAATTTCATGTCATGTGAAAAAGCGATCAATTTTAGTCCTAAATGTGGCCTTGGTTTATTTTCCATCTCAAAAATTACCGCAAAAAGAAAGAGCGCCAATTAAAAAAAGGAATTTCTAATACTAATTTTTAAAGGGCGCCTAGCTTGGCTTATTGCTCGTCAATATTACAAAGAAAATTTGGTCAACAATATACCAAAATGATCACTGAAAAAAATGCAACAGAACTAGTGCAAGGACTTGCAAGAGAACAAGCAATATTGGAAAATTCGGTACTCATGTCGTTTAGTCCCCCTTTTTTTAAAATTTTCGAATTTTTTTAGTTTTATGTTCTATCTGCTCATTTTTCATCTGAATTAATCTGCTCAACAACAAAAAATTTTGAAAAATATTTCAAAAAAGGAGGGGGGGGACTAAACGACATGAGTACCGGGAAGTATTTACTGTAAGACCGACAGTATTTTGGTGCAAAATTTCATGGAGAATACAAATCTGCAACCTGTTTAAAAAAAAAGGCGGTCTGGCTCGAGATTTCAACTAATTTCTAAATGGCGTCGAATGTGACTTGGGTTTGTTCGAAAAATCAGCCGGTACTCAAATATTCTATACTAGGGACAACAGGCGCCCATCGGCGCCTCTGTCGTATTTTGAAATGAAAGACTGACTGAAGAATAACTTCGAGTTCGTAAAATTCAAATATTTCAAAAAGGCGGCAATTCAAACGCTTTTTTCCGAATATTTTGCGTAATTTTCGAAGGTAAATGAAATTTGACGTAAAATGTTTCGGAGTTCCGAGTTATCTCCCGATTTTAAAGTGCGAAATATCGTCGCTAGTATTAGACATCCAATACTCAAAAGATAGAGAAAGAGTTCTAGTATGGGGCCCTGAAAAAATTAGAACGAATGATAAGACATGTCGTGGGTAACGATTGAAAAGAAAAAAACAAAAACAAAACGTGACGGACACCAAAAAAATCACTCCATCGTAATACTAACTAGAGATACACATGCAAAACTACTATAACTCGTTAGAAAGCGCAGGAAATTAGGTTTTGAATGACATATTGTTATGGGGTTTATGATAACTTAATCTGAGATGACTGGCCAGAAGAAACAATTGTGTCATTTTTCCAAAATGGTTTGTTTAGTTAAATACGCAAAATTACGTAGGAGACAGATGTGTATTTAGCAAACCATACATACCATTTGAAATAACAATGAAAACTGCACCAAAAAGTGCTTTGAAGTATAACAAAACAAAGTCTTTAGAGGGTTTAGCGACTGTTTCAAAAAAATATTAACAAATATTAAAAAAAGCATTTTGACGGATTTTTTTTGCTTAACTAACCTGAAATTCTGAAACCGGATTTGTGTTCAGCATGGTCTATTTGCACACAGAACTGCTCTTTAAAATGAAAACTCTTCGTCAAAATTCGAATTCCGCTCGACATCAAAATTATTCAAATTCGAATTTATTCACAAGTTTAAAATGTTTTTTTTTGTCTCGAGCGAAATTCGAATTTTGACGATGAATTTTTATTTTTCAGAGCAGTTCTATGAGCAAATAGACCATGCCGAACATGAATTTGGTGTCAGATTTCAGGTTAGTCTAGCAAATAAAGTTTTCCGTCAAAATGCTTTTTTTTATATTTGTTAAATTTTTTTGAAACAGTCGCTAAACCCTCTAAAGACTTTGTTTTGTTATACTTCAAAGCACTTTTTGGTGCAGTTTTCATTGTTATTTCAAATGGTATGTATGGTTTGCTAAATACACATCTGTCTCCTACGTAATTTTGCGTATTTAACTAAACAAACCATTTTGGAAAAATGGCACAATTGTTTCTTCGGGCCAGTCATCTCAGATTAAGTTATCATAAACCCCATAACAATATGTCATTCAAAACCTAATTTCCTGCGCTTTTTCTAACGAGTTATAGTAGTTTTGCATGTGTATATAGAATATTTGAGTACCGGCTGATTTTTCGAACAAACCCAAGTCACATTCGACGCCATTTAGAAATTGGTTGAAATCTCGAGCCAGACCGCCTTTTTTTAAAACGGGTTGCAGATTCGTATTCTCCATGAAATTTTGCACCAAAAGCTGTCAGTCTAACAGTCAGGCCGGAAGGTGTTAAGCCAAACCAGTTTGACCCCAAAATCGCCTAAAACCCAGTGATTTTTCCATAGAAATTAAGGTGGTTGCATCTTGATTTTGTAATTTTCTCAAAAATTTACAGAGTGTTTTCTAGAAATTAAACCATCATATTGTAGCGCGTGAAAAACTGCGTCAGATAGAAGTGTTAGATCGTGAGTTAAATAGTGTTTTTAAAAGAAAACAAATTGGGGGCCGTGTATGACCGTGGTCCTAACGTTTAATCCTCTCAAAAATCAGGAAAACACGGTTACGTTTGAACTGGTTGTGTCTAAACGAGTTAAGAAACTAACTTTACTTTTTTGACAATATTATTTTAATTACGTTTGAAAAAAGTTCGAATTTAAAATGGCAAAAAACGGAATGATACTGGTTTTATTTACTGGTTTATACTTTCAGATTTGTGATGTAAATTTTAAAACATAAGGTAAAATTATTTCATGCCGTAAAGTGTCTTTTTTAAAACTGTCTATTCAAGTTTAAAAGTTTTCTTTGATCCTGTAAGCTTGGCAAAATTTTGTTTACTTTTTCTCTTAAATTTTTAACGGGAAATTTATTATTCTTTGCCAACATTAGAACGTTTTCCTTCAGTTTGATTTGAAGGTTTGTAAGGGTATCTAAAAGTAATTTAAAATTTTCATCTCTTTTATTTTTATCTTTTTTATGTTCATCCTTTTTCTGTTCATCTTTTTTTTGGTCCATTTCAAAGATCTTCTTGCACTTTTGAACTACCATGTTTATAATTGGCAGTGCAAACGCAGCTCTTTGCACTTTTTGTTTTAAATCTTTTTGTTTTTTGTCTTTCGATATGATATTTTTATGAAATTTACTGTACATCGACTGCAAATCTTTGTAATAGCCAAAATCCATGGAATAAAGCCAATCATCAAAGACTCCATCTTCTCCTTCGTTTTCTGCCTGTGGGAAGTGAATGATTGTGTCGTGTGTGTTTGTGACTTCAATATTGTTTACTAAGCATTTCATTAGTTCAAAAAACTTGCACACTTTTAAGTTCTCTTCTAATTTGTCTAATCTACAAAAGCTTGGGGTTCGCCAGCTTTGGTGTATGCCGCGAGTCATAAACTCAAATTCGTGAACCAGTAACACTCTTGGTAGATTTTCATATATTACTTTGCGAGAAGAATGGTCTTTTGTTTTTGGATTGTCGAGTTCAAAATTAAGATGGAAGTTGTGTTCTTTAATTTTTTCACTAAGAGATTTTACTTTTATTAGATTTTCGCTCAATTGACCCAATAAAGGGTTTTTAATCTTTGAATTGTGCAGTTTTTGAACATAACCATCGTGAAGTTTTATAAAATACCTTCAAAATAAAAAAAATTAAAATTGGAAAGCTTTTTAAAAGCAACAGTTTTTTAAAACTTTCTTTCGCTTAAAAAATACTGCTGTTTCCTAAAACTTACGGAAGATATTTTGATTATATTAATAAAGTTACTAATGAGCTTATTTTTAGGTTGACATTGATGTATTTTGTCACTTTTGCTTGTTTAGATACCTTTTTTTCATTACTTTTCGGTTATTTCTACTCACGACCTCCGTAACAATGAAAATTTTTTGATTCGCTGGATAAATAACCCACAAAATTTTTCTATCAACATACGGTTTGTTGTTTATTTAATTGTTATTGCTGAAAGTGTATTGATAGTATAAATAAAAGTACTTTTAAAATCACACTCATAATTTTTTTTGCAAAAATCTCATTACACTAGAGTCTCGATAAACCGCCACTCTGGGGAACGCCGGTTTGGGGGCGGTTTATCGGGCAGTGGCGGTTTATTGGGGTCATCATTTTATCGTAATTCTATCAGTACAGTTAACTCGTGATAGAACAACCCTTAATTTAAACAAAACATAACATTTAATTATCAATTAAACAACAGGGGAAATCATAAACGGCGTCATAAGAGAAGAAAAAAGTTGACGCAAATTCAAAAAAATCCAAAAAATTAGGCAAGAATTTAAAAAATATTGCAAAATACGGTAGGTGACGGTTTATTAAGGGTAATTTTATTGAACGGACCGCATGGAGGTGGCAATTCAGTAGGGGTGGCGGTTTATTGGGGATCGACTGTATAGTGAAACTTGACAAAATGACATTGCCTCTTTTTTTTGGGATCACTTGTACTAATCCCAGCACTCAATTGTACTTTTGTTTTTCGCAAAGTCTGAAAAACTCCTTATTTACACTTTTAAATCATTTTTATTCAAAATCTTTGACAAAACTTTTGAAAAAAATGCCTTGGTTTCCTAGCTAAATTGAATGCTAGGGGTGCAGTATGCTCGCAGGACCACACAGATTTTGTCAATAACTTTTTTATACGTTTTTTCTTTGCATTTAAAATTTAAATTTGTTTTATTCAGTAAATACATGGATGGGAATTGTACTTTTTAAAAAGATTTGTATTTTTTAAGGACCCCAAATCTTTTTTATTTTTAAAGTTTTACGTCAAATTCTTTTTTTTTCGCTTGAAAATGGCAATAAGCACTGGATAAAATGACTTTTTTCCTTCAAAATTAGTCAAAATGTACTTTTTCGGAAAATTCACTTTTTCTTTTTTCTTTTTCTTTTTTTCTTTCTTTCACTTTTTTAGTTTTCATTCCCATCCCTGAGTAAATATCACCTAATTATAATGAAAAGCTATAGAGCCATGAAAGTCGACTATCTAGTCAGAATTATCAATGTCAAGCAAAACTAGGCTCAAAAATTAAATTGTTCTAAATTTTGAAGCAAATTAAAGCAAAGAAATGCAAACAAAAAACAATCCCAAAATATTATCCACCAAATCGATGTGATGACTAGCGCACTTTAAAATTCGGAATTGCTATATCAAGAGAAAGGCATACCGTATCCCCTATTATACGCCACCCCGAGGGGGTAGGGAAAAGGGGGGGGGGGGGTGTTGAAAAACTATATGCCACTCTCTAATTATCCGCCACCCAAGGCCATTTTACATACACCTTTTTTACAGAAAAATTAAAAAAATGGCTTAATTATGTAAAAAAAGCAAATTTTTGTTGCAAATCAGTAGTTACTTTGTAGTATTTTCATGATTTTGTTGTTGTTAACTTAGAGAAAAAATATTGGGTTTTATATGTTTTTGACTGACTTCCGCAAAAAAATTGCTGTGGTCTCTTTTTTTGTTAGATATATAGTTACAATTTTTATACAACCCTTCAGTTATTCTACTCACAGTTATTGTACAGGCGTTATACAGCCATGGTCTAGATCATTGTTTGAAAATTTTGAAAGTCTAGTTTAAAACCCTAATTCGAAGAATTTTATGCAAGCTGGTCCAAATTATTGGGTACACATTCTTAAACCATCGGCAGCCATTCTTAGAACACTTTCCAAATAAAAATATTAATTGCAAAATACTGAAGAAACCAAGGCAAGGAATCGGTACACATTCTTAACCAGGGCCAAAACGTCTATAAAAAAGATCTTCTAATTGCATAAAAATATTGTTTCTTTATTGCTCATAATGCTAATAAATAAACACTAAGTTTGGCGGTGCTGCGAAAAAAATTGCGGCGCCTATGGCGCTTATATTTTGAAGAATTATCCTCCACTCGCTAATTATCCTCCATCCCCGAGGGGGTGTTTAAAAATTATACGCCATGGCTTATAATTAGTGTGGATACGGTAATAGTTTGATTACCCAGTGACAATGCATTCAAATGTCAGCCTAGTATCAGTTCTTATGGTTTTGATACAGAAACTAGTAGGATTAAACTATTTTATCAGAATTTTTTAAATCGTGTTTCTTAAGTTTGAAAATTAAAACTGCTCAAAAACTTTTGATTAAAAAAACTTACTGTATAACAGTAAGTGCCCATTTTGTGTTGATCATTTTCATCAAATTTTGAGGTCCATCCACAGACGCTTCGAAAGGGTCTGTCTCGATAGCTGTATTTTCTTTTTCCTCTACTTTCGGAGTAGAAATATAACTTTTGACAGAGCCTAATGAACTTTTAAACCACGAATAAGTGTTCATTACTGCTTTCGCAGCTGCTAATTCTTTAGCTTTGATTGCTGCTTTTTCTTGTTCTTCTATTTGTCTTTCTTTTTCAGCTTCTTTTATTTTCATTTCTCGGTGTTTTACAATTATTTCTTTTATTTCTGCGCTCAATTGTTCGTTGAAAATTTTGTAAGAGATAGCTAACAACTTTTCAAATTCAAGTGCTTGTTTGTCTTGGTAACTGTTTTTCGGGAATCCAATTTTCAATGTTCCGTTTTCATCTGGTAATATGATCACTTTAAGCAACAGTTCAAAAATGGTTTTAAATTGGTTAATATTGGCATCAATAAATTGTGATATGCTTTGAATTTTTCGGTTGTCTTCCGATTCTAGTTTCGTTAAACCTTCTTGCTCAGATAGAGCAGTTTCCGGTGATATAGTTAATAACTGTTGCGTAGATGTTTGGCTTCCACTGATCAAAAAGAAACAGCAAAACAGATAAAAAAGAGAATGAAAATTCTTTGGGTATGTCATTAATGTAACCTAAACAGTCTTACATAAGTCAATATATAAAATTTTAGGTCCTAGTTAAGATTGGGTATCTATTTCTTGCCTTGATCCTCCCTATGGTTATTTTTATAAAAAATTTTTTTTAGTATGTCTAGAATGTATGAAATGAATAAATACATTTTATTTCATAACATTCATTGCATTAGAAACTCTTTTTTTTAATCAAATCTCTGTTAATGCAAAAAATTAGGTTTATGGAAATTTTTAAAAAATTAAAATTTTGAAACAACAAAAGGTGGCCGGAGCAAATTTTGAAAAAAAAAATCGAAAAAGCAGCAGGGGGACGAAGACAAGAAATCGGTACCCATTCTTAACTAGGGTCAAATTTTACATCGTTAAGAATAAAAAATATCAGAATTTCACAGTTAATTCAAGACTATTAATCTTTAGCACTTTAGTGGGTGGCGGATGCTAGTTCGTAACAGTTGATCGTTGTGTTACTAAGAATTTGTTGTGTTACTAACTGTTACTAAGCGTTTCACATGAAAAAGTAAAGTACACGATGAAGTTTCAGCAATTACAAACTGCCATAACATCATCATTAGAAAAAAGTAAATCGGAATATATAAACCTATGGCTAAACCGCAGATTTAATGTTTAGGATCTTATAGATCTTTAAACTACGTCTGTTAACGAGTTAGACTTATAACGCTAAAATCAGCCAGAGACAATAAAAATATTCAAGCCTTAAGATGACTTAAAATTTAAATTTCTACACCAAACCAAGAATAAATGTAACAAAATAAATGTAAACGCTACTTTTTAAAATTCAACAAATTTTTCAAAAATGGCAAAAAATCCACAAAAACATAAAGAAAATTGGGCCACTTTATCTGTGGGTTGGATATTTGCTCATTTGACTTTTTCTGCCGTTATTTAGCCTTCGACAAGCGTTTCCCTCTTTTACGAGGCTGTCCCACGTTTTTTCCATTTTTAGATATTAAGAAAGTAGTATAAGAAAGGAAGAGATTGCAGCAAGTTATACAATTATTGATAGATTTGTAGCTTACATGGTCTCACCTCAAACTATAAAACGCACGTGTCAGAAAAAAACTCAGCTCTTATTGGTGATTTTCGGTAATAACAAAAATATGGTTGAAAATTTGAAAAAAAGCAGATGAAAATTGTAGGTGGTGAGAGAAAATTTGGAATGAGTGAGAGAATTTGTGATAGTTTTTTAAAAAATTATTTGAATCAACAGAAAAAAGATGATTCGGGGTGGGATCGATCCTGCGACAATAAAAGACACGCTTCCACGAATACCACTTCGCCACACTGACATATTCGTCATGCATATATTTTTTCCATATGGTCGTGGTACAGTCAACCCTCGATACAACGATACCCCAAGGGACCGGCCCTGGGTATCGTTATATCGAGGGTATCGTTGTATCGAGGTATCGTTATATCGAGGCTATTAAGACCGAAAATCTGACAAGGTATCGTTATATCGAGGCTTGGCTGTATCAGCACAACAATGTTCAACAAAAGCACTTTTATTAACGGTTAGAAAAGAAGAAATTGGTAATTTTCGGCTGCTGTACTTTCTTTTTGCGCTCTTGATAGAAGTAGTAAGCAGTCTAATTAAGCAGTGCAGAAAAAGAAAAGTGTGCTCTGCAAGAAAAAAGGGCATTTGAAATTTAAAAATTCATTAATTTTTTTTCTTAAAAATGATCTTAAATCGAAGGTATCGTTATATCGAGATTGCTTTTATTAGTCGGGACCGGCAAAAAGTATCGTTATATCGAAGGTATCGTTATATCGAGGTATCGTTGTATCGAGGGTCTAGTCTTTACCATTCTTTATCAGAATCGACCAAATCTGTACAGGAGTATGTCTAATTAACGTTATATCGAGGGTATCGTTGTATCGAAGTATCGTTGTATCGAGGGTTGACTGTACTAAATTTTGCAACTTTCAAAGTGGAATATTTCGGCCTAAACTGCTCGGTGAAGAATTCCGCGTGTGCGTCAGTAACAAGCTCGTTTAGGGTTATCTTTTGACACATAAGGTTCTTTGATAGGCCACGGTGCGCTCGTGCCTTTCCCGTGTAAGTCGAGTGTCGACCCAAGTGTTGACCTGAGTGCGGACCTGAGCATTTTTAAGCAAATCTTTTTAATCAGAAGTGGCTTATCAATAACTCGAAGCCCTGAATCTTAGCTACAAGATGGTACTAACAGAATTATTTTTTAATGAAGGAAAAAAATTTACAGCCCCTCCTGCGTTAAAAAGACGCATAGGTCGACACTTTATGTGAACGTACCTTAATACTTGAAAAAATTACACATTTTTAAAAAATAAAAATAAAATTGCCTAGCTATGTGACAAATGCATTTGCGAAATTTTAAAAATTGTGCATTGTTACCTTTCTTTTTTGACTTACAGATAAAAAAATACAATCCTTGTTATTGTCTGTGAAAAAAGTAGATTTATTTATTACTTTTCTTACTTACTCGAATACATGTTACAATCATAAAAATAAATATTTTTACAGCTCGATAAATGGGTCTTAAGGCAAATATGTTTAAGTCACTGACTTTGCTTTTGATAGACAAGTGGTTTAGAAGATGTTGTGCAGAATACTTCCTTAAGATAAAAATAATAATTTTTTTATTTGACTAAAACATCTAAAATACTACCAATTATTCCAGTGGAACCTTTATTGGCTTCATTTTCGGCATTTGGGTGATCCACATGCACTTTTCTGTCTCCACTCACAACCCTAGCTGTGCTTCCTGTGGCTCCCTCTTCAGCTAAAATTTGACATTTTTGTTTTTTTATAAGTTAAATAAATTTTTAAATGTGAACAAATTGTAAAGAAGTTGGAACAAAGTCCCAAAGTGGAAGTAAAAAGTACTAACTTTCATAGTGTGTGTGTTGAAAGACATCAATCTTAGTAGGTTCACCGTCTGGACCCACTTTTCCGTGAGTCATGCTCTCTCTCAATTCTTTTGCTTTGCAAAGAGCCTCTCGCTCATCCCTTTGCAATTGCTCCAGCTTCTCTCGTAGAGATCGCTTTTCTTCTGCTTGTCTGCGGGCCAACTCCTCAGCCTTTCTTCTGGCCTCTTCCTCGTTCTGACCTTGCTGGTGAATGGTAATTTCTGTTGCTAAAAATATAAAAGTAAATTTGAAATACTAAAAACTTTTTAAATTTTTTCACTTTTTTTTTCCTCGCTCTGCCTTTGAAGTTCTGCTTCAGCGGTTCTCAACTCTTCTTGCAGTTTTGCAAGCTCAGCGGCCATGTTTTGAATTGCTAAAATATAAAAATTCTCTCTTAGCTGACTTAGTTGTTAACTAAAGTAACCAACTGTTTCTTTCCTTGGCCTGTCGGTCAGCTAAAAAATCTGCCTGTTTTCTGGCTTCTTCCTCGCTCTTCATCAGCTCTTGAAGACGCATCTCGGTCTCATGCCTTTCATCAGACAGCTTCTTGGCCAGTTCTGTAGCTGTTTCAGCACTCTTTCTGGTCTCCTCGAATTCTCTTTTTCTCTTTTCAATTTCTAAAAAAATTAAATTACAAGTCGCAATTATTAATAGACTCAAAAATAAACCTTCTTTTTGAGGTCCTTGCTTAGAGGTCAATTCTTCCACCCGCTTTCGAGCTTGAGTAGTAGTTTGAGTCAATTCCTGAACTTTGATTTGAATTGTCTTCTTCTCCTTGGTTTGCACTTGAGATAGCTCCTCTGCTTTTTTCTTAGCAACTGATTCATCCAAAGCTAGCTTTTCAAGCATCAATTCAACGTCTAAAAATGATTTTTTGAAAATTTTCTGAATACAAATTATTTCTGAAACCTACGTTTTCTCTCCTGAGTAGCCTTAGCTGCAAGTTCTTCTGCCAAACGCAAAGCTTCTTGCTCCAGTTTAGATACTTCTCGGGCCCGTCTTTCCTCTTCTAAATTGCCAAAGTGTCAAAAGAATCAAAAGACAAAAAATCCTACCTTCTCTCAAAGTGGCCTGTTTTTCTTCAACTTTTTCAGCCATCTGCATGGTTTTTTTCTCGAGTTGATGAAGTTCATTGATTTGGCGTTTTTCTTCTGCAAACCCAAAACTTAGTTTTAGTAAAAAACTTGTCTCTCAGTTAACTAACCTTCAGCTCCTTTAGCCTTTTTCTCAGCTAATAGCTGAGCTTTTTGCTCTAGATCAGCCTCTACCTCAGACAAAGTGTTGCTTTTCTCATCTGTCACCTTAGCCGCTAAGGCCTGTTGTTGCTGAAAATGCTCGGACATTTCCTTGGCTTCATCTAACTTGCGGTCCATTCGCTTGGACTCCTCCGTGTTGCCTGATGGTGGCACATAGCTTTCGTTCTTTACAGTGATCTCTTCTGAAAAAAGCTTAAGTTAGTGACCTGAATTGTCTTTGAAAAAATTTAAACTGTTGATTTTTAAGACAAATGACTAAATATTTCTTCATGAAAAACTATTCACCGAATTTTTTAGTGTTTCCTTGCTGACTTTCTCGAGTGAAATGTTGTTGCTGAGACTGAGTGCTTTGCTGCTGACCCTGTTGCTGCTGATTTAGCTGCTGTTGTTGGAGTGGTTGCTGTTGCTGAGAGCTGCTCGAAGTCTTAGAGGTCTGTTTCTCAGCTTAAAAACACTGATTATGCAAAATTTCTTTCAGTAATTATATGATTTTCTCACTTGCAACAGTCGACTTTTGGCCTTCGGAAATTCTGTCTGCGGGACCACCTTTGGCAAAACTCTGTTGCGAGTGCTGACCTATAAGCCAACTAATAATTAAAACTAACTATTCGTAATGGGTTAGGGTAAGTTCGCTAAGCTTCAAAACTAAACTATGATTAAAGTGATGGGTTATTGTTTTATATAAAACTATCTTTTTTGCAACAGTTATTACAAAACACGGTACTTATGCTGTTTGTCCCAGCACCATAATTTTTAATTAATATGCACATTTATCCATTTAAAATTATTAAACAAAACTTGTAGGATAAATGTATCAAATTTTTCAAATTATTATTTTTGGGGCATATTTAAACAAATTATAAACAAAAATCAATATATGTACATGATTGACATATTATGGTGCTGGGACAAACAGCATAAGTACCCAAAACACTTTAGAATTTCAAGAATCCGAATCTTAACACATGTTTTCGAAAAAATTCTAAGCGGCCAAGATAGTCACTGCCTTTAACTTTTAGTTTTCTAATATATATTATATATCTCAGAAACCAAAACTCTTTAAAAAAATGACTTTTTAGAATCAGTATTTTTATAATAAAAAAAGATTTACTTTTTACACTCGACTTTTCTGGCATATTGATAGAAATTTGGGAGTAAATTTTGTAGCAAATAGAAATAGAAATAAAAGTTCAACTGGTTTGGTTATTGTTGTTGTTTTAAAAAATAAATGAAAAAGAGAGGGATTTATATATAGAAAAAGACTCTTGCAGAAAAACAACAGCATGTGAAAAGCATAGTAGAGAAGCTCTCAAAAACCACCTCTTTTAGTGCATCACCCCTGAAAAACAAGTCGAAAAGAGGTAGTAAACAATCTAGGAGAACACAAACAACCAATCATCCCACAAGTTGCTTTAGATAATACTACAAATGGTTGTGGGTCCTGCTGTTCCTAAAGACTGGTCCAAAGGTCCAATTCAACAATAACAAAACAGAGAAGTGGAGGAACTGTTTTAAAACATCACTAAAACAGCTGTTATCTTGAATTATTGTCAAATAATAGTATTGGTAAACAGCTTTGTTGTTTTGAGCTAAATAAATTTTAGATGGTGTTTAAGTGATCAGTAAAAAGCTCTTTGGACACAGACACATGTTTTACGTGATATTGCTTAGATTAATGATGGGTGTGGTAAATAGCCGATATTTTTTACCGGTAGATAACTGGTCAATAAGAATACTGACCAGTCATAAACCAATTCTGGTACAAAGAAAACTTACGTAAAACCTCTAATACAAGGTGTCCCAAGAATTTTGATACACTGTGAATGGTCATAACTTTTTTCATACGCCGATTTTTAAAATTCTGTAAACGCAGGTCCTTTGTACTCCCTCCAGCAATTTTTCTAGTATATAATGACAAAAACACGATTTTCGCTTGGTCCCCCTGTGGTTTGTGTCTTTGTCTGTGGATGACCTTTGGACGGGCAAGGCCCAAATCATAGGGAGGACCAAGCAAAAATCGAGTTTTTGACTTTATATACCGAAAAAGTTGATAGAGCGAGTTGAAACGATTTGCGTTTACAGAATTTCAAAAATCGACGTATGAAAAAAGTTATGACCGTTCAAAGTGTTTCAAAATTCTTGGGACACCCTGTAAAAGCCCCCTCTAAACTCCGGTACAGTCAACCCAGATTTCACGATACCCCTAAGGAACCGGGCAAAAGCTATCGTTAAATCGAGGTTACAGCTTTGGTCATTCTACGTAATCGCTAGCCAAATAAGCACAGAAAAAATTATTGCTAAACTGGAGGTGCAGTCGAACCTCAATATAACGACACCACGATAAAACGACACCCTCGATATAGCGACACCTAAAAATTGACCAATTTGGTCAGCTTTGACTAAAATCTAGTCAAATAAACCCTCGATATAGCGACACCCAAAAATTGACCAATTTGGTCAGCTTTGACTAAAATCTAGTCAAATAAACCCTCGATATAGCGACACCCAAAAATTGACCAATTTGGTCAGCTTTGACTAAAATCTAGTCAAATAAACCCTCGATATAGCGACACCCAAAAATTGACCAATTTGGTCAGCTTTGACTAAAATCTAGTCAAATAAACCCTCGATATAGCGACACCCAAAAATTGACCAATTTGGTCAGCTTTGACTAAAATCTAGTCAAATAAACCCTCGATATAGCGACACCCAAAAATTGACCAATTTGGTCAGCTTTGACTAAAATCTAGTCAAATAAACTCTCGATATAGCGACACCCAAAAATTGACCAATTTGGTCAGCTTTGACTAAAATCTAGTCAAATAAACTCTCGATATAGCGACACCCAAAATTGACCAATTTGGTCAGCTTTGACTAAAATCTAGTCAAATAAACTCTCGATATAGCGACACCCAAAAATTGACCAATTTGGTCAGCTTTGACTAAAATCTAGTCAAATAAACTCTCGATATAGCGACACCCAAAAATTGACCAATTTGGTCAGCTTTGACTAAAATCTAGTCAAATAAACTCTCGATATAGCGACACCCAAAAATTGACCAATTTGGTCAACTTTTTTTTCAATTTAGTTACAGTCAAACCTCGATATAACGTACCCCCGATATAACGTACCCCTTGAGACCATTTGGTTGGATTTACTTCAAATTACAATAAGTTCACCCCCGCTATAACGTACCCTTGATATAACGTACCCTCGATATAACGTACCCCTTGCAGATAACACTGACCTTTACGTACCCCTCGATATAACGTACCCTTGAAAAATAGTGTGGTATATTTACCAATTTCATACAGTTTTTGCTCTTTTTCTGCTTCTGCAATGTTTTCTGTAGTCATTAAATGTTTCCCTTTTAGTTTCCATGAGTGCTCCAAAGCCGAAACGTCAAAAGGTTTTTTCTTTGCTAGCCATTGATTGTTGTTCGCGGAATTGTTATTGTTGAGCTTATGAATAAAATCACTTGAATATTTTACAAAACCTTGATATAACGTACACCTGTCATCTATTTGGTTTCTGCCCTCGATATAACGTACCCTCAATATAACGTACCCCTTTACCCGTCCCCCAAGGGGTACGTTATATCGAGGTTTGACTGTATAGTCATAGTTAGCTTGAGAAATTCTACAGTTAATGCCAGTTCACAATGGGAGCTAGACTTTAGTGAAGTTTTATTCTAATTTCAAGCATAATTTGATTTAAATTTTGTCTTCATGTGGAGAATTCTTTTTCAAAAATATTTTTATAATTTTAAGTGAAATGATTGCATGTTTTCTTCTGAATTTTGGTGTTTATAACTTTTTTCAAAAATCGCGACCAACGCTAAAAAGCTAAATAGGATATCTGTAGAGCTTATCAACCATCCTATAGAGGTTTTAGGAAGCACGAAATTAATATAACTGTGCTAGAAATTCAATTTTTTCTTTCTGGGTAACTAAGACTATTCTGTGCAATAAAGAAGCAAAGGTTCTTACAATACTTGTGCATGGTCAATGTCTTTATTTACTCAGGCTTTGTCACTTTACTGACCTGACAAGCATATTATAGTCGACTATCGATACAACGTCCGCTCGTTAAACGTCCCATTTTGGCTGGTCTCTTGACGGACGTTATAACGAGAGTCGACTGTATCACTAATTTTAAGACTACATCTGTGGTTTAAAAAACAATTTTTTGTAGTTATGCATCACACCTTGTTACCTCGTTTTTCCTGCAACTATTTTCAGCCTATCATGTAGAGAGCAAGGCTAGTGGAAACTTCGCAAAAACGAAAATCGCCAAATACGAAAATTGCCGAAACAAAATTTCCAAGACGAATATTGCCGAAACGAAAATCGCCAAATCACATTGTGCCAATACGAAATTTACCAAATCGAAACTTGCCAAAATAAAATTTGCCAAACTTGGGTTTCACCTGAAAAAAAATTGATCAACGCTAAATTGCTACGCTATCTCTATCAGACAAAACCTCTTCTTGCCAATTTTCAGTTTGGCAAAAATCGTCTTGGCGAAATGTGATTTGGCGATTTTCGTTTGGGCAATATTTGTCTTGACAAATTTTGTTTTAGGCAAAACATACATTTGGCAATTTTAGTTTTTGCCAAGTTTCCCCTAGCCGAGAGCAATGCTAGTCTTAAGACTAAGTTATTTAAATAGAAAGCACATAATTAAAAAAGAGAAAAACTTCGAGAAAAAATATAATAAATGAAGCTAAACTTGCTGTTACAATTTGAACCATGTTACAAAATTTAAAAAAATTGTACTAAATATTTTGCATATAAGTTTACTAAGCTACTTTTTTTAATTGCAGCATATTTTGTTGTGTTATAATTGGGCTTTATTACCAAAAAACAGCTTTATTAAAATTTTCATGAAGAGTCTTGGACAGATTCATGTCGCAGGTATTTATGTGTGCATCTCTAACCTTTCAGGCGCAGGAGACTTTAATCTGACCACAGGGTTCTAGTGCAAAGAAAAAAAGTTAATTGAGAATTCGAAAATTTAAATTTTCTAACTTTTTAACTCTTTGACTTTCTATAGCTCTTCATTCAATTTTGTAGAGGAGATTCAGAACAACACTTTGGTATATAAAATTTTACTGAAACTTTTTTTTAAGGTTTTTAGCTGTACAAAGTTTAAAATTAAATTTAAACTTTGGCATTTTTCAATGAAAAACGCGTTTTTATCTCTACTTTACATCTTTTAAACCTGTGCTGACGAGAAGGAGATGCCAAGAACTACTTAACAATTTTAAATTTCTAAAATTTTCTGTTGAAATTTAATTTATCACATTTATTTCTCGAAAATCTGGTTCCTCATTCCGTATTTTTAAATTCTGAATTTTTATTCATTTCTGTTAGAAATCCGGCCTGGTTTTGAGATTAAGTCTGTTGATTATCTGTTATAGGGCGCTTACAATGGAGGTGTGAGGTGTCAGGTCGAGGTAAAACGGTGTCTAGATCTCGCGTTTTTCATTGAAAAATACCAAATGTGATATAGATGACATATACCTAAAACCAAAAAGTATACATAGGTCATCTATATCAGAAATGGCATTTTTCAATGAAAAACGCGTTTTATCTCGACCTTGTGACCTCGCGCAATTAAACTAAAATTTTGTATGTTTTTTTTGTAAAAATATAGCTAATCAATAAACAGATTTATCTTACTAAAAAAACTGCGTTATTTGAGTAATTTGAACAAAATATTATTTAAATAAATAATAACTAAGCAACAGTGTGCCATAAAATTTTCAAAATCTCAAAAATTAAAACTTAATAAAATCTTAGTCCTGATAAAAAAATATTTAACGGCATTAACTTTACATTTTGCAACATTTTTGTCGATTTTTTAGCAATTTTTATTGCAGTATATGTTTGAGTTTAGAAGTAGTAACTCGGTGTCGATGGAAAATTCCCGCTTTTTAAGTAGAGAAGAAAGAAATGAGATGATCAAAGAGCTAATCGAAGTATGATTTTTAAGATATTTTTGTTTTGATTATTAAAAATATTGTTTTTAGCTGAAAAAGCGAGCAAACGAGCTGCCTACTTTGCTAAAAAGAATTTACGAGAGAATTAATGTAAACTTTTTTTTAAATTACTGATTACATATATTATTCTTAAGACAATCGAAGACAGACTTGGTCTTAAAATTGATGTAGTCACTAATAAACCAGACGTTTTAAAACAAAATAAGTATGTTTTTTATCAATTTTTAGAGATGATGTTAACTGTTTGAAAAATTTCAAATTCTCCAAATTTTTTTGACAAGGCTGGCTGTAAAAAGTTGACCTATCTTAAGTATATATCAAGGCTGGGACCGATTTCTGATTTCTGGTTTTCTGACTTTTTCAGCCTTCTGATTTCTAATTTCTAGTTCTGATTTTTGTTGTTGTTCTGATTTCTGGTTCTGATTTTTTTTTCCAAAAAAATCGGTTGCTTAGCACTTTTCAGGACATTATTTGGAGTTTTCAAACCTCCTTTGTTTTAAAGTTTTTCCTATATTTGGGACGTGAAATCTGTAGCATTTTTCAAAAGTTCAACGTAATAATCTCTTTTTAGTGCTAAAGACTTACCGTATTTACTCTAATATTAGCCCCCCTCTAATTGTACCCCCTCTAATTGTAGCCCCCTCTAATAGTAGCCACCCCCAAAGGGGGTGATTCTCTAATAGTAGACCCGGGGCTACTATTAGAGTAAATACGGTAATAAGCTTTTGATATATAAGGTGTGTGACTAAATAACTCTTGTTGGTGGATGGTTCATTTTTACAGATTAGATATTTAATTACACACTATCACTGACCATAATATAAAAATCATAAAGTAGGCAGGCGCTTTACAGGAGCCTTTTATAAACTTTTTTCATGTGCCACTGATTTAAGTGGCAATTTTTACTGGTATTTCTCAGCCATGTCTGATAGCATTTTTATACATTTTGACACCAAAACCCCCGATTTTCGACTTTAAGGGGCAAGATCTCCATTTTTTATAACAAACCCCCGATCTTAGTCCTCCGCCGTAAAAAGGGCTTTCAAATAAGTACAAACCCGCCGTTAAAATATTTCACAAAAAAAATTACAACTGGCACAACGGGACCACTCAAAATGGCAACACAGCCGACCCGAATACTATATAAAGACTTATTGAATTTCGATAGCAAGTCGGAATGCTAAGTTTCAGAAATACATGTTAGGCAAGGCTAAGAAAAAGGCAAAAGGACGTTTCAGTGACTTCTTTTCAGTGTTTTCAAAACGTCAAGTTTTGCCTCAAGTTTTCTTAAATTGTCTATAACTCAGCTTTCAGCATTCATTTTTTAAATTTCTTTTTTTTTGTTTTGTTTGCCGAAAAAAATTCAGATCCGTTTTTCTTATAAAAAATTGAGAAAAAACCGATTGAAAGTATTTTTTTTGCTAAACTCAAATATTTGAGTTTAGCAAAAAATTTTTTATAAGGAAAACAGATCTGAATCTTTCCTCTACCCCTAAACTCAAATTTTCATGCCAAACAAAAAAAAATTTAAAAAATGAATGGTGAAAACAGAGTTACAGACAATTTTAGAAAACTAGAGGCCAAACTTGACGTTTGAGTTTTAAAAACACTGCTTCTTTCAAATGAAAAAATTCGCTAAAAAGCAAAAGGTGTTTTTTTCGAAAAATTGCCTTGTTCCGCCTGTTGTTTTTGAATGTTGCTTATTGGCGTTTTCAAAAAGTACTAACCCCGATGACTATTTAAAAAAATTGACTATATGAGCAATGACTAACTGAAAAACCGTAAAAAAGTATATGAGCAATAACTATCTCAAAAATTCATTGACCAACGAACAAGTGATTCAATGTGTTGAAATATATTTTATTCAAAAATAAATTCAATTTTTCAGCAAATGAAAATGGGAACCAAATTATATAGCTCAAAGTTTTTTGTTTTAGCGCATTTGCAATTAAAGCACGGCATCTGCAACCAAATTATGTATCGCGCACCAGATAAATCATCACGAGCAATAGGGTTGACATTGATATTTTTAAAACTTGCTTTATTTTTTTGAGGCATAGTGTTATAAAAATACGTATCTCCCAGCTTAAACATACCGCAACCTGTGAAACCTATAACTCGTGATGAGTTATCCGGTATAGGATACATAATTTGGTTGCAAATGCCGTGTTTGAATTGCAAATGCGACAACATAAAAAATCTGCTGTAGGTGATTCAAAACAACAGGTAGACTAACGCAATTTTTTCAAAAACATCACTTTTTGCCTTTCAGTGACTTTCGGCATTTAAAAATAGTCACTGGAACATTACCTAAGTAAACACTATCTCGTGATTTTACTTGTGCAATAGTGCAAGTGGCGAAAATGTCTATTGTCAAACGTTTTTGGTTGCTAAAAAGAGGGGAAAAATGAGAGATCGATTTGAACCTTTCATTGACTTTTGGCTGCTCTGGCATGGGATTCTGAGCGATTGAAATTATTTTTTGACTGTAAAATTTTTTTTTCTCAAAATTGTTGACCTAAATAGAAAAATTTGGCTGATTTGACTAATTTGCGTTTCTATACTTGTGAGTTAGGGTATATACCCATCGGTAAAAGGGTAACTTTTTACCCACCTTTATTTAACCCATTTTTGCCCGAATTAATTTTCAAAAAAATTTGAATTTTTTATTTTTTTTCGGGAACGTTGTATATAGGGGTAAAATTATTGGTTTTGTTGTAAAAATGATATCAAAAATAGTGTTTTATCAGTAGAAAGAAGAGTTATGAGTCATCCTATTAGCTTATGTTTATGCTTCTTTTTTCTCTTAGTTGATATAGTTCTTTTGAAATACAGCTGGCTATTTTGAAGAAAGAAGGAAGGAAGTCACTTCCCCTTTATCATTTGATTTTGTACAACACTTTGTCGACTAAAGTAAATTCGACTAATATGGGAGAGCTGGTCAATCTCTTCGAGTGTCTATCCTTGTTAGAGTCGGAGGATGTGAATGTGGAACAACTAACTTCTTAGCGAGTAAATGAGAGTGTGCGGCTTGACGGGTACAATCATTGGATTGCCACAACAGACTTATCTCTTCACTGCGGGGTTTGTGATGGGAGAACTAACAAGAAATGCGTAAAATGTAATGCAGGCCTGCATCCTGTACCTTGCTTCAAAGAATTCCACGTGAAAAACTAACGAAAATAGCAAAATCTCATATTTTTCATTATCAAATGCTATTTTTGACAACATTTTTATAATAAAACCGGTACTTTTACCCCTGTATATGATGCTTCCAAAGAAAAAAAAATTTGAAATTTTTAGGTTAATTTTCATACCCGTGGGGAAAAAAGGCGTTAATACCGGGTATGGGTAGGGGTATGAGTGTATGGGTTTCGAATGCATTATTTAATAAGTCTACAAAAAATACTTACCGTAAAACCTGTAATATTAGACCCACCTTTATTGATAGACCCCCATCTAATAATAGACTCCCCTCGGAGGGGGTCTTTCATATAATTCCATCGATTTGTGTTTTTTACTACTTTCTAAGCTGCTTCGTATTTGTGTGCCAATACAAATAATTTTTTTTTGTTAAAGTGAGCCACTGCCTTCTAGCTCGGCTTTACCTACGCCTAGAGCTCCAAATCCACTACCTTCCTCAGAATTTTTCACAAACAATAGATATGGAACTGATAGCCATCGCTCAGGAGCTGATAAAATCAAGGTTTTATTAACAAATAGGAAGTTATAATTTAAAAAAATTAGACTTGGAAGGATTTGGCGGATATGGACTTGGATGTTATCAAAAGTACTTATGGGCAACATGTTGCCGCCAACAAAATCAATGTAAATTTTAAATTTTTTTTAATGATTAACGATACAAATTGCTTTTCAGGAGCTACCTCAACCAATTGTAGCCCCACCCACATTACTTTCAGCTAACGGACAACCCCCATCTCAAGCCATTATATTCACTAAAACTGGAATTGCAAAGCCGGTTGGCCCTATTGCTAGAGCTCCAGAGGCTATAACTCCTGTCACCCCTGTCCCTCTTCCAGATCAGTACATCAAGTCACTGGGTCCATTGGGTCCTAAGATTAATAAACTAGTTGAGGAAGAAAAAAGCAAGGAGACAACTGATCCAGTGTCCGGCTCTAAACAGCTGACAAATCTTGAACCAGGCTTTCAGTACCCAAGCTATATTTACAAAGGCTGTAGGACACCCACTGAACGTAGGAGAGCCAAAGACAAGTGGCAAAAATTGAACCCACATGTAAGTTGTATTTGATAATAATTAAAAAAACTGGCGCTACCGAGTGCACACCCCAATGTATTTTTTTTGAACTTTTTCAAAACGCCATTTTAACCATTTTTAAGAATTTCCTACACGTTGAACACGATAAAACCTATTTTTTCTATAAAAGAGATTTTTTTTAATCTGATTTCTAATTATTGTAACTTGGTAAATCAGATGTTGAGGGTACCTTGACCCCAAAAAGATGGAATTTGAACATAGTTTTGTTAACTGGGGCCTACCGCATAAAGAAACTCTGGTATGCATGCTTTTTTATGCATCCAGAGTCACTTTTTGGTGATTTGTGTCTAAGGTATGTGGGTGTGCGCATCTCAACCCCAAGCAATCTCAACCAGCCACAAAAACCAACAATCTCAACCAAGCCCTCCTTGGTTGCTTAGAGATGCACGCATTCACTTACCTTAGACAAAATTCCGAAAAAGACTCTTGATAAAAAATGCATTTAGAGGCTCTTTTTGCCCAGCTCCAGTGACCAAAACATGGTAAAACAGGCAAATGGTCGTAATTTTAAAATTTTTTATTGACCAGAACACAAAAATAATGTCTTTTTTGAACTCCTGAGGTGATTTTAGGTTGATATAGGGTGTTTGGAAACACTTTGAAAAAAATTTCATTTGGGGGTGTGAGGTATACTCCTGTGGGGTCAAAAAAGTCATTTGTGGAAGTATTAAAGTAGGACAATACTTCCGTAGGGAAATTTTGACATTATAATTTTTAAATATTTGAGCATCATCTACAACTACCGTATTTCCTCTAATAAACGCGCCGGCGAGTTTATTTTTCGGATCCCCGAAAATCGGAAAAATTTGAGGTCGATCTCGATATTTTTGGGCAAAAATCCATAAAGCAGAATCGGTAGAGCTCGCGGGAGTTAAGAAAATGCGAAAAAAACAGATCGAAAAAAGTTTTCTGCTTCGAGATACAAACCCTCAAAGTCAGAGAGGCGTAAATAATATGAAATACTCACTTATAAGGTCACTTTTTGCGATCTTTTATTTTCGAAGTTGATGTCCTTTGATAGGAAATCGGGTGAAGGCTCGAGGAATATGCAATAAAATTTTGGGGTTAGTGCGGCGAAAAAAAATTTCCAGTCAAAAAAAATTTTGAAACTCCAAAAATTAGGTTTTTAGTCATTTTGAAAGGTTTTTTTGGCGGAGGAATTCAAAGGTCTCACTATTGGATTTGTTGTGCGCCTGCTCCTTGCGCGTCGATTAAAAAAAGATCGAGTCGATTTAAAAATTGAAGTTGAATGAGTTGAAGAACCCTGTCTATTCCTTATCATGGCAATTTCAAAAGTTTGAATTCGTGGCAACACTTAGTTACTTCGAAGATAATGTTTTTGAATCATTTCGTTTGCATTGAAATTTTTAATTGTATGTACAGTCAAACCTCGATAAACCGACACCCCTGGGGACCGTGCCCAAGGTGTCGGTTTAATGAGGCTTTAAGTTCAATTCTAGACCAAAGTGTCGGTTTACCGAGGTTTTCAATAAAAGAGAATTCATATATATATATATATTTGACACTTTTTTCAAACTTTTCAATCGATTAAATTGAAACAAGTTTTTATAAAGTCAATAATAACGTTTAAATTGTTTTTCAGCCAAATTTTATTAAATAACAATCAAATAATAAATAATAATAATAATCGAAAATATCGAAAAAGCTTCGATTTTCGGTCGATTTCGATAAATCGATCGACAACCCTATTAGGCTCCAGAAACGATAGAAAAGACAGAAAAAGAAAAACACTTTTCAGAAAAAAAATTTTGACAAAAATTTGACTTTTTGACTTGGTCCCCCAAAGTCAACCAACCTGACAAGGTACCTAGATAATCCACGATATAGGATTTGAACATAGTTTTGATAACTTGGGCCTACAGCATAAAAATACTCTGGTATGCATACTGTTTTTCATGTATTCAGAGTCATTTTCGAGTGATTTGTGTCTAAGGTATGTAGGTGTGGGCATCTCAACTTCAAGTCCCCAATCCCTAGGCTTGGGAGTTAGAGATGCGCGCACACACATACCTTAGACATGATTCCGAGCAATACTCTTGATCACAAAATGCATATAAAGTCTCTTTTTGCCAAGATACAGTGACCAAAATGGGGTAAAATACCGAAAAATGACCAAAAACCACGGGGGGACCAAGCCAGTCGAAAAAATTTTTTTTTTCGAAAAATGTCCTTCCCACACTTTTTTCGCCTTTTCTATCGTTTTCAGGCCTACAACATACTGAAACCTTGAAAAAACACACTTTTGGCTCTGGCCAAATAATATACTCCTGCCTAGGCGGGAGATTTTCGAAAAAGGCAAGAGATTTCCGACAATAGGCGGGGGGATGTTCTATTTATCCTATGTTTATTGTATGCTGATGTTGTACTAATAAAATTGTTTGATTTTTTTTCGCCTCACGTTTGGCGCGACGATTTTGAACAATATAGCTACCATCTCTAATAAACTTACCCCCTAGAGGGAGGTTGAAAAATAAACCGACCGATCGGTATATTAGAGAAAATACGGTACACTACCATGTTTCAATTTCCAAAACATGTAAAAATGAATGAATGAATTTTTAAGCATTGCTAGGCTTTATCCTGCATTTATGTGTGTGCGCGCATTTGTGACCCTGCAAACCGATTAGAATAAAAACTTTTAGAGTTTCTTTTTTTCAAATTTTTTTCCAGGTTGACATTTCTTCTCAATATATGTGTTTCTTCAGATAAAAAAAGTCAATAACTCAAAGAAATCTAATATTCAGCTGTTTCCCAACCGCATGTCTATCCACCGTCGAATTGCTAAGTTCAAAGCTTTAGAAGAAGAAGGAGGTATCCCTGTAGAAAGTTTACTAGACAAAGAGAGATTAGAAAGACTACCTTCCATGACCGTGGATGGCCCTACTACATACAAAAATGGGTGGTTTAACCAATGGAACCTGCAGACTCAACCCTCGAGACTTTCATTTAACACAGCTCAATCACAAAATCCAGTCTATCAACAGCCATTGACCACCCATTTTCGAGGCTACACCCCTGGATACAAAGGATTAACTGAATTCCCTGCTGCTCACTACCTACGAAATCAGCCGACACAATCAAGGCCATTTTTTAGATAAGTAGTTTTATGTCAATAAACAATTTTTGTTAAAAACTTTTCCGTACATTAAAATTGGATGTTTTATTAGCCTAACGGGTGGAAAGGCGAAATCTGGACTGGTTTAAATGTCCTCTTCAAAGCCAATGTTTGGCATCATGTCAGTTATTTCAAACGGTCACGGACAAAATTCGCCCGCGCCAAAATTTGCCCGGACCGAAATTTGCCCGGACCAAAATTTGCCTGGGCTTTGAAAGCCGCCAAAATTTGCCCGGGCATTAAAGAAGACCGAAATTTGCCCGGAACTAAAATTTTTTAAGTTTTGGTAAAATTGCCCAAATGCTCAATCTAAAGGCTGAAACAACTGTACTATTCAACCCAAAATCGTGTGCTGAAAACGGTTTTTGTTAAGATCAAAACATTGCCCATAATCTCAATACTCTGACCAGATCCACTCCGAGGTGAATTACTTAAAATTTAAGTGAATTTATCTGAATGAGCAAATAATCATTTCTATCTTAACTGAAACCATTACCTGAATACATTAGTGAATATTAAAAGGTTTTTCTGTCGCCAACTTTCCAGGTTGTAGTCAATTGTCTAGCTGGACGTCCACCTGGAGCAGCCACCAAACTTTTGAGGTTACAAGTTCGAATCTTGGTGGTAGCAGACATTATATTTTCTTGAAGAACAGTACCCACTCCGAGGTGGACGACCCCAAATCATAAGTCGAAGGTCGACCAGTAAGCTTCAGGGTGGGTGGGAAAATCAACTGATACCTCCCATATATGATTCCATCTCCAGAATCCGAAATTTTGTACTTAAATGATTAAATAAGTAATTAATTGTAATTAATAGTAATTGTAAGTAATTAAAAATCAATGTATCTTATCCGAAATTGTGTTCTGAAGATGGTTTTACAATGCTAAAATAGCGATTTGAGTTGCAAGAACCTCAGTTTTGTAGTAGTTTTAAGCTCCTTAGGGCGTCCAGGTAGTGCTCAGGTTGTTGTACTTAAGTAGAGGTACTGAGGTACTTATAATAGAAGAGGTACTTATTATAGAAAAATGGCTTCAAACGAGGATTCCCTACAAAGGCCATATCTTGCACTCAAATTTTTTAAAATCATTCTAAAAAGTGGGTTTTTGTAGCGCTTGAACTACGCTACAAAATGATGCCGAGATGTGAATCTTAAATCCAACTATTGACCGGTTAAAGTGATGAAATGATCGCATGAACTTGTACACTCGTGTTCGTAAGGTATCCTCGTTTAAAGCCATTTTTCTATAAAAAAGTTAATTTACAACAAAATCGAAAAGGCAAGAGGAAACTAGAAAAATGCTACGAAATTGCTTTGGAAATAACTGACAGAATACCAAACATTGGCTTTAAAGAAGACATTCAAACCAGTCCGAATTTTGTCTCTCACTCGTTATGTAGCAAAATATTAAAATTTAAAATTTCCACTAGAGAGAAACTACATTTTTTCGAAAAAGCAATTTAGCGCTGTTCTCGCTTTTTCTAAATTAAGCTTCTATTAGAGGCTTTTTCCGTTTTTGGTCCAATTCCATCCCAATACAGCCCAAATTCCCTTGAAAGTGGTCAAAAAGGGTACTTTTAGGTGGCACCAAAAACTCAATTTTTTTTACCACAACTCAAAAAATGTCTTTTTTGATCTCCTGAGGTGATTTTAGATCGATATAAGGTGTTTTTGAACACTTTTGTTGATTCGAGGGTGTGGGGGGGAAGGGGGTGGGAGGGGAGAGGTTTTGGTTTATATGCAAGTAGTGCCAAACATTTAACTAAACATAACGTAGTCCATTTTAAATCAATGTTGAAATTAAAAATTCAGATAATATCTTAGAATTTAAAAAACCTTGGAGAAAATTTTTAGAGGTATTTCCGCGTTGGAAAACCTTCAGAAAAATCAAAATCTTAGTTCAAGTCCCAATTTTTTGAGATGAAAAGCCATTGTGAAAGTTAACAATTGAGAGCTGTAAAAAAGTGATAAAATTCAATTTAAACATATTTGGTCAAAACGTCGTTGTTTAGTTAATTATTATATATATTTTTTGCTATAGTAGTTAAAAATTAACGTGCAATTGAATTTCCAACGCGTTGCTCGAATACGATTCACTAAATTGAACCAAAAAATCAGCTATTTTAAGTAAGATAGAGAATGTCTCACGTAATAAAATTCAAAAAATAGAAAATTATACAAGTTTTGAGTTTATTCAAAGAAAGAAAATTATGAGAAACAAGCAACGATGTTTGTGTCTTGGTTAATAAGTAGCATTAAACAGATGCCATACGAGAAAGCTTTTTGGAATCCTTGGCAAAAAAGAATGTACTATGCATACTTACGTTAAACGTTCATTTTTTAATTCAATTTTCTATGCTTTTTTAAATTAATGGTAAAACAAGCTAATAATAGGAAATTTTGGAAATTGAATAACACATTAATTTTTAGTTTCTAGAGCAGACAAATATTTATGAAACAGTTTACTAATCAACTAACAAATTTTCTAAGTTGTAGAAACATTTCAACCGCTTTCTGTGGAATGTCTTTAAAACAACTTTCAATAAACTAATTTCCTAAGCAACTTACACATTTATTTTGCTTTATTTCTGTGGAATGTCTTTGTATGTCTATTTTTTCAAACCGACAGAGTTTCAACTTCACTACAATTGCAATATCTATGATGTCAATAGTATTCCAACTGAAAACAGAGTTCATCCCTATCTAGGAATAATTTCAATTGTTATTGGAACAGCTTTTCAGGCAAATTTTGCACAGTAAAAATTAACATAAAAAATAAACGAACTTTTTTACATTAAGCGCCCTAACTTTTATTCACATTTAAATTACCCCTGGTACAGCGGTCTATTCAGATGCAGTTTTTCACGCAGATCATTTTTCAAAATGTGAGTATGAGTGTTTGGATGGGACCAATTCACTTAATAACTTAACACTAGAAAAGTTGTTTGTAGCAATGCGAGCGTCTTGCTCAGAATTCCATGCTCATCATTTCTAGACCAATCAAGCTACCGCAAAAGTTCATTTTGCGGATAATTTTAGCATTTGGAGTCCGGTGTGCCTTAGTAAAAACTCGGTATGGTTTTTTGTCATAATTTTTTTTTGCAAAATTTTTTATTTTAATGCTTATCAGATGCAGAATTTATTCACACTGCTGAAAAAAAACTCCGGCTAAAATGCCTTATACGCCGTCCTCCCAAAAGTGTGTTTTGACCATTTTTTGAGCTTTTCAGGTTGTAATTAGGCGAAAAAATATGTTAATAGGTGGCGGAAAGACATTTTCCGGAAAAAAAAATTTGACCAAAAATCGAGTTTTTGACCAAAAAATCACTGCTTTTGTAAATGTTGTGGTGTACGGTCGTGTTTTATCTTGCTTTTGCATTTTGAAATTTTTTAGAAAGTAGTACAGGCATTTGATTTTTTAGTATTTTCGAGTTGAAATATGATGAATAAAAACAAATGCCTGCACTACAGGGTGAGTCAAGATTTTCTAACACTTTTAAACTTTTAATTTTTTGTCGTCGCACGATTTCGGAATTCTATAGACGCAGATCGACTCAGTTTTTTATGGCAATTTTTTTGGTATATAATGTGAAAAACACGATTTTCGCTTGGTTCCCCTTGTTGTTTTGGCCTCACCCATCCAAAGGCCACCTACAGACCAGGAGCCAAACAACAGGGGGGACCAAGCGAAAATTGTGTTTTTCACATTATATACCAAAAAAATTGTCATAAAAAACTGAGTCGATCTGCGTTTACAGAATTTCCAAATCGTGCGAGGAAAAAAAATTATGACCGTTTAAAAGTGTTAGAAAATCTTGACTCACCCTGTACTTTATCATGTGCTTACACTACTTTGTACACTTTTCCCCAATCCCTTGCAACGAGGAGCATGTTGGATCTTTGGCCGCGAAGCGGCCAAACACAGTTGGGGTTTCTAACATAGTGGGGGGGTTCAATACAAAAATACAATGTACTAAAAAATCAGAAATGGAGATGTTATTGTTGAGTTACGAACAAAGAAATCTGAACGTAACGAAGAAAATGAGAATTTCGGTCAAAATTTTTTTTCCGGAAAATGTCTTTCCGCCACCTAATAACATGTTTTTTCGCCTAATTACAACCTGAAAAGCTCGAAAAAATGGTCAAAACACACTTTTGGGAGGACAGCGTATAAGGCACTCCTGCCAAAACTCCTTTTTCGTAAAAGCTCTTTGTTGGGTATGTTCCGAGCACTTTTTTCAGAAAATTTTTGCACCCTTGTCTGGCAACTTTTCATGGGGAGTATGGAAAATTTTTTTTAGCTCAACTTTTTTTTCCAATTTTTCAGGGCAAAATTTTTTTTTTGCATTTTTAGGGGTGCTCCTGCGTTCTTTTGGAGCTGGACTCAGCAAAAGGGCACAACTAGAATATGTCATAAGCAGAAATTGAGTTATGAGTGGAACAAGCGAGCCAATTATTTGAAAAATTGACAATTTTTGAATTTTTGATATTTGAATTTGCGCCAAAATTCGAATTTTTCGTCTCGATGGGAATCAAAGCTTAGTGGTGTTTCTAGGGCAACTTTTTGAAACATTTCAAACAAACTTTTTTGAAATCGTCAATAAAATTTTGATTTTTTCGATATTTAAAATTCAAAATGGCACAAAATTGAGAATTTTTTTTCTTGATGGGAATCAAAGGTAATCATTGTTTCTAAAGTCACTTTTTGCACTGGAAAACATTCTAAAAAATTTTTTTTTAGTTTTTCACAAAATTTTGAGATTTTCAGAATTTGAATTTCAAAATGGCGATAAAATCTGAACTTTACTGTTTGAATCAAAAAGTTGGTATAGAAGATGGTTTTAAAGCAACTTTCTGTGCTGAAGACGATAGAGATTTGTATTGAAGTATTCAAAATGAATGTTTTGAAATGAGTATAAATCCCAGACTGGGTTGGATGTTCTGAAAATGGGTATGAGTTTCCAGGCTGCGTTGAATGTTCTGAAAATGTATATAAAATCTCAGCCTAGGTTGGATGTCTTGAAAATGAGTAAAATATCCCAAGCTGGGTCGGATGTCCTCAAATTTAATATGATATCCAAAGCTGTTAGCTAAGTCAATATATTAGACGCTTTAAAAATGGCTTTTGAAAAACGAAAAGTTATGTAGTGTTGCAAAATTTTGCCCGTTTAAGCGGCCATCTAGCACCAGTACAACGCGCGCAGCGCGTTTAAAATACGACAAAAAAATTAAAATCAGCTGAAAATTTTTTTTATATGTTTGTTTTGTAAAAAAATTCCTACTGGGCCTACCTTGTCGCGTTTTCTAATAAAAATAAATGTTCCTGTGAAAACAAACCATTTTTATTTTCATTAAAACTTACTCAAAAGCATGTCATAGCTCTGTAAAACTGCTAAATGTTCGAATTATACCTGTAGAAAAATTCAAGAGCTACAAGATCGATGAATAAGCAACACAAAAATGAACAAAACTGACTCAGAAATTACAGGAGAAGAAGTAAAACTAGCAATTTCCGTGTACAGTCAAACCTCGTTATAACATACACCCTTGTGACTGACCCTAAGGGTATGTTATAACGAGGTTCGACTGTAATTGAAATTTAAAAGACACTCTGTTTGGCTTATCTCTGTAGACTTTTAAAAGAAAATGTTGTCAACAATGTACCAAAAGGTTCAGCGTGAAAAACGCAACAGAAGTCGGAACACAACAAGCCATTCATAATTTTCTAAGAATTCTATCCGGCATTTTCAAAAAATAAAAATATTAAATGATAACGACATCAAGTACAAGTGTCATATATTAAGTTAAAATGTGTTATCCTTATTTATGAGAAAATTGATGAGAAACAGATTCTAATAGTCATTTTAACATGTAACAGTCATAAATATAGTTTTGAGATAATTGATGTGTGGCTCTCAGAAAATTTTACATTTTTCTTAAATGTTCGGAAATATAAAATTGGTTATTGAGTCACTTGACCACATACAAACACTCCCAGTCATATGTTCAAAAATGATATACAGTCGAATTTCTCTATAGTAGTCATCCTACGGACCGACCAAACCGAGCACTATGGATGAAGTGACTAATATGCAGAATAAAAAACACCACAAAAAGTTCACCTAGCACCAAGCTGACCGACCACTATTGAGGGATTGACTACTTTGGTGATGGGTCATTATTAAAGACTTGACTGTACGTGAAAAACTGCATCTAAATAAACCATTGTACTAGGTGATAATATACCAATCTACCAAGTGGTAATTTACCAGTCTTTTACCTATGGTTTTAGCATGATTTTTTCAAATCTATATTTTGTTTTCTGGATTTACACAAATTCTATTGTCCCACTTTTTATATCCTGGTTATCACATATAAGCGGGTAATAAAAAATGAATTTGGTTGGAAGGACGAAAAAAGATAGTAATATAAAAATCCTGAAAGTTTTTTCGGCTTTCATAAATTTAATCATAGAACGACCTCGTTAACCACAAGTTGGTCATATTATATTTGCAAACTTTGGTTTGGCGTGCATAAAACACATTTAGGAAAACAATATACGCGAATATAGTAAAATATTTATCTCAGCTTCATAATGAAATATTTTGTGTACTGAAAAGACAATATCAGGCAGAAATATAACATTATTAAAGTGACATGTGCTAACGTGTCACTTGAGATAATAATGAGTTGCAAACTTAATTTTTTCCGTTATTTTTTTACTTTTATTTTGTATGGAAAGTGCGTAACCATTGGATTTAAAATTAACTTTTTTATAATGATCATAAAGTGGTCCACGTGGTTAGCAGTGACAATTTTAATGTGGTCGTCCTGGGGGTTAGGTTAAGAAATACCTGTACTTATTGAGTACTGATTAATAATAGTTGAAAAATGCATTTACACTGTTCGCAACATTTTTACTTAAGCTTTGTTACTTGCCATGTATTTTTGCAATGTGCAAGAGCCGCCTAAGAAGGAGTCATTGCTATAAACTTATGATTTACCTAAGCATTATCGATGTATTAGGACTATTCATGACTGCAATTTGCGCTGGCTGGTTTTCTATATCAGGAATGGTGTATTGTTCGGCACCTACTTTAATTTACTGGACTACTTTGGCGGGCTTAGGTTTTCAATTTGTTTTTATGTGTAAATTTAAAAATTGAATTAAGGTCTACACTATATGGAAACCTATGTCACTGTGTTTTTGGCTATAAACCGCTGTCTAATGCTTTATAAATTTAAGATGGCAGATTCTTTATTTGGAGGCAAAAGAATTTTGGTGTGGATTTTGTCACCAATAGCATTTTCTGTGACAACCTTGTGGTTAGCCCCTCCACTAATATATAATTCTATAAACGCTGGGATGTTTCTTAATCCTCATTTGCACTATTTGCCTGACCAAGACTATGTAAGTAAAAAATTCTAGAAACGCTGGGATGTTCCTAAATCCTCATTTGCACTATTTGCCTGACCAAAACTATGTTAGTGAATAGTTAATTTTCCTGCCGTTCCAGCGGTTTCTCGACGGAATAGGCTTTGCGCTTTCGTGAAGATCTTGACTCCTAATTTTTGACTCCCGATTCGCTATCATGTTCACACTCGAGATCGCTCATCTTGGATTCTCCTAAAAAGAAGGAAGTAACACCACGACAGAAGAATAACACGACTGCTTCTTCCGAATACAGAAAGCAAACTGACTCGTACAAAGAATCATTGCCCTTTTATAGTCGGATTCGAAAACCTAATGCATTTCGTGACGAAACAATTTTCAAAAAACGATGTAGGTGATCAATGCATTAAGGGCTTTTCTATTATTTTGATCTATTTCTATCTATTTTTAACACCGTCCACCACCCCCCCTGACGGGGGTCTTTTATTAGAGAGGAGTCTTCTAATTAGAGAAAATACGGTAACTCAAAATTTTAAAATAAAGTACATTTGGTCAAGTAAAGTATAATTTGGTCATATTTTGTCAAAATGTTTCATTTTATATATCACTTTTTCATTTTTTAGCAACAAAAAATAAAGATTTTAGCTTAAAATTTCAAAAAATTTTAAAAATTTAAGGTCTCAAATGAAGTACAAATCTTTAAATAAAATATATTTACGTACCCTGTTCAAAGCATTATCCAGTATTCTGTCAAAAAAATATATATTGTTAACAAAAAACAACGTTTTCACGCGTGTTTTGCATCTTTAAGTATCTACTACTTTTCCGAAAAATGTCACTATTGTTTCTCTGGAACAAAAAATTATCATAAACCTCTCAAAGATACGTCATGAAAATTCCAAGATCTCCGCTTTCTTTTAAATATTTGGTTAAATTTTCGAGTCATACATAGTTTACAATATTTTTATCGTGCTAAGCAGAAAAATAGTACAAGACGCGATTTTAGGGTTTTTTTCCAAAAATGAGGGGGAGGGGAACCAACTTAATAAGTACCGATCACTATAAAAAAGTCAGCATTTGGACACAAAGACTTATGAGATCGTTTTGAGATGTCATCAATCATTTTTCATCATTTTAAGGGATTAAAAGTTTAATTGATTATTCAGCGTTATGGCAACATCTTAGAACCTTGTTGTAGCTTAGCTCAAGAGTTACAAAACTCAATTAACAGAGTGATTTTTTAAAATCTTAGTCTGAGAACTAGTTTAAAAAAATTTTTTTAAAGGCGACCAAAAATCCGAAAAATTGGAAAAACTTGAATTTTGTTCGCTTTTCAAAGAAATTGATTTTTTCAAAAGGCCATAAAGACAACCCCATTACTCAAATTTTCAAAAATTATTGTGTAAATTGTGTTTTGTAGCGTAAGGTAGTGCTGAAATTTTGTCGTTGCGGTCAACACTCAAGCAAACTTTTGACCAGTTCAAGTGATGAAAATGCTTGTTAAATTATTAAAACTATAAGTGTTTGGTTCCAAATGCTGATTTTTCTCTAGTGTTCTTGCTTTGTTTTATATGCAATTTGAAAGAAGAGATGCAAGGCTACAAAACTATCTTTACAGAATTTTGAAATGACAAAATTTCACTATCTGAAAACGGCTTCAAAGCTTTTCCAAGTACTTTTCGGTCACACGGTAATCAATCTACAAAAATCCATAACACTATAGTTGGGCAGATATCATGGCCTGCCTGGTTCAGAGGGGCAGCTGACAACCAAATAGTGAGGTTTTTTATATAATTGTCACCATCGTGCTCATCGCAAAATTCTGCACCAGAACGTACTTTTAGTACATTCCGGCTTTTCAGTGTTTTAAGAAAAGCAAATATAGGCTTGAGTATAGAATCCCCCCACGCAGAGTGCTCGGATGGAGGAGATAACTGCATATTCGTGTTTCTCGACCCCGATATCATGAGAAAGCCGGCTGTTTTTTTTATTCTGAGAAAAAAAATTTTTCGAACCACAGAAGGGGTATCATGGGTTTTTTAGTCAAAATTTGAAAAATTTAAATTGGCGCCTTTTGAATTTTAAAGGGATTAAGGGCTGTATTGGGAGGGGAAGGGAATAAAAAGGTACTAATAATCACACAGGGCCCACTAACAAGAAGATGTTGAACATAGTTTTGAATACTGGGGCCTACCGCATAAATAAACTCTGGTATGCATGCTTTTTCATGCCTCCAGAGTCACTTTCGAGAGATTTGTGTCTAAGGTATGTGGGTGTAAGCATCTCAACTCCAAGCCCCCGAAGGGGCGCAGGGGGCTTCAGAGTTAGAGATGCGAGCACTCACTTCCCTTAGACATGATTCCGAGAAGTACTCTAGATCAAAAATGGATATAGAGTCTCTTTTTGCTACGGCCCAGTTGAAAAACATGGTAAAAAGACGAAAATTTAGACATTAATTTGCATAAAATATCTAAAGCTATAAATTTTTTTATAAATTTTCCCAATACAGCCCTTAATCCCTTTAAAATTCAAAAGGCGCCAATTTAAATTTTTCAAATTTTGACTAAAACCCCCCCCCCCTGTGGTTTGAAAAAAAGTTTGTTTTCTCAGAATTAAAAAATGATGATGATATCGTGATATCGGGGTCGAGAAACACGAATATGCAGTTATCTCCTCCATCCGAATACTCTGCGTGAGGGGGGGGATTCCATACTGTACAATATAGAAATGAATCGATAAAAAGCACTAGTTTGTATATATTTTTTAAATTATTTTGAACTCTTTTAGTATAATGAACCAGCAGTGTTTACCACGCAAGCTATGTTGTGGGTATTTTTACTAGTTTTTATTTACATTACTTTTGGAGTTCTGTTTTACATGAAACTTAAAAAGGGATTACCATCTAACTATAAAAGCAAAATGAACAAGGAAATCAATGTAAGCTTTTTTACGTACAAGCTTAATAAGGTAAGCAGTCAATTTTTTAACAAAACCTAGACTTTTTGTGTTTTAGTAGAACCTAAATAATTATGATTTTTTCTATAAAACCATTTACTTAGACTTTTGGGCAAGTGTTTTTGACCTGTGCTATTGGAATATTGGCTACAAGTGGATTTGCGATAGAGCAAAAGTTTCCTAATTGTTACTGGGTATCCATTATTGGCACTTACAGCTTAGTGTTGTTTCAAGGTAAAATCTTGTTTCAATATTTTATTTGATGCAGAAATTTTTGATTCATGAAAAATTCAAATTTTTTTTCAGGAAGCGGTGCTATAATCTATTTGTGTTTGAACAAATCCATTCGCAACGAGCTTTCTTTGGCCATACGGAGAAGATGATAAAACGAAGTATATCGTAGCAAAAGAGCTTTTTATTGTTAATCATTTAATTGTTAATTATTTGTAAAAAAAAATTTTTAAATCATAACTGTTGATAAATTACATGAACAACCCTCCAATAATTGATTATTATATATGTGCATTCACTACAACTTCTGTAGTGTAGAACATTGGGGCAGAACTTTACAATCTTAAGTTTGTCCTAAGCCAAATTTGAAGCATTTTTTACATGTTTTAAGTAGGTATGGACACGGTTGGTTAGCCGAACTGGGGGAGACCAAATTAACCTTACTTTTAAGGGTTAAAATGCGCAAAGGGCTAAATGATAAAATCTAAAGAATCTCGGTTTCTCATTCTGGATTTGATTTCTTTCTTGTTTCCAGTTTTTCACCTTCAGTCTTTCCGCTTTCGTTCAGGCAAAAAATTGTCATAACTTTCTAGTTCGGAACCTTTACACCCAGCACTAGTTTTAAGCATAAAATTAGCAAAGACTTGTTTAAAATACGCGTGAAACGAAAAAAAATTGAAAAATAAAATGAAAAACAATAAATTCAGTACCCAAAAAAGTTTAGGGGTGGCCGCCTATTAGAGAGAATACGGCATTTTAAATTAATTTTACTTCTTGATTTTTCAATCGTCTAAACTATCCTAATTTATTGTTTTTGTGTAATTTCTTTAGCTTTCTGCAAGTTTTTTTGGGTTTATTGCATTTTAGTAGTCCAATCAGAGTTTAGTAGTCCTAACCGCACTTTAGTATTCCAAAAATATTTTAGTTGTCCAAAAGCACTTTAATAGTCCAAATGTATTTCGGTAGTCCAATAAAAAAACCTTTCAAGCTTGGGGGCTTGACAGTTAGAGATGCGCGCAACTTGATCAACAATGTGTATAAAGGGTCTTTTGACCCAACTTTTCCTTTACCATTTTTTGGATGCAGCCCTTTAGCCCTTTAAAAGATGGATAACATTGGACTACTACTACTTCGTTGGACTACTAAAATACCTTTGAACTACTAAATTTTCATTGGAAACTAAAATTCCATTGAAGTACTAAAGTTGTTTTTTTGAACTACTAAACTTCCATTAGACTACTAAAGTGCAATAGTACTGTATTTTGTCATTTTTATCACAGTCACTTTTAAAATTATAATGAAAAAAATAGTGGAGGTCGGTATAACCGAAAGAACCGTTTTTAGCCAAACTTGCATCATGAACAGTTGTAAAAGATTGCAAGAATGCTTTTCTGAAGTTCTTTTACCAGGCGACTTTTGTTTTTCTGACGATATTCAATATTCAAGGCAGGAAATTCAAGGACTTTCGGCTGTTTTAATTGTGCTAAATTGCATAGGTATGTAAAAGAAACAAGTAAGCAACACGATTGATATTATTTCAGATGAAAAATGGTTTGTCCTGTTTACCTTAAGGTCAAAAAATTTAAGCCGACATCCCGGCGAAGTCTGTTTTCCAGGCGGCATGCGTGAGCCTAATGATTTAAGTCCAATTGAAACAGCCCTTCGAGAAGCCCATGAAGTAGGTTTCCAAATAAACCAGCGATAAATTTGGCGTGCAAAATTTTCTCACACATCAATCCCACATTTCAAATTCACCGAAATTTTCTTTGATTGTCTTTTTTGGGTGCTTTCTAATTAAAGCGAAGGTTGAAAATTTTTTGCTGAATTTGATTTTTATTTCGTTGGAAGGTAGCATACCATTGGCCTCAGGTTCAATTTAGTTACTAGTTTCTTAAACACAAAGTCAAGACTCTTGCAAATTAGTCTTGGACAAGACGTGATCTTGTAGTTTGCAAATTTATGAAGTTTTTTAGAAAGCGTTTTGGAACCTCGAAAAAAGGTCTGAAGATCTTTAAAAATTCCTTGAAAAACTTATTTGATTTATTTCACATAGAAATGAATCGTAAAACCATCAAAAAAATTCTCAGTGTATAAATAAGTTATACGAATCGAACTTTTCACGAAACCACACTAAATTTCGACGCTTTTAGGAAATTGGCCTCAAGCATGAAGCAATTAATGTAATTGGAACTCTCAAACCGATTCCTTCTCGCCATTTGATTCTCATATATCCAGTATTATGCATCCTTCGTGATTCCAATAATATACCTGAATTGCATACAAGTTCTGAAGTAGACCATATATTTTGGTCTCCACTGGCTAACTTTTTATCCACAGACAACTACAAGGCCTTGCAAATTGAACAGAACTTTCGAATACACGTCTTTAAGGTTTTTTAGTTTTTTATTCACCAAATAGCATAAAAATGTTTTAGTTAGAACGACCAGTGTTTGGAATCACTGCTTTGTTAGCAATTATAGTAGCTATGGCTGTCTATGATCAACATCCTAGTTTTGAGTTTGAAATAGTTGAGGTAGACGACCAACATAATATGCAAAAGAGTTCAACACCCAGAAAAAGTCTGGTGAATATTTTTAAAGCAATAGGAAAAGTCCGCCCTTTGATCAAGCCTAATTTATTTAACAAAAAGTTGTTTTCAAAACTGTAAATAAAAAAAATAATACTTTTTATGCCAAAAATTATGCCCTAGGTGATAAAAATGCCCAAAATCATGCCCTAAATAAATAATAAAGTGAATTTCAACAAGTATTACGCAAAAAATTATGTTTCTAATTGAAAACAATCAAAACGGTAAGATTTTAAAGAGTGAACATGCCACGATCATGTTTCCACACCTGAATCAGATCCAGGATGGCTTCTTCAGGATGGCGGTCCAAAGCCGATTGAATTAAGCCCTGAGCAGTAGTCGGATATTCTTGCACCTCTATTGACTCATCTAATTTTTTAAGCGCTATGTTACAAATGCTTTAGTAATGATGAAATTTTTTTTACCATCCTTCCTGACTAAATTACACTGGACAAAAATGCTGCGAGGTTTTCGGCGCTTCACCACAATGTCCCTCCAGCGCAACATTTTGTCTGTAATTATATTTTCTTCTTCTAAATAATTTATAATGAACGATTACCATCAAGTTCACCACATTTGTTAAACCATTCAGCTGCTTGCACACCATCGCCCGAACTTTTAAAGTTCTGAATATATTTTATTCATTTTGTTTAAGTTCAAAATCACTACCTGTAATTTCTTAAGAAAATTTCCAATGGTAGGCTTGCCCACAGACTGAATCTTAGATTCATCGAGAGAAAAAAGTAAATCAGGCTCGCCATCTTCACCCTTAACCTCTTGGACGGTGACAAAGTCTTGACCTGCTTCCAGACATTCACGAAACAGAACGTAGCGGGCAAAACAATGAGCCTAAAAAAGCAAAATTTTAGTAAGGTTGGTGTTCTTTAATCACTAACCTGTCCCCACTTAGCTGTCTTCGGATCGAAAAATTCCGTAGCAACCAGACCAGCTCGAATTTCACTCAACCAGTTCACATATCTGACCTTTTCAATCTCTTCTTGAGTTACATATCCGAATACCCTACAAATTAGAGTTGTAAGAAATATATTTTTATTGCTAAAACGTATAAATACTTGACAATGTTGTCGTAGCAGCACAAAAAGTAGCCGACAGCTTCAGCTCTGCACTCTTCAAAAGCAGAACTTACTGCTCCAAACTTGCTGTTATAGGTTTCCCCAGACTCATACCATTGATCCACAGGTTTGCCGCTGAACAAGTCGAGCACTGATTCTTTGTCAAAGTTAAACTCTCCATTAGAATCTTTCTGGAAGAGCTTGCCAGATCCATGTCCCAATAGCTCGTGCAACCCAACTTGCACCTCAAAGGAGGCTTTGTAGTAGTCGCGATAAAGTTTGTTGTCTTCCTCGTTTAGAAACTCGATCCGACGGTTGGGAGATGCAGACATTACATTGGAAAGGGAGACATTTTTAAAACCTTCGTTTTGGCGGATGTCATCGTCTTAGTTCAAAATTTTAATACATTTTCAAAATATTTTTGTAAAAAACATTTACAATTTGGAATGTTGATGCCGCATGGAATTCCACCGCAACTAAAGGCAACAATGTCAAGCGCAGTGAAATCTGGGCGAAGAAAAGTATCTTTCTCGTAGTCGGATCCCCAAGGCAGCTCTTTTAGAAACTCTTCAGCCCCATCAACTAGGCGTTGGAACTTCTCAGAGCAAACTTTGTCTACCACAGCGACAAATCCTGGAATCCTTTTTATATAATTGCTAGGCGTGAAATCTGTTTTTCTGTTTTTTAAACCTAAAATTCAGGCCTTTAAATTTCTGTGAAGGCAAAAATTATAAAAATTTTAAGCACTTCAGCACTTCTTTTTGACTCAAAGTAAAGTACTACAAGTTCCACTTTTAAACGGCCATAACTTTTCATCATGATGTGATTCCGAAAATCTCAGTTTTTGATAAATACGTCATGAATAAAAGTTACGGCCGTTCAAAAGTGGCCAAAATTCTTGTTACACGCTGTAGTTCTAACATTATAAGTCACCTTCAAATTCTGAGCGCACTCCAGCTGGATCAGTGTAGTTTCTAGAAAAAAAGACTAGGCCTTAAACGTGGAATTAGAAAAAATACTCAATAAAGCCAATGTAAGACTCAACAACAGGGCCTTTGTCTTTGATCCAGTACCGAGAGCCATCTTTGTGTGCATCCAGGTCGCCAGTTTTAAAATGTTCTATGTATTTGGTCAGCATCTGGATCTGGTTCTGGTCTCGAGCATAAGGCTAGTATAGTATCGATTTAAAGTACATCATATAAACTAACTTAATATGAATAACAAACTTTAGCCTTTTCCAAATCTTCCACAACACGCTTCAAAATAAGTGAATAGTCGCCATAGACAAACTCAAACTTGGCTCCTTCAAATTCGTAGACTTGATTGATTTTTCCGGTTGTGTTGACACTGGCCAGATGCACTTTGAAGACCTTCTTATGGTCTACTTCAACCTTTTCTAAACGACTGTTCCACGCCTCAAAGTTGATAGACTTGAAGAATTGGTTAGCCAAGTCTGTGTCTTCTTCAGTGACTTTAGATGAAAGGATTCCAGTAACTCCCTGAAAGAAATTTTTTGATTTGAACAATTAAAAAAAGATTCAATGACTAAAATACCTTTTGAGGAAAGTCAATAGCACGTTTATTTTCATCTAAATTAAAGATTTCTTCGCCAATAATAGAGTACAGGTCAGACATTTCAGGGTTAGTCTTAAAGGCTTCTGAATCTTGAAGAAAATCATCCAATTTAGCCTTAAACAAACTTTCAAAATACAAAGAATTTGATTTCAAATCAATAAGGTAAAAAACACTACCTTTTGCACATCTGGTACAAACTTTCTAGAGCCAAATCCGAAAAAATTGCCGGCATCATAGTAAAAAGCTGAGACAAAAAGCAAGAATTTGTCAAACTCTTCAGTTGTCCAGCCTAGTTTCTCGGCTTTGGATTTAAGGATGTCAAAGGACTCAGCTCGAAACACCTCCAAAAGCAAGGCTAACAAAACTGGGGACTCAGGAGACTTCTGAAATTGAAAACTATTGCTTCGCTATCAAAATAGACAGAAAAATACTTGGCAGAAAGTGATGAAGGAGCCATGAAATGAAGCTTGTGCCAAGTGATATGCATACAACTTCTCTTTTTGGGTCATCTCTGTAAAATTTAGCTGTAATTTTGTTTAGATTAATTTGCTGAAACTGACGTTCAAAAGCCTTTTTGCACTCTAACAACAGGATCGGAGTGTCGGCGCGAACCAAGTGTAAAGACTTGTCAAACGTACTCATGCTTGACTCAAAAAAGTCTGAAAAATTTATAAAATTTAAATAGACTGTTCTTCAATTATAAAAAGAAAACATGCAGTAAGTTTATCATCACTTGCAAACTTTAAGAACAAAATATAAACAGAGGGAAAAATATTGTAATTGTCTGCTTTAAAGTTGTAAAAAATCAAACGTAGAGCCAAAAAATGGTATATCCAACAAAACTACCATTTTTACAAAAAATTTGATCAAGAGTTTCCTCAGTTTGGTGAAAATTTTCGACCCAACCATTTATTTAAATTTGTTTGCCATTTTGGATTTTCTTGGTTTACCCTGCATGGCAAAAATGTATAAAATAAAATTCCAAGAATAATATCATTCAGAATGTCAAATGAAAGTCATGACTAGACAACCAGAAAAACTGGTTTCGTCTTGAAATTTGAGTTAATGTGATCTTTTAATTTTTTGATATGAGTTACAAGAAGCTTTAGAAAAGTTTTATCGCTCTATTTAAGGTAAAAAAATATTTACTTAATTCTTTGTAAATATTAATTTTTCGATTTTTACATTTCTTTCAAAAGTACTTTGGAGACATAATTTTTAAATTTTATTCAAAGATATATGTTTCAAAAAGCACGTCTCTAAAATTAAGTGCGAATTCAAAACTAGATAGCGTAATATTTTCCTTAGCTATAAAATATAGTTGAGTAAAAGTACTCTTAGACAGGGATTAGCCATAACTCAAAATTTTTAAATAAAGTACACTTTGCCAAATAAAATAAAACACAATTCGGTCATATTTTGTCAAAAAATGCCATTTTTTCAGTGCTCATTGATTTTTGAGCACCACAAATAAAGATTTTGATGTTAACTCTCAAAAAATATAAAGATTTATGGTCTCAAATAAAGTAAAATTTTTTAAATAAAAATAAGCGCCCATGGGCTCTTATTAGAGGAAATACGATATGTGATTAGAAAGAAATATACAGACCAAAACAATTAAAATTTGTAAAAAATACATCCTAAATAATGGAATCAAAGCATCAATTGAACTAAAAATTCAAAATCAATTCAAAATTTAATTCAAAATCAGCAATAGTCATAAAAATCAGCAAGAATCACGATACGAAGTCTGCGCTTTACGGCAAAAACTTGTATTAGAGAAAAGATACACTATCGAGGGTTAAATATATCGAAGATTGTCTGTAATTGCTCGATTTCCAGTACCTGTTGATACAGAACTATTTTAGCTGGTTGTAATAATACAGAAAACTGGTAGAAATAAAAAAAGACGGATGGCTAATCTTTTGGTTTTTTTTAATATGGGTGTGTGATTTTCCATAGCTAGAAGGAGGTGATTTATTCTGCTTTGCAAACTTTTCTTTCTCTTTGTTACTAGATAAAAAAAACTTAGTTTGTGCATATAAATAAAGAAGAGACTGAATTTCGTAATTTACTAAACACGTGTTAACACAACATTATCTCAAAGACTCAAATTTATTTTTTATAGAAAATTGACTTTATAGGAATTAACTTTCCTGTATGCTGACCAATTGGTCTAAATGGAATAGACGAAATGCCCGGTACAAAATGGCACAACACCTATAGTAAAAACTTTTTTGCATTTTTTAATGCCAAATGTAATTTTATAATGCCAAAATTTATGATACATATCGCGGGTGAATTTTATCACAAAGATAAAAATAAATAAACGACCGGTCATTCTTTAGAGTATCATTTGTCAGGGTGTAATTTCTCTTACTTTTTTAAAGAGGAATACCAGCGCCTTTAAAAAAGGAAAAGTGGAGACCAGCAATTTTTTTTCAATGTTTCATTTTTTGCGTCAAATCTAATAATGATGACATTACAGTCGAGTTCCGATATAACGACACCCCCAATATAACGACACCCCCAATATAACGACACCCCCAATATAACGACACCCCCAATATAACGACACCTGTCGCCCATCTTCGACAAAGAAAATTACCCTAGATACAACGACATGTCACCATTTTCTTAATTTTTTTCTTATTTTTTATTCACTAAAAGCTTTCAAAGCTTCATGATTTACACGAATGTTACCACGTCACACATCTATTTTTTCACTTTTAGCGACAAATAAACATTTTCTTGGCTGTATATATGTTGCCAGGGCATTAGGTGAATTCATCTACACCGAATTCATCTACACTAATTCATCTACATTTTGGCATTCTGTTTGTAACTTTAAGTGTTCCTAACCCAAGTGGCTGACCTTTTACATTTGCTATTTTGAAAAAGGTTTTTTTCTGTTTCGAAGAGCTATAATTCCACCAAATTTTTAACATATGTTTTATTCACTTATTTAAGGCGAAAATGGGCGAAAGAAAGCAAGAAATTGAGCAAAACGAATCGATTTACCAAAAGCGATAGCAAGCAACTTGGGAAGTGTAACAATTAAATCTTTGAACGTATCGCAAGGTGGTTTTTTAGCCTCAGTTATAGCTTCAGTTAATCTTTAGAGCTGGTCCAGGAATGTGATCTTCGTTGTAGCGAACAAAACGAGGCTAAAAAGACCAAGAAATGGCATGGCAAGCTTGTTTTTTAACTTCTTATACATTTTTAGATCAACAATGATTTTCAGATGAACATGTTGAAATCGCTGATGCTTCTTTCGATGAAATTTGTGCAAGCAAGTTATGCATGAATATTGAACGGCGGGACATTAATCGACTGAAACCAAGAGAGTGGCTTAATGATAAAATCATCAACTTCTATTTAAAGCTCATCGTGGAGCGCAGCAATGAGAACTTAGAACTGCCAAGGGTAAATTTTTTCTGCGATCTTAACATGTCATTTATTTTATTTTTGAGGTCTATGCGTTTGATTCGTTCTTTTACACGCAGCTTTTTGAAAAGGGGTCGATCATGGTGCTTAAGCAAAGTGTTTGGAAAACAGTAAGCTTGTTCTTCTACGACATACTTCTGGTACCAATTCACACTCCGGATCACTGTTCTCTCGCGGTATTATTATTCTTAAAGTTAATTATCTTGCATTACCAGAAAAAATCAGGTTGTTGATGTGACTAAACAGGCGGTTCTTTACTATGATTCCCTGCGTAATGATGGCAAAAGGCACATTGATTTGATAACGTAAGAAAGTGAACTTTTTAAAAATGATATCACCGCGAATTGGTTTTAGAGAGTTTATCAAGAGATTTGCTAAGCAAACAAGTATCGCAGGCTTGGAAAGTTTAGATTGGTCGGGCCTTAGCATAAGAGTAAATTTTTCGAACTTGGTTGTGGCTTGGTTACTGAAATCTGTTATTTAGGAACTTCCACGACAGCAAAACAGTGACGACTGTGGTGTGTTTACGTGCATATTTGCAGAACGAGCATCTCGAAAGGATCTGATGAATTTCGAGGCTAAGGAAGTGGACTCTTTTCGCAACAGAATGGCTGAAGAAATATTGAATGAAAGGTTGGCGTCCACTTAATTGTACACATTGCTTTATTCCCGTTACTCATGTTGTCTGCCTGTTATGTTGTTGTTGTGTGTTGTTAGTGCATACAACTGTGTTGTTGGTATATAGCAGCCTTCTACAATAAAACAGATATAATCATTACACTGTTAAATGTTAACTAATCTACTTTCGAAATACACCATCCGAAAACAGATAATCGCAATGTCGAGAGATGATTTTTTTTGCCTTTACAAGCGCATGAGTTTTTGCAATTATCAATCGACATGTCGAATACAAAGTGTGTGACAGAATAGCGCGGCCATTTTTATAAAATCTAAATACTTAACCCCTTGCCCGGTCTTTTTTGGAATTGGAAGTCTCCAAACGAGTACGCTTAGTAAGTTGAAGTATAACCCTTAATTTATTCAACTTTTTCGATAATCAGTAAACAAGATTATCTGAATTGAGGTCTTTTACAAATATTTTTAAAAAGGAAGTTTCACAGCCCTTCATTAAGAATTACATTTCGGTAGGTCTTGGAGGTATGGTCTGACTACTTTCGAAACAGACCTTTTCAAAGTCATAATTGTAACTAGAGTCTAGTTACTAGACCTTTTGTAAGAAAAAGGAAAATAAATTTGCAGTGTCACAAACAGAATGCCAAAATGTAGATGAATTCGCTGTAGATGAATTCGTTTGTAGATGAATTCGGTGTAGATGAATTAGTGTAGATGAATTCGTTGTAGATGAATTCGGTGTAGATGAATTCACCGTTGCCCTGTTGCCAGTGCCCCTAAAAAGTGGTCCCTGTGGTCGTCCCTTGCTGATTTTTTAAACAATTTTTTAAATTTTTTTCTTATATATTGTTTACCTAAAAACATCTCCTATCTACTTTTTGAACATCTTAATAAACACTTTAAAAGTTATGTGTGATGTTTATTGAAAAAGTACCCATTTGGGCGTTTCAGTAGCATTCTGAAGACTTTAACGACACCCCCGATATAACGACACCTAAGGTCGGTCCCGAGGGTTATCGTTATATCGGAACTCGACTGTATACTACCTTTAAAAACCAGGCAGGAAACTTAAAAAATCTAAATGAGAACGCATGTTAAAAAATTTTGACAAAGAAAACTACTGCTGGTCACCGCTTTTTCTCCGTTTAACGCACTGGCATGCCCCTTTAACAAAAACGGCTGGAGATATCGTGTTGAAGACCATTCTTTATCCTTAAAATCCCTGATAGAAAAAAAAATAATTATGAGAAAATGTTTTCATTTCAAGCATTTTATTTTTGGTATTTTATATCTTTTACTAGATATGGGATCATTACTAAGCACACTGAAAACATACAGGATGTCAAAACTTTTTTACCCACATTTGTTTTGCTCATACTTTTTTGATTTGCGTGTGAAATTTTAGGCAAACAGCTCATTCTAAAGCCTGGATTTTAGGATTTAGTTAAAAAAAGATCGGCTCGTCTTCATTATTGATCGCCGAGTTATTGCTGTTTTTATAAAATTTTCACATTGGTATGCCAAGAAACCCCTTCGTTCGCCAAGGGTGACTGTGTGGGCGGGTATTGGCTGTTATGGTGTCGTTGGGCCGTTCTTTTTTTAATGGCAACGTTAATGCCTAGTAACATTTGGTAATGATCGAAGTAATGTTATTCCGGCACTCCTGAATTTTGACAAACTCGTTTTTACGCAAGATGAAGCTGTATGACATATAGGATTGGAGGTTCGAGCTCTGCTCAACCGCAAATCTAGGCTTCAGAATAAGCTGTTTGCTAAAAAATTTACACGCAAATTAAAAAAAATTAGAGCAAAACATATGTGGGTGAAAAAGTTTTGACACCCTGTACTTCAAAACAAATAAAAAACATAAATTTAGTAAACCGTCAAACGTAAAACACTTCTACTAATAAAAGTTCATAGGTAAAGCAGTGCATCCATACGTGAGAGTTACTAGTAGTTGGAAGAAATTGTTAAGTGTTAAAGGCTACAATTTACTTTTAACAGTTTTTACTTCAAAAAATTTTTGGATTTTCTAAAAGGGTTTAGATTTTTATATAAAATATAGTACTATGGCTTAAAAAATACAATTTTGGGTTACTAATTCATGCTTTGGCACTCGTTTACTTCGGGGGCCTTTATAAGCAGTACTTTTTTTGCTCAAGCCTATGTTCGAACGGACTGAAACATGTGTGTTTCAAACACCGTGTCTTTTTAGTCTTTTGTGGGTATCTACGTAGTGAGTCAACTGCTTTTAAAACCAGAACAAAGATTGCCATAGTAAATTCTTTTAAAACAAATATTACCGAGTTTTTGCTAGCAGGAGTTTCGATTTTGTAAATCCAATAATAACCTGTATCTTTTTCACAGTGATAAATTAGGAACCAAGAGCAAAATAGAGGGTAAATGTGTGCAAACGAAAAGATAAGTACTAATGATTTTTTTCCAAATCTAAAAAACAAAACAAAAAATAAATAAAAAATGGCCTCATACAAACTTATTCTAAACCTGTTCGTAATTGACTGGACTATAGCAACTTAGAAAGCGATTGGCAATGAGCATATAGCTCAGATAGCACTGAACATAGAAGTTGTAGTGGTCTACAAAATATGTGTTGTGGGTATCAGTTGAAGGATTTAGATCGTAAATAGGAAAAAATACTGGATTTGTGTTACCACGAAATATGATACAAAAAAGAACCATGAGAGGACATTCTAAAAGAATAGTTTCTAAATATGTTAAAAGTAGTACCCAAACAAGAGAATATGACAAAAGACGATAAGAAGGGGTCTTCAAGTTACAAATTAAGATGTTTAGCACTATTGCATCTAGAAATAAAATAGGCAGATAATAAAGCAAAGGTGAAAGGCCGTATATGTTCGTCCAGCCAACAAAAGCGTACTCTTTCACATTTGTCGTGGTAGACAAAGTGTTAGTTTTTAGTGTGGTCTCTATTCCCATTAACATACCTACCGTATTTTTCTTCTTTTTTGTTGCGCATTTTTATGCCATTTTTGGTTGCCCTATTTTTGTTATTTTGTGGCTTTCAGATAAGCCAATGGGCCTTACAGTCAACAAGAAGCACCCCTGAAAAAACAATGCAGGAACAAAGCTGAAAGCTGTCGAACGTTCGTGCAAGAACGCTCGACTTTGGTCATTGTGTCATATATAATTATGTAATGTCATATATTACAAAGTGTGGTGCATAATTATACGACTACCCCTTATTTTGCAAATTTCGGGACTTTTCGAAACAATCCTTGAAATCAACTATTGCCATTTGAGAAAGCGCGCTAAAAACGGTGGTTTCAGTACAGAATCCAGATGGGACAGCAGTTTCAGTGAATTTTTTTTTGCAAAATATGATATTTTGCCGGTGCATATTTATACAACCAGCATCATCGACTTGCGATATTCTGATTTTATTCGATGGTTTAGTAAAATGATTGAGGTAAAAAGCTTACGTATCGCGAGAAAAGACAAATCGAAGCGTTATCTTGGGTTATAGGGAGATAACTGGAACGTACGAAATGCATTTTTAAAAATTTCCTCAAGAATCCGCAGGGATATGGTGTCAAGAAGCAAAAGGGTCAAAGAAGAAAGCTCAGCAAACGAGACGAAAAGCGAATTTCGAAGAAGGCAAGCAATTTTACAAAGAATACAAACGATATTTAAAAGGAATTAAAAAGTGAAGTTTTCATCTTTAGCCTTGATATGTTCTTAGTTTGTCATCCAGGTGCCATTCAGGTGACAAAAAACTAATATTCTTCTGTCTCTGTGGAGGCTTCAAAATCTTGTGCATGCTAACATAAATCCTGTTCCTCGCCTTCTTCCTCCTCACAAAAATAATCGGCTTAAATTTCCTCGTAAAAATATGGGTCGTGATTGGAAGACAGTTAAAAAAAGAAAAATATTCTAGCGCATTTTCATGCCAATTTTAGGTCATTTTCTCGGATGAAAAGAAGTTTAATTTGGACGGTCCTGACGGGTTCAACGGCTACTGGAGAGATCTACGCAAGCAAGCAATCTATTTTTCAAAACGCAACTTTGGTGATGGAAGCATTATGGTCTGGGCGGGCGCATTGTTTGTGGATTCCCTTTCTCTTCAATTTACTTCTTCAAAAATGAAAAACCGAGACTACATCAACGTGCTCATTTCAAGTTTGGTGCATTTAGGTGCATTCGGTGAATTTATTGTGTCATTTATCATTTTACATTAAGTTTGAATTTAAAGAAAAATTCTAATCCTGGCTATATAAATTGTACTCTCGGCTTGATAAATGGAACCAAAAGCTTTAAGGACCATGGAACTTGAGCACAGCAATAAGCAAAATTTGAATTGGCGCTGGACCACCATAGTTTGTCAATATTGTTTTGGAATTGATATTTTTGTGCACTTAAATTTCGAATTTCGTTTATTTTTTATTTCAAACACAAAGTTGTAGAGCCACGAAAATCGGCTAACTCGTTCTATCTGGCAATGTCAAGCAACGTTGAGCTCGACTAGTAAATCGTTCTATATTTTGAAAAATTTTTAAACGCAAAAAAAAATAATTATTAAAAATTATTATTGACAAAATTATGGTGGTCCCCCTTAATCAAAATTAAACATAAAAAATGTTTAAATTTCTTATATTTTTTCATTGAATTTAGTTGATAGTTGTGTGTCAATGGATATTTTAGTCTGAATTTATACTTTATATAACTTTTATGTAAAACGCTCGATTGAACGTCTTAATTAGTGCTTCTTGGCTGGAACTTCTCAGTTTAACGACACTCGATACAGCGTCCGCTCGATTTAACGCCCTATTTTGGCAGGTCCCTTGAAAGACGTCAAAGTGAGCTTCGAGTGCATTTAAGAAATTTATTATTAAATTATTTGAAAAAAATAGTCTAGTTCAACATATTCGGTTTTCGATATCGAATTTTTTTCAAAAATCCATTCTTCTAGTTTTGACGTCAAGGCGGGTCTTTTAGGGCGTCTTTATTGTCTTAGTATTGTAAAATATATCAATCCGTTACTTTTTTGTTTGCTATTGTTACTGTAAGTCACATAAATGCCTCTTGCAAGTGTTAAAATTTTCTACATCTAAGCACTCTTAAACAATAAGTACTATTTCCATTATTTAATTATTAGCAAAAAAAGCGTACTATTAAATCTGCCAAATGTGTTTTCTCACACTTTATTTCAATCAAATTAGTTAAAAGCCTAAGCAAACAAGCTTAAATACACTCAACACATGCCTTCTAAATTCCGCTTAGCATTTTACGAAAAAACAAGCACATGCTGCACATAAGTGGTGCTAAAGCACATTTATAATGCGTAAATAAACTTACTGTAACTTTTGAAAACTATTCATAGACACTTTTTTTGACACATTAATAATTTTGCTACTTTTTCAAAATGAGTAGTAGCGCCCAATTTTCGACCCCTGCCGACCTGGCCATTACTACAGCCAACTTGCAACAGCATATTGAGTTTGTTGAGCAAAAAATGATATACAAAATATGTTGGATTTCTATTGTATTGCTGATTTCTATTCTATTATTGGCTTACCGATTCAGACCAAAGTTATTAGTTGTTGAAAAGGGCAAGCTATCGAATTCAATATTAATTTTCTTAGTAACTCACTGGCTGAACTCTTTTGTATTATTGTGCAATAATATTTATGCAGAAGAAATTTGGAAAGGAGGTTACTACTGGGAAGCAAAACCATATGAACATGATTACTTCGCGTGGTGGCTGTCTATTTGGTTTGTTAATTATTTGAGTGCTGCCCCTGCAGCTGTGTTCTTCCTTACACTAGATCGCTACCTTGCTTTAAAACTTAAGGTTGACTATAACAAAAGATGCAAACGATGTGTAGCTGCAGTGGAGTGTGTTGCGCTTTTGATTATATTCGCATTTAGCTGTTTCTATAATATTTTGGCTTATAAGACACCGGAGTGTAAGTAATTTTAAAATACATTGTTCTGTTTTTCATTGATTAGCTTGATTCTTGTTTGTTTTTTAAAGAAGTTTTGACATTTTTATTTTTTAATCTATAATTTTTTGCTTTATTTTGAGACACAACATCAAAAGTCTAAAATAAATTTATTGGTATTAACATCTTGATGAATCACGCATATTTTTTCATAATTTTCTCGAACACTATGAGAGGCAACGACGATGGTCCCTGAAAAATGTCTTAATTCTTATTTCTGAAAATTAAAAAATATAGTCAAAAATTTAGAAAAAAAAAATTTTCAGAGAAGGCCATGGCCTTCTATTTTCAACTTCCAAAAATTTTTTTTGGCTTAGGCAGGATCGAAAATCCGGTGGTAAAAAATTCCAGAATACGTACGGAAACCGGATTTGATAACTGTATGATTTCTTGTGTAATACAGGGTGTCCGGGCCGAATCCGTCAATTAATTTTGCTCTTTGATTTTTATTACTTTTAATTACACATAATATCTCATTCGAAAGCCTTAGATTAGCCATTAAATGCAATAAAACTTGGTTTACCCCCCTAGTTTTGGTCCTAAAGGGCAACCTTTTATTAGAGACTGGTCTTTAATTAGAATGAATACGGTATAAATTAGTTCCATACTACTTCAAATATATTTTCACTTCAGACAATTTAAAATGCTTTACCTGCATCCCACTATTCTACCAAATGATTGTGTCCGCGAGACAAACGATAAAGCTGACATTTGGATTTCTTAATCTTCTAATCAGCTGCCTGTTTTTTCACCGACTTAGTAAAGTACTTCGCTCTGAAGCAGCGATCAACATAAAAAATAGGGTAGTCAAAATGACTATAATACTAGAGCTGTTTTTCGACGTTATTCCCGCTGTGCTTTTTTATCTTTTTATTGTGAGTGTTTTGACTAAGCTTCAGTATTTTATATAATCTTCCAGATTTTAGATAGTGCGCTCACCAATAGCAGAGTTTATAGAGACTCACGTTGCAGTTATGTCCTGCTTTGATGGATTATTTTGCAGTTTTTTCTACACCAAAGTCTTTTTCAAGCCTTTAAGATCAAGTGTTAAAATTATGCATTCTGGCCATGAGTTTACGAGAACACAAAGCACTCCTACTATTATTTTCAGACATCGAGATTCAAATTTATCTGCCAAATAGTTTTTTTGATAAAACAATTCTCCGCGTGTTTATTTTCAAATAAAGTTAATTGATAAAAAATAATAAGTATTATTAGTAAAAGCTCACAAAGTGATAGTCATCAAGCATCATAAATGTGTACCACAAAAAATTAGAAACATTTTTCTCTCTGCATTTCCGGCAAGGCATTTTTCCCCAACTTAGATTATTCATCTCACTAAATAGGCTAACCAATAAACATAATAAAAGTAGACTTTATGCTATCACAGCTTCATTTTGCCTGATTTTTCCCAAATATGATCAATCATTTAGACTCAATAGTTTTGCTATTTGTTTGCACATTAGTGCTTGGAAAGTATCAGTCTGCTGAAGTCCAAAAACCTGCCCATGCCAGTGATCAAACTTCACCCAAAGAAAATCCCAAAATGACCCCTAAACCCATGAATTGCTTGTCCACATGTGCTGAACACACGCGAGAGGTGGTTCCATGTTTACAAATATGTCAATCTATTAAAAAAAGACATTTTCAGATCAAATCAACCATTTCTCTTCTGGGAGCAGCCAATTTATTTCTTCATCAAGATGTTACCGATAGCCTTTGCAAGCAAGTTTAAGATATCTAAAAATTATTATTTGTATTATTTAAGAAGTTACGGACACTTAAAGACCTGCCTGGACAAGTGCTCCATTAAATCCAATCACTTTTCTTTTCTTGAAATGCCCTGCCGCTTTCAGACATGTAAAACGCTTATAAACTTATTTAGCAAATTTATATAAAAAAATTATTTTGAAGCATTTTCTGAGGCCATCAACTGCTACCAATCTTAAGCTTTTAGACAATTGATAATTTTAGAAAAAAAAATGCTTTTGGTTTAGTCTATTCAAAGGCAAATGCAAGCAAAAAATGAAGGATGCCAACGATTGTGTTGTTGCTTTTGAGAAAACTGACTTCGCTGGAAAAGCAAATGCTTTGGCTGCTTGCTGCCCGTAAGTGCTTCAAATAATCCAGAAAAGTTTTTCAAGAGACTTAAATGGACACGATAATTTATAAATAAGTTTCTCATATATCAAAAAATATAGTAAATTTTTGTATTTCTTGTGGCATTCTTGGCAAGGATTAGTTTATTAAGTTGTTTATACCGTATTTTAAGCAAGAAATAACAAGCTTCAACAGATATAGTATTTTTTCAAATTGCACTGGTTTATGGTATTTTTGCTTGGAGGACAGAAGAGCGTTTTCTTTCAAAATGGCCAAAAGCATTTCAAATGGCCCCGCTCATAGTTCTTGAAATTAAAATCAAAATTAAAATCTGAAACGCGAAATTTCAAATTCACGTTTTTATTTCGATTTTAGTTTCATATTTCTGAAATCATTTCAGAAATTCAAACAAGTTGAAGCTAACGATTGATGCTTAAATCAAAATCTATCTTTGTTTTCCTCGAGTGATACGAAAAAATGCCTCTTTTTGGCAAAAAAGTGCCTTCTTTTTGTAAAAACGTACCCTTTTTTTTCGTTTTGGTCAAAAAGGCGAAAAAGTACCCTCTTTTGGCAAAAATGTGCCACCTTTTGTGAGAATTTGTCCTGCTTTATATCCACACATATTTGAATTCTAAAAAACGCCATTCGATAATAACCAGTTACGCATCATCTAAACCCTATTTGAACAAAAACAGAAGAAATTCTCACAAAAGATGGCATCTTTATACAAAAAGGGGCTTTTTTCGCTTTTTTGATTAAAATGAAAAAAAGGGGGCACATTTCCACAAAAAGCGGGATCTTTTTTAGCCCACAACTTCAACTAGCAACAAACCACTTTATTGACTCCACTATTTATTGCTGACTAATAACAGACAAAACTTTCGAACGAAAATCCACTTAAACAATTTCTCCTTACACTCGTCGTTCAACTTCTTGGTTGGCGCCTGTAATTGAATTCCATCTCTGGATCTCGTGCTAGCAGCTTCTTCTGCATCTCAATAACATCCCTTGAAAGCATAGTTTAAGCAGCTTCAGAGTTGACAGTAGACAATGCTTCTTTCAGCAATTTCTGCTTTTTATCATGGTTGATTTTGGCCCACTTTTTCCCAGGACACTAAAAGCATGAATTCTACCAATATAAACAACAATTAGTTATGTCCAGTACCTCAAAGTTCAAATCATGATCCTGTGTATAATTTTCTTGTTGAATGGCGGTCACGTTGGATAGGCGATCACTAAAGGTTTAATTTTGTATGCAAAGCTGCTGAAGTTGAGATAGCTTATTTTACATTGTTGTTTATATTACCAGTTAAAAGAAATTACATAAAATTTCAGAATAGCCAGTTTTCAGGAAAACGCTCCGCAAAGCAACCAACTGCTCAAAATATCCTTCAATAACGTAACGTTCCCTAACGAGGCAAACATTATCTTCGATAAAGAGGTAAGAAAAAGATACGTAGAACTTACTTGGAAAGCACCATGTTATAGCGAACCTTTTCTCGACTTGTACACACAGGGACTGAAAAAGGAGTCATCACATAATCTACAAGTCCAAAACAGCCGTCAGCAAGCACAATACTAGGCAGTCTTCTAATGACATCAAAACTTCTGGATCTCGAAAAATCCGACTCAGCTGATTCCATAAATGTCTTGATACAGAAATGAAATAGAGCAAAAAATCTTAAGAAGAAGAACTATCATAATTCTTACATAATATTGATATAATTTTTACATAAATCGTGCTCACCAAAATATTTGACTATCAGACCAGAATTCGGACTATCTCTCCAGATGCATGCCGGAATCCGTGCCAGTATTCAACTTTTTGTGCGTTGTCAATCCAATTTGCCGAAACAGGTAAACTAAGCAGCTTGTAAAGTACAGAAACTTCCAACCAACTTTTGTCGGCTTAAAGTTGATCATTATTGCTTGCGATACTTCGCTGACGATTCCGGAGACGGTGCTGCTCCCGATGGCAAACTTATGCTCAAGCGCGGAAAATGGAATTCAAATCTGAACTTTACCTTTGTTTCAGTCTGCAGAGCCATTCTTTTCTTTCTAAATTAACTTCTTCTAAATTAACTTCATTTTTCTTTCTAAATTCTTTCTAAATTAACTTTCTAAATTAAATTTCTTTCTAAATTAATTTTCTAAATTAACAGCAGGTAACTACGACTCAACCAAAATAATACAAAAACCATTTACCGTATTTTCTCTAATTGAAGCCCATGGGCTTCTATTTTTCAACCTTTCGTCAGTGTGGGCCTCTATTAGAGGGTGGGCTTGTATATTTCAATCTCTCAGAATTATCTTCAATCTTTATTTTAACAATCAAAAAGTTAACGTTCAAACATATTTATAAAGCAGATTAACCGTTTTCTTCATCTTGTTCTAAGTCCGTTTCTTCAATAGCTACCACATCTTCTGCTTCGACACGAGCGTATTTTAACATCTGAAGTCCTTCTGAAATTGGGCCGTCTGGCTTGAAGCAATGGATAAGGTGGTCTTCTTCGCCGCAGTAAGCACTGGTGATTACACAAACTAAAAGGAAGACTGTCGCATGCAGACCGACTCACAAAAAACCAACCTTTGAAAGACTTCATTATTAATTCTTTCCGTAAAGCATCCCAAGCTTGGCAGATCCACTCTAGATAGACATTCATTGAAGGCGGCCGAGGGTTTCCATTAGCTGTGAATTCTTTTTCAGCATCATTCGTCATCCATATATTGTAGAACTCCTGTATCTTTGCTTTAAATGGACCATTCCACATCACATCGGGAGCCTAAAACTACTGTATGCAATAATGAACCATACCTAAAAATTAGCCGAATCTCAAACCTGTATCCACTTTGTACACCCTCCTGGAATCACCGCTGAATGAAGGCCAATTTTACGAAGCTTCTTTTTTGTCATTTCGGAAATATGGCAACGGAATGAATCTCAAACTAGCAGTCGCTTGCCAAACAATGAACGGCCAAATATCTTGCTCAAGTAGTCGCTGGTTAGATTATCATTCATTCAGTTTGATCCATTCCAGCTAAGCTCTAGTTTCGACTTGAATTTCTCGACTACATCGGGCAAAGGACGCTTTCTTGAAAGTAAGACATATGGCTTACATTTAATTCCATCAGCACGGGCAGTCAACATTACTGTTGTGCGCATCTTGTCGTGACCAGTAGATAGCACTGATACCTGAGCCAATGAATTAGAGGATTTGGTGGAAAAAAACCCTACAAACTAACTTCTTTTGCGCCACGCTCATCAATGCACTTGCCTCCGGCAAGATCGAGCCAAACAGCAGTTTCATCCGACGCATAAATGGCTTGGAAACTATAAGAAAAAATAATGTCAAATTAATAAAATGAAAGTGATTGAATACAAACTTGTTTTTTGGCAGAGTTGAGAGACGTAAACCACAAAATCGACTAGTTTTTTTAGCATATTCAGAAGGAGGTTTTTGGCACACTGTCGTTGGGACTCGGAGTCTAAATTGACTTTTCAAGCCATCCTTTGCTAGCCTACAATATAAAATAAAATAATATAATAATCTATAAAATAATCCCCAAGTCTGGAGAAAATAAAAATCGACCTTAAAACCATCTTGGTCTGTTTCGGCATTGAACATGCGATCAGCTTGATGATGTACGATGCGGCGCGACACACGTAGCTTTTTTTTCCTCTGCCCACGAACCCATGCAGCCAAATCTGTGTCAAGATCCTTATAAGTTAGCGGACGACCAGCTCCCATGAGTCTTTTTTGGCTTTTCCAATTGTAGATGATTCTCTAAAAAGGAAAAATTTCCATGACAATTGAACACAAAAAATTATTTGAGACGAAGAAGGTCTTTTTCTTGCTTAACCCAGTTACCAATGTTTTTGCGATCAATCTTGAATTTATTGCTGGCCGATTTAATGAAGATCTGCTTTGCGTGCTTGACAACTTCTAGTTTCCAATCAGTCGAGTAGGCTTTGCGCTTACGAGAAACTGTTATTTCTTCGCCTTCGGAGCATTCATAGTTTATTAGTATTTGATCCATGAGGGAAACTAAAAAAATGACGAATACGACAAGTACGAGAATAAAATATTGATAAACGGCTTGTTATCTTGAGTTGGGAAAGGGGCGCGGCCCGGGTGGAATGTCAGACAAGCTAAATTACAAGTAAGCTTTTATAGGGGGTGGGTTTCTATTAGAGGGTGGGCTTGTATATTTCACTCAGCCTCTGGGGTTGGCTTCTATTAGAGCGTGGGCTTCTATTAGAGGAAATACGGTAAAAAAATACAAGACCATTTAGAACAAATGCAAATGCCGTTTAGACGACTGGGCACAAAAATTTTATATGCTGAACAAAAGACAATGACCAAAAACCAATATTTCAGAACGCTTTTCAGCATTTCAAGTCACATTTCTTATATGGTTTCAGAAATAAATAATTTATCAATAAAATTTTCAAATTTGCCTAAAAAGAATAATGAAATGTACAATTTCATAAATTAAATAGAAGATACTGAAATCATTTCAGAAATGATTTCCATTTCAATTTCAACGACTATGAAGGCGTTTTGAAATTGGAACTGTAATCATACGAGATTTTAATTTTATGTGCATTTCTGAAATTTGAAATGGAAACAATAAAAAGCTCTTTTTAGGATAACAGTGTGGAGTGGTTTTTGTGCAACTTTTTTAACAACAGTAAAATGTTGCCTGATATGCCAAATTTAAATGTTTATGTTTCCCAATGGATTTGTGATAAAAACAAATAAAAATATCTACATATTTTTAATCAAAATGATGTATTACTTTGTTTTTTTTCAGCAAGTTCAAGGACAAGTACAATTGCCTTAAGGATTTCATTGTGAGAGAATGCAGCGGTATTGAGCAAAAGCTTTTGTTTGACAGCTTTCAGAAAACCTTCAACTAGTAAGCTTTTAACTTTACTGCAGTGTACTTATATTTGAGAAATTATTCAAATCAGCTTTAGGCAATTTTAATGTTGATTTCAAATTTTTTTGGCTGAACCGCACTGCCCCCTCAGTCAAAAAATCAAGTTTTCCTGATATTTAATCATTCTTTACTGACTTTATTTCACAAATTATTAGTATAAATTATTAAGATAAGTATAAATGCGTGTTATAAATGAACTAATACTGATTATGTGTGAAATTAAATCAGTAAAGAATAATTAAATATCAGTAAGTACAGTGTATTTAAGTGGGAGCGGTAAAGTGCATGTGCTTCAGAATCTCTTATGGTTCATGTTTGCGAAAAGACCCGGTTAGCAAATACTTTTAGATTAGTCTTAAGCGCATCAAAAATTCAAGACTTTTGAAGTAGAAAAGCTATAATTGTTTTAGGAGTTATAGGAAAACTTTAAAATTACTGACTAGGAAAGTATATCGAGTAAAATTACTGAAATTACTTCTTACAGCACAAAATTTGACTGATTTAATAATACAAATTGATTATAGCATGCGATACACTGAATCGGAAGAAGATTTGCTAGTGCAAGGAAATTCCGCTTGTGACGATCTTTTGTCTGGTTTGGCTCAGGCTGAAGACAATTCATCGCCATTTCTGTCGGACTACGATGTAGATGGTGCAAACTATGACAACTCCTTAAACGCTGATAACAGTACTGGCACTTATGATGACCTGGATGACACCACTGACTCAGCCGTCAATGCCTACAGCTCTTTTTTGCCCCTTTTTGGTGCGGCTTTGTTTGGTCAAGTAATTGTTGTGATCGGATTTTAATCAATATGTGCACAATAATTTAAACGAATTTTAAAATATAAATTTATATTTCTTGAATTAATAAAAAATAATCGATATTTCTTTGGATTTCAGTCCTCAAACTTAATTTGCAAATGACCATTCATTTTTCAAAACTGTTGCTTGTGTTCATTGTAATTTATTGTAAACTTTTTAAATTTACAATAAATTTATAAAAAAATGTTGAAATTAATAATATATTTGAGAATGTCGATGATATTAACCCATTTTTGCCCAAATTGATTGTTGGAAAATCTTAAACTTTTCTTTGCGCTGGAATGGTCATTTTCAGGGGTGAAATGGTCGGCTTTATTATGAAAATGCAATAAAAAAGGGTTGGGATTATTAAAATCTCGAGATTTTGACATTTTTTAGAAAATTGGTTTTTTTGCACTAGATTAACCAATATTGCATTTGTTACATACTTTTTGTGCATAATATCTGACCAAGTCACTGCTCAAAATTCAGCTTATTGTCCCAGCTATCTTTTGAGTAAAAATTTTCCTAGAGATTGTTATAAAAAGATAAATAAAAACAGAATGCCAAAAAACGAATTTGAATTTTTACGTTTTCTTAATTTTTTTCACGATGACGACATTTTTCAAAAACGCTATATCTTACCGTTCTTTCATCATAAAATTATTCTGAAAACGAGCTATGTAGCTCTTAGTCCTCTCTACAACATATTGATCAAATATTATCGCATTGATCTACAAAAAATTAAAATTTGAATCAAAATGTTTGTATGCTTGCCAAAATTTACCGATTTTGTTCAATCGAATTTTTCGCAGCCAAAATAAAGGAATTTTAAAAATCGAAAAGTACATTTTTATATCACACTCAGGCTTTAAACAATTTAAACACAAATTTTGTTTCATGAGGGCAGTGTGGTAAAGATACTATGTGATTTTGAGCAATTTCATATGAAAGAATAAAAAGACTTTTTTTGTTCAAATCGACTTGTTCATTCGTACTTTTGTAACAAATTAAAAAATTTTGAAAGATTTCTGAAAGGCACATCTGAAAGCTGAAACGCAGATCTACGAATCAAAAAAAATCAGCTCGCAAAAGTTGAAAAATTGGCGAGAACCAAACCTTCAAAGTTGTGGTTAAGGGGTGTACCGAAAAAGGTAAAGAAATATTTGGTAAAAGGCACATTTGGTAAAAAAAACCTTTTGGTAAAAAATTTTTTCGGTAAAGGCACATTTGGTAAAATTATTTTTGGTAAAAGCATAATTGGTAATATTTCTTTTGGTAAGGCACTTTTGTAGTTATTTTTGTGTCAAAGACCTTCTCATTCCAACTTTTTCTTCTTTTTCCCTTTCCATATCGTATATTTATAGAAATTTTCCAGTAAAATTCTTCTCAAACGTTTCACCCTCAGTGGTCTGCATACGTCTTCAGTACCTAGGCGGCCCGACCCAGGTAGTATACCAAGGTATCTCTATGGTCTGATCCGCCCTCAGCACCTAGGTGCTTGTGATCATTCATCAGAACTCACCATTATCAATCAAAAACAATAGACAGTGTCACATATTTATCACCATTCTCATTTCCTTAATTTATTCAACAGCAAACATTCAGTAAACAAAATTCAACAATGCGAGTGATAAACATTTGATTCAACGATACATATTTCGGTAAGATTTACTGGTTCCTTCTTCTTCAACGAGGAGTTCTTTCATTTCCTCCAACTCCTAATCCAGCAGTTGCCAAAGCTTCGACTCGATCACTTCCCTCTACTGATTGCGACTGAACGTGCCGAAGAGAGCGAGCAATAGTCGTCAGGCCTGTAATTCTGTTGTTGGAATCGAAACGCCGGATTGCTACTTGGAGACACTCAAGCTTTTGCTTTGCAGATCTAGTCTCACTGCGCTCCGTTGTTGAAAGCGACTCAAAACGGATGTATTGGTGACGAGAGATTACACCTGGAACAAATCACTCGAAAATAAGAAACGGAAAAAAGTATCATACCTATTTCCTTCTTGAACAGATTTAGGCTCTTCCACAAAGAATGACCCTTTTCTTTTGTTGCTGCATTTATTGATCTATGCCAGGATTCTAGCGCACAAGTAGTAGTCGGATCCCCTTTAAGCGATTCCGCATGTTAATTCCATAAGTCAATTTCAAAGCGAGATGCGGCTGAACTTCCATCTTCATTAGTTCGTCGTATCCAATTCTAAAGTCGAAAATAATGTCCCTGAGTAAGTTTCAGATGTAGATTTTGCCATGAACACGGCTACCGCTGGCACGAACTTATTATTCACGCATAGATGGATTGCAAATACTTGTCTCCATTTTTTCGGCCTAGTTCGGAAGGTTGAGTACATAGCGATAATGGCGCTTGCTGCCAACTTCTAAAAAGAAAAGTACTTCAAGGGGTTATTCAAGCCAAATATAACCAAATACCTGCAACATGAACTTTGAAGTGAGAATAATGATTCTATTTGCAACTGTTTTGCCTGAATCGTAGAAAACGAAGGGCTTACCATCATCATATATCAGCCAATCAGGAGGGATTTCTAGCTGTTCCGGCCCAGTTTTTCACGAGGATAATGATATGCCTTCTTCGAAAAGCAATCCATTAGAGGTAATCATAAATTTCATTCTGGCACTTACTTTCTTCCTTCGCTCCAAGTTCTGTCTCATGGCTTTGGTGTCCATAGCTGCAATTACAGGATCATCGGCGCCCCTCATTTCTTCTTCTAGCACATCACGAATAGACTGCTAAAAAATGTATGTGAACTGTAACTAATCATAAAATGCTAGAACTTACGTTTGGATTAGCCGATATTGATTTCTTTGCACTTTGCTCGATTTTTCGTTTGCTGACTTCAATTGGATCCGCAAAATGTGTATGCCCAGATGCCAATTCTTCTTCATACTCATTATTTTTCAGCCGCACTTGCATCGGACATCCCTGATTTGACTTAACGCAGTAGAACAGCCTGTGGCGTAAATTATCTTTCCTGATTCTATCCGACAATAAAAAAAGAAGCTTGTAAAGCAAAAACTAAAATGATATCACATGAAAAATTGAAGTCCTCCAATAAAAACCTACCATTGTAGAGCAACATTGCTTGACCCTTATTGCTTAACACGAATTGCAAAGCTGGCTTGGGATGCACTTGCTTGAAAAGAGTTCTGGCTTCCTGTGGAACTGGCGATAGATCATTGAAACCGCTTGTCTCGGATTGACTGGTCGAACTCTACCGATTTTCTTCTCTCTCAGCTTCTGACTGCTCGCTAGATTCGTCTCCCATGTAGTTCCGTCGATCATCTTCATTGCTTACAAGCGACTCTTCATCAAGTTCGAACATCTAAACCGTTTCTGTTAGTACAGGAAAAATACGTAGAGTCAAATCTGTGACACAAATAGAACCAGAAAAGGCCTTTACCAAAATTTTCTTTTAGCAAGTGTGCCTTTACCCAAAAACAATTTTACCAAATGTGACTTTACCAAAAAAAAAATTACCAAATGTGACTTTACCAAAAAAAAAATTTACCAAATGTGACTTTACCAAAAATTTTTTTACCAAATGTGCCTTTACCAAATGTGCCTTTACCAAAATTTTTTTTACCAAAAGTTTTTTTACCAAATGTGCCTTTTACCAAATATTTCTTTACCTTTTTCGGTACACCCGTGGTTAAGCATCACCCCCTAATTCAAAATCATGCTTTGGCATTGTGTTTGCGAACCGCTTTTTGAATGTTCTCACAGGCAAGTTACCAGCCATTTTTTAGCTCATCTCATTGGCTACAAATTGAGCTGTAATTTGTCTGAAAATAGTCCCCGGAAAGTTTGTCAAAAAACACAATGCCAAGAACACGATTTTGAACGAGGAGGGTGGTGCTCTATTAGAATAATAGCGGTAACATAAAAATTTCAAAATCTCAAGTTTTTACTGATCAGACACTGTTTTTGACAATATTTTTATAATAAACTTAATAGTTTTACCCTTGTATAGCACCTTGGCAAACCAAAAATGAAAAATAAATTTTGTGGTTAGTTTTCATACCCGTGGGAAGAAATGGGTTAAGGCTTACGTTTCACAAATTTTCATAGAGCTAATACACATTCTAACGCTAAATAAATACTAAATAAGGTATTTAGGTATTTACCTTAACCTACTTTTTGCTTGTTTTTTTTTAAATTTTTATTAAGCATGTGAAACATGATATAAAGTTTAAACAATTATCGAACTGTCACTGTTCTTCTGGTCATTCAAGTTTCTGAATTTATCTTTTGCTAGTACAGTATTTTCAGTTGTGTGAAAGAATTTTACTTGCCAAAGTTCCTTAAATCTTTTTTGATATTGGTTAAATCTTCCAAAAATGTGAGGTTTCGAAAATTATAGACGTTTCGCAAATTTAGTAATTCTACTATTTTTGCGAAACGTTTCGCAAATTTAGTAATTCTATTATTTTATATATGTATTTGCGCAAATTCAAAAACTTACGAAATCGAATAACTTACGCAAAAAATTAATCAATAAATTTAATGCAAAAAATGTTGTTCTTAATTTTTAACTTTTTAAAAGGTCTACCATGCAATGAGATTTTATCGCAAAAATCACGGCCAAATAATACATACAAGCAAAAGAGTGTCTAAATGTTTTGAATTGAAACCGGTTTAAATTGATAATCAATAACCCTCAGCACAAGCAATATTTCACAAAAGCAGTCAGCAAGCGAACTTAAAACATTTTGAGTTAAAACACCTCTTTATAGATGTCAGGCGAGTGTGATAAAACAAATTGGTTTCATTTTGGATATAATCACTAGCGTATTTGTTTATTTAAGGTTTCATATTTAAAATACGAACTTTTTTAATTAATGGAAAGCCAAGAATACGGTAGTTATTTTATTGATGCTCATAGAAAGCTTGCGTGTTTAGTGAAAAAACAAAGAAATGAGATTGGTCTTCAAAATAATGATACTGATGAACAGGAAAGATCATATCCTACACCAGATCAGACACTTTCACAGCTGGGTAAGTCTATTGTTCGAAATATACGACCCAACTCGAATAATTCAAGTCTGTTAAAAAAATAAAACTCCTCTTTTATTTATGAACAAGAATAAATAAAAATTAGCGTAAAAAACAAATACAGCACATTTTAGACAACTTAAGAGTTATATTTTTTCGTTATAATGGTGTGAAAAAGCTTTGAATCAGGCCAATTGTTTTATTTAAAATTTCACAAACAAGTTTAATTGCAAGAAAATTTTTTGGCATATAACCCCGTGTCCGAGATAAGACTCTCACGAAAACTACACCGCCCCATTCAATATCTTTTCGGATGGCGTTTTTTGTTTTATCCTGATAAGCTTGAGAAACGAGAGACACACACGACTTGCTATTTTTTTATTCAACACACTTATTGAGACGCTCATATACTAATGACAATAACATATACGTTTGAATCAAACACCTTGAACCACCATTTTTCAAATAAAAAGTTGTACTAATACACTTGTAATTAATGGCCAGGCCCTGAGGCTAAGCCTAAGCCTACAAGGTGAGCCTACGCCTAAGCCTACGGGCCTAAGCCTAAACACATATTACGGGGGAGTATATGGCAGTAGCATTTAGAAGTCGGGTTTGGTAAGACTATGAGCGACAATTTTTTTATCAACTTTAAAATCAACTTTTGTTTTGTATAGTGTTAGCGCCATAGTGACAAATTATAACAGAAGTCTTGAAAAATTATATTGTGTATTTTTATTTTTAGGAGCAAAAAATGCGTACGTGCTGTTTGTTTGGCTAGCAATGTCTATGGGTTGGTTTTTGGCTGCAGGACCTATGATGGTGAATTTGGTTTTTGTTCGTAAAAAATGTAAATCTAAAAAAACGCTGTAGCATAAATTAAATAAAGCGATTAAAAAACGCGATAACAATGGTTTTCATTAAAAAAATTTCTATTCATCAATCTTTGAAAGCTTTTTTTGTAAAGCTAATCCTAGGCAATAAAAAATGTATTTAGTATATAATTAAACTGTAGGTAAGTGCCTTTATAATGGGTGAGCCGTGCACTCTGACGGAGAACACTAATGGCACTAATTGTGTTTTTGAAGATGGAACACTCGCAAAGGAGGTAAAATTACCACATATCTCTTGCATATCCTGAAAGCTGTTTAGTACAACTTATCTGGAAACAGAGCTAAACTAGCAGATGCGGCTACTTCGGCCTTTTTGCTAGGCCAAGTTTTGGGAGCTGCCTTTATGCCATTCATCTCAGACTTGTAAGCGCTACATTCAAAATACCATAATTTCTCTAATTTCCAATCAACATCCCCCCCACTCTACTTTGAGGGTCTATATCTGAGAGTAGAGTAAAACTTTTGCAGATCTGTTTTTAACATTTTCTCAACTCCTACGAGATCTACTGATTCCTTTTTTTAGATTTCAAATTTTCACCCAAAAATCTCGAGATTGAGCCAAAATGTTTCTGCTTTTTCGGAGGGTTAAAAAATTCCGCCCCGGGGACGGAATTAGAGAAAATACGGTAATCAAAAGCGATCATTTTTAGAAAAGGTCGACGAGCAGTGGTAGTATTATGTATGCTTTTGGCAGGATTTATTGGATGCATTTCCATATTTTCTCCTAACATTTATGTCTTTATTGCCGCTCGCTTCTTCCAAGGCTCTTTTTTCACTGTAAAATAGAATTGTCTAAAAAATGTTTGTTGTCGCTATTACAAATTTTTCTAAGGGTCTTGGCACAACCCCTTGGGTTTTAGCCTATGAAAGCATCCCAATGAAGCTGCGTTCTTGGACACCTCTGGTGTTTGGTCTCATTTGGATAGTAGGATATTGTGCAGTGGGACCTTTTGCATATTGGCTGAGACATTGGCGTCATTTGATGTTGGCAGTGTCTGGCCCAATATTGGTCTTTGGTTTACTATATTATTTGTAAGTTCTTTTTGTTCAAAAGACTTTTAACTAGATCCGAAAAATGTAAAATAAAAAGCTAAAACTAAAATTTAAAAATATGAATTCTGACACAAATTTAATATGACTCTTTGCAGCATTCTTCCAGAGAGTTTCCACTTTCTCATTTCTAACAACAGAATTACTGACGTGAATAAATGGTTAAAAAGAGTCAACCAAGCAGCTCGCTGGAGTGGCACACCAGAATGCACTGTCCAAGCAAAAGACCTGTGCGAAAATTTCCCGTCTAGTAAAACTATAAACACTAATTCGAAAACAGGGTCAGTTTTTTAAATTGTATATTTTAAATTGCATATACAATATATTTTACAGATTGTTTAGCCAGCTTAAAAACAACCGTCAGTTATTGGCTTACACATTAGTCTTTGTCTACTTGTGGTTAGTAACTTTTGATTTTTATTTCAAATATTTGTAAAGTATGTGCTCAGCTCACATTTTTAATGAATGTCAGTAAGGATAAAATCTTCACTAAAAGAATAAATAAGAAATTTATAAAAAAAAATTTAAGTTTGAAGTTCAAGTTTGAAATACCGTGCAAGTAGCTCCGAAAGCTCGCCTGTCGGCGGACCTACCCACTCTCCTGGCTCACCTACCCACTGTCCTGTCTCACCTACCCACTCTCCTGCATCACCTACTCACTCTCCTGGTACCCCTACCCACTCTTCTGATTCATCTACGTGCTTTCCTGGCTCATCTACCCATTCTCTTGGTACTCCTACCTACTCTTTTTGCACCCCCTCTTCTCTTCTGGTACCCCTTTTTACTCTCCTGGTACCCTTTTCTACTCTTCTGGTAATATTACCTGCTATCCTGGAACATCTACCTACTCTCCTAGTCCAACTACCTACTCTCCTGGTACAATAAACTTCTCTCCTGGTACCCCTACCAACTTTCCTCGCATCCCTTCTACTCTTCTGGTACCTCTAACTATTATCCTGATACCTCTTTCTACTCTTCTGTCCCCCTACTCACTTTCCTGGTTCACCTTTCTTTCCTCCTAGAACACTTACCTAATCTCATGAAATAACTACCTGCTCTCTAACTAACCTACTCACTCTCCTGGCACACCTATCTACTCTCCTGGAACACATACTTACTGTAATGACATACTTTTCTACTCTCTTGGCATGATTATCCATTTTCTGGACTCACGTACCTACTTATCTGGCACACCTACTCAATCACAATACCCAATCTCATTGCCAACCTACTTGTTTTCTTGACAAACATACAGACAAAAAATCAAACACAATAAGCAAAAGACAGCTCGAAAACAAAAAAACAACTCCCTTTTAATGTTCCAAAAAACATTGTAATTCAAAAGAAGTCCCAAATTCAGATTCCCTCCGAAAAAATCACCTCCATACTCATTGATACATCACTTGTTCAAAGTTGTCATTTCTCGACGATCTTAATTTAAAACGAAAGCTGAGATTTAGATAAGCTGGCAAACTAATCATTTCAGGTTGTTGCCCCTATACTATCTCGCCAAAAGAAGCGGTTGAATTGGGACTTTTTTGACTTTGAAGGGGTATAACAGGGTCAAAAAGTGGTCGAAATATTTAGTGCAGGTTTTTTTAGATCCGCCTCGATGTAAGCTTTCGTTTAAAAAAAAGAACGTCGAAAATGATGCATTTTAAATAGGGGATCTCCTACTTTGAAGTTTGGTGTCGGATCTAAAAATGACGTATGGTCTTATGTTTGTTGTTGACGAAATACGACAAATTTGAAATTCAAATATTTTGTCGTTTCAAGACAAGTCTGCTCAGGGAAGCAAGTGCATCAGCTCGCAGCTGTCATTTATCGCTGTGTCTGTTTTTTTCGGGAAATTGTATGTTTAAAAATATTGTGTGGAAAGAGGTTTTGCTTGACTGTGAGACTAAAAAAATGAGTTGAAATTCTTTTGGGTAAGCAGCTCATAAAATGCCAATCACGTGAAGTGGGTTTATGGCCCGGTTGGCACTGTAGTGCTGTACTACACTAAACTTCACTTTCATAACGCAGGAACGCCCGAAAGGGCGCCAGTTCGCCTTGTTAAATAAATAAATAAATAATGAAAAAAAAAATTTTCTCGAATTTTTAATTTTTTATAATGAAATTATAACAGCATCATGAATATAGTGTACTAAATTTTTTTCAGATTTTTATCTTTTTTACTTTTTCATTTGTTTTATTATTAATTTTTATTTTAAAATATTTTTATTATTTTTATGATTATATTTCGGTCAATATGAAGGTCTATATTTTTTAAATCGACAATATTGTTAATTTCATCGACGATATTCAACATGAATCTATCAGGTCTAGTTGCTACCTGATGATAAACAACGTTTTTCGGCTCTAAATAAATTTTTGCTTTAGAAGTGATGTGGCGATGTGGCGAGGAAGAAGACGAGGAGCAGGATTCATTTTGGCATGCACAAGATTTTTATTTCGCCAAAGTGACCGAAAAACAGTAGTTTTTGACACCCAAAATATGGTAAAATTGACTAAAAAGTGAAAAGCTCGTGATACCTGAAGATCCAGTTCACATTTTATTTCATTTGCGCTCTTCGTGGAATTGGAGGCTTCTTTCGAAATTCGACGCTCATTTTGCTTGCTCAGCTTTCTCTTTCTTCCCTTACGCTTTTTGGCACCATATCACCGCGGATTACTCAGATACGCTTTGACAACGCAAGCCGTTCGACCCAACTCCCTGCCGATTGCTCTTAAACCCAGCCCAGCACGAGAAAAAGCTTCGATCTGTCCTTTTTCACGCTCCGAAAGATTTTTTCCACGAGCCATTAAACTAAGAATAAGAAATTCAATGCTGAACAAACACAAATACAAGATAAAAAAAACAGAAAATAGTGCTTTGTTCTAAGTGTTCGTATGAATATGCACCGGTAATTTTTGCATTCGCAGCCAAATCTTTTGTAGCACTGATACAGAATCTGAATTTTGGGCTGGAAACAGCGTTTTCTGCTATGCTCTTTCACATGGCAACAATGAATTTTAAAAGTTGTTTCAAAAAATCTTCAAACACGTGAAATTAGGGGTGTTCGTATAATTGTGCACCGCACTTTAGTAACCAAAACTACCTCAGAAATTTGAATCACAAAACAGAATTTTTAAAAATTGTTATTTGTTGAGATACAAGCTAAAGTTAGAAAACAGTCAGTATTTACCTGTATTTTTTTAAAATTTGGTCATATCCCAACAACCAATTATTTATTAAATTCTGTTTTGTGATTCAGATTTCTGAGGATTATTAATTTTGCACGACTTGAAAGACTTGTTGATTATGTCCTTTGGCAAAACTTGCCATGCGTCAACGATCTACTCGAATAAAAGGGCCATCAGAGCTGTTTTTTTTGATAACAACCTTTAGTGTTCTCTTTTTCACCATAGACCATACCATCCTCGTATAACTGGCGTATCTTGGCCTTGAACAGAGAATTTCAGCAAATATCTGGCGCTTTAATAATCATACAGCTTTAAATTTTTTTTTATCAACTCAAGTTAGTTAAAGATAAACCCGAAGAAAGGTATAGATAAAATGTCTAGGGGTGCCAAATTAAAAAAAAAAACCCTCAACTCAAAGCCCTTCGGGGGCTTGGGGGCTTGGAGTTGAGATGAGCACACCCACTTACCTTAGACATGATTCCAAGAACTACTCTTGATCATAAATGCATTAGAGGCTCTTTTCGCCTAGCTCCAGTGACCAAAACCGGTGAAATACTTTTATATAAGGCGGTAAAAACTTTTATTGTACTTTTTTAAAATTAAATAAAAATAGCTCTTTGTCTTTAAAAGGACAATCTGTGAGAATGGACCGGAAAAATTGAAATCTTTTTATTCCTATCTTGTAGCCTGAACTCTGTGAAGCTCAAAACAACTAGACATTTTTGAAAATGATAGGATGTCGACAGGAGCCGAGCAATAACCGTTTGAAGCTGGTCGGTCATCAGCCCCTATTTTTCACTTCTCAACTTGAAATGTCTCTAACTCCAATTTTTTACAATCAACCCACACTCATAATAGCCCATTTTAATCTTTATCAAAAGAGCTTTCCAATGTGCATAAGGAATAGTAGGCCCCCCTAGATGTTGATTGAAAAATTTAAGGCCCCTTTAATACAAGGCCCCCTAGAGGGTCATTAACCTACACCTTGCAAAGAAATGTGAAAAAATTATGGTTGCTTTATTAATCGGTCATTAAATATCGGGTTAATTAATTGGTTAAAAAAGGTCGAAAAGTCATTTTATCAGTAAACCGTAACAATTTTCAGCAAAGTTAAACAAATCAACATTAAACGTTTTTAAAGTTTGGGAGTTGACTGTATAGCGAGGGTTGACTATGAAGTAAGAGTTGACTGTGTAATGACAGTTGACTGTATAACAAAAGTCGAAAGAATTTTTTTGAAAGAATCAACTGATGCATTTTTAACCAAAATTTACCTGCCAGTTAAAAATATTAAAAGACCTATTAAAAACTGGTTAATTAACCGACTAACAATCGGTTAAAAACGATCACCCAACCCCCCAAACCACAACCACGAGTTTACCAACAAAAGTTTACCAAGAGTTTACCAGTTCCAAACTATGGCGCACTAAATGCAGCTCGGTATCGTAGTAAAGTCTTACTTACTAATAATACTAACTTACTAATTTCATTATTATTTTTCTACAACTTGGTAAAAAAAATTCTGGGAAATGAAAAATTTGTTAAAATTCGCCCCATATATGAGACAGTGCACATTTAAGGGTAAAGTCAAGATTTTGGTGTGTTGAGGTGCCGCGAATGCTGCTGGCACTTTTCTAGTTAAATAATTAAAAAAGAATTAAACATGATCACTTTCTCACACAGTTACCGTAATCTTACTAAGTTTTCACTCACCTTTACAAAAGTTGCTTATAGGACTTGCGACAATTTCGTATATTACGGCTTGTCATTATTCAGTACACAACTTAGTGGTGATCGCTACCTTAATTTTGCTTTGGTCGCTTTGGTTGAAATCCCTTCCTATGTAAGCAGTCCATTTTTGTTAAACAGGTAAGAGTTGTAAAACTATAGAATTATTTATCGAAGTTACAAATAATCCTTTTTAAAAAGATTTGACTTTTTTGAAACCTCAAAACTTTTTTGTAAACACTTTTCTAAAGTTATACACAGTAGTGCTTTTTTATTTGTGACTAAAAGTAAAAGTATATTAAAAAGTATATGAAAAAGTATATTATCTGTTTAAAAAGTTTTCAAATCAGCACTTAAAAGATAAACAAAAAATTTTTAATTTAAGGTTAGGCAGAAAGCTATTTATTAGTTTATGCCATTTGCTCGCATCAGCCTCTTTTTTTGCCATAATCTTTTTAGGTATACCATTTTTCATTCATTAAAAAAAATATTTAACTAAAAATTAACCCAAATCATCAATAATGTTTAGGCGGAAGTCCTGAGTTCAACTTAGCAATGTGGCTTGTCGGCAAGTTTGGAATCACATGTGCTTTCACAGGACTCTTTGTCTATGCCAGTGAAGTTTTCCCGACGGTAGTCAGAAATAGGTGCATTGGACTTTGCAATTGTAATTTTTAGTGATCACTAAAAAATTCATTTAATACTTTTTTGGTTAAGTAGTAGCTGGCGTCGGAGGTGCATGTGCTCCTGCCGTGCGCACAATGGTAAATTTTTGTTAAAATTTGCAGCAAAAATCTCATGTTTTAGTCACTCATTTCTCCAATAATACCTACTTTGTTTTTTGGCACAGCAGCGGGCATAGCTGCTCTAATCACTTTACTGTTGCCAGAAACTCTTAACAGGGAACTTCCAGATTTGGCTGAACAAATATGTCACACAGAAAATAAGCTTTCTAACCAAAATCGTCGAAAAGAAAGTTGCCAGAAGACGGAAAGTTTACTGGAATTCAGTGAAAAATAATGCAAGTGTTTATAAAATGTTGATAGAAATTGTAGTTCAATAACAATCGCTTATGTAATGGCTCGCTTAGCAACCTGGAGTTGGAGTATTCTGCATCGTGAACAATGCTTACTGAAGCTCCGATTTCCTCAAAATCATTTTTGACTTTTTCAAAACAGCAGTTACAGTCTAAACAAGAAAACGGCTGATTGGGATTTCGGCAGATTCTAGTGCAGAATTTCATGGAAAATCTGAATCTGCAAACCGTTTTTTGAAAACCCCGGTCTGGCTCAAGATTTTGACCCATTTCTGTTGAGCTATCCGCCAGTATATTTATTTATCCATATGATTGGAAAAATAAAAATTTCAAATTTTTTAATCACACGGGGCTTTCTGAACACTTATCTTGTAGAACAAATGCCAAACGTCGGACATAACACATTTTGGGGTGGCAAAATATATATACTAAACTTCGAAATTTCGACGAATGAAATTTCGACGGGATCGTCGAATTTCGGGGTTTTTTTCTAATTCTATCTTTTATTGACAACACTATGTACAAACAACAACGACGGAACAAATATAATAATTTTAGTAAGAGTTATTGATCTGTGGAACGCCTTGTTCAGAAATATGAGCATTTCGGGGGTCAAGCAAGTGTGCTTCCTTATCCAGCCGTATCCGACTTCGAAGCAGTGGCTCAGTCGTCAGCCGCATCTTACTGAAAAGCTACAACTTCACGCAACTCATCTCTTCTGATAGGTGCAAGTGGTTCATAAATACTTGAACCGCCTATCATGTCTGACTTTGATCCCGTCCATTTTTCTCATGTTGAGCTCCGTGCACATGCAACGCTCTTAACACAACTCAGATCTTTCGAGCAAGCAATCGCACGGGACTCTAGAGAACTGACCGATCTAATAAGCACTACACGACGGGAATTCGCAGAACTAGCATCGTGGATAGAGCAGGTGAATACAGAGGTGGCTAAACGATTGGATAATTTGGAAAACGACTTAGACACAAAGTTTGACGCAAGGGTTGAACAGCAGAATGACAAGTTGAAAAACCTACCTCCAACTATAGGGCGAGTGCTTTGAGGGGATCCATTTCTGACAGCTGCTACCAGCATGAGCAAATATGATGGAAGTCCAACTACTCCGTTTAGCCAGTGGATTGAGCAGTTCATGGATACTTTGGGACTTCTACCCACACAGCTCACGGAGCCTCAGAAGCTGAATCGCCTGAAATTTTGTTTAGCTGGTCGAGCAAGAGAAGAATTTGGAAAACTCACTGCAAACACGTTGAATGATGCCATTACTGGATTTGGGGACCTGGGTAGGTAAAATCGGTATTTTGGTATTAACAAACTCAGCTCCTGACACGATTTCACGTTAGAATTATTAGTTTGTTTTCGATTTTAAACAAAAAAAAATCCAGTTCATCCAGTTGGATATCCACTTGACCCAGGCTAGTCTCCTTATAACATACGGCTATCGATATAAGGATAAAATAACTCTTGTTATAACGTCCCCTTGTATATCGAACACCTCGATATAACGCACCCCAAGCGTCGGTCCCTGTGGGGTACGTTATAACGAGAATCGACCGTATTAGCCTTAAAAATGCAAAATATATGCTAAAAATAGCTTATCTGTGTTGAAAGTTATGGGAGATATATGATTTTGCCCGCTAACCTGTGTAATGCTCGCTGATTTTTCATAAATCTATCATTCCTAAAGGTGACTTTACACGCTGAAAACGAATAATAGTGTATAACAGTGTTTTTAACCCCAATAGTAGGGGGAATTCTGGTACTTGTTCACATCGGGGCGCATTTTATAATATTTTGCAAATCATTTTTAAACAAATCCTACGTGATTTTTGTATGCTTTAAACGATGAAAAAAGTATTTTTCAAGCATTTCCTTACAAGAAAAACCAAAAACTTTTTTGACCATAATTTGACTTTTTGCTTTGGGGACCAATGCAAATCAAGATTTTTGTCACTTTTTGGCCAAAAATTTTTTTCACAAACAAATGGTTTTTTATGTAGGAAAGTGTTAAAAACTACTTCTTTATCGTTTAAAGCGTACAAAAATTACTTAGGAGTTGTTTGAACATGATTTACAAAATATTATAAAATGCCATTTTAGCAGTGTTGTTCCGAAAAAATCACCCAAACAAAGAAAGTGACGAAAAGTCATAAAGATTTGACGTGGAATACGATTTGTAGTCGACCGGTGTTTTGTTTTTCTTGAAGCAATGAGGCTTTGCCGATTTTCCAATCACCAATAGAGGAAGCTCATGAGTGCCAGACATATTAGCGCCGACCAGAACCGTTATTCGCTCCTTGCTCTTCTTTCCTCCAGAGCACTTGTCGCCTGTAATCATAATAAGATGCAAAACATAATTAGAATGCTAACCTTTGGACGCCATCGCCAATATTTTGGAGAGTTTGTCGTTTGATGCCCATTTGACTAGCCAGGTCTTTTTGTGTCACGTTCTTGTTTTTTTCATATTCATCGAGGACCTTTTTCCTGAGGTTGAAATTGACAGACTGCCGCTTGTTATGAGTACTCATTGCTAGCAAACTGAAAGTAAAAGTAATAAGAACACTCAGCAAAAAAATACAAGCTAGAATGTTTTTCGTAAGGAAAATGTGAGAATGAAGAATGAAAAATGAACGCGTCTGTTATGACTTGTGTATGAAACAAAAAAGACGCGAATTCAAAAGCAGATGTTTGGATAATTTTTGAAATGCCCTTATATCGAGGTTTATTTTATTGAGTGAAACTTGGCAAAAGTGCCCTTATATCGAGGTGCCCTTATATCGAGGTGCCCTTATATCGAGGTGCCCTTATATCGAGGGCCCTTATATCGAGGTTTGACTGTATTATACATTTGCTCGATCTTCTAGTTTACTATATTATTAAATTTAACCGAGGCATCAAATCATATTAATAGTAAAAATTGATTTACACAAGTGGTTTTACAAAACAACTATAGATGCAAAAGACGAAGCACATGGAAAGCGAGCAATTGTCTCTATGTATCAATCCATTTTTGGAATTGAAGAAACACTTGACTTTATCTCTACTAGTAGTCAGTCCTCCATGACAGACTCACCTTTTGGATTTGGGACAGTAGAAATTGAAAATCCCCAATCGACATCCGAAACATTTTCTACTTTATTTGCAGAAATTAACTCTTATTTTGATGTTGTATTGAAGAAAAAAGTGGGGAGTCTGGGTTAAATTTTTGGGCCGAAAAAAGCCAGGTAAGAAGCCAAAAATTGAATTATTTTGGATTAATTATTAATTCATGAGTTTGCAAAGCTTTCAAAGCTAGCTTTTGTGGTTTTATCAATGCCAGCCACTTCAGAATCAGTTGAAAGATTATTCTCACAGCTTACATTTAATACTAGAGATGGAGGCGGGACGGGACGGGACATTCCCGTCCCGACCGGTGGAGTTTCATGCGATTGTCCCGTCCCGGTATCCCGACCGAAAAAAATTTGACCCTTGTCCCGTCCCGGTGTCCCGTCCCGGGAAAATTTTTCGGTTTCCATATTTATTGTCCCGTCCCGGATTTTTAAAATGTGTCCCGGAACTGGCGCTAAAATTATGTTATCTAAAAACTCTATCTGTTGATGTTCTTGAACAAAGTGTTGATCTAGTACCCTTTTCTTGTACTTGTTATATGAGAATAAACGAGTGTATCAAATTCATTTCTCGACCGTGAAAACCCTTCCGTATCAACAACATTCCCTTCCGAGGAATTTCTCATTGTCATTTCATTAACTGGTATGTCAAATTCGAGCTTTTGCGTCCCGACCGGAAAAACCAGTCCCCCGTCCCGGAATTTCACTTGGTCCCGGATTCCCGTCCCGGAACAGATTTGTAGGTTGTCCCGTCCCGGTGTCCCGTCCCAAAAAATTTTGCTAAAAATTTTGTCCCGTCCCGTCCCGGAATAGGCCATCCTCCATCTCTATTTAATACTAGTGGTCATAAATCCAATTCCGGCCCGAATCTCATAAAATTGAAATGTTTGCTTAATTTTAATCAAAAATTTATAAACATCTAAATGTACCTTTGAATTTTCCGTAAAAATTACGAAACATTATCCTTGTCAATATACCTGTCAATAAAAATACAATTTTTTTAAATATACAGCGAAACCCAAATTTTCATCCCGGCGCCGGCGCTGGCGTCGGCGCCGTCGCCGGCACTGGCGCCGGCGCTGGGGCAATTTCTTTCAGACGGGAGGCGCCGGCGCTGGCGCCGGAGCCAAAAATTTTTTATCCCCATCCGGCGCTGGGGACTTTTATGAAAAGAGGTCGGCGCCGGAACAACACTGCATTTTAGTCATTCTGACAGACCGTAACCCGGGCATGAGTCTAAAAACAAGGTAAGTAGCAGAGATGTATTATTATCAGATACGTATTAGCTACGAGCAAAAAAGTTCAATTATATAATTATCTTTGTTTCAGTTTTTTAGTCAGTTTTTTACACATAAACATTAATTTTTTTGTTAAAAACTATGTCACCCAAAACAGAATCGACGTAAAACTGTTTTTAAATTAGGATCAAAAAATCTAAAAAGTTCGTTTCACCTCACCTTATTAATATTTTTAATAACTTATAATAACAGCATATCACATAACAACATCTAATAATAATAACAAAACCAAAATTTAAAATAATCACACTGTTGTGAGTTGACAAGAATTATGCTCGAGCGAAAAAGTTTGTCAGTATTTGTTGAAATCAAGCCTCCTAGTTTTCTTTTGCTTAATCAATAACTCAGATCTATTTTTGCAATAGAGAGTAGCTTAAAAAGAAAGCGCGAATTTCGTAGCGAGAGAAGCAGAGCATTGCGTCACACGTGCGTATGGTGCAGTCAAATCAACCACACACACCTAAACTAAAATAGCTTACATGACATTTATTCTGCCTTCACCACTAGCTTTATACAAATTTCTAAGCGATAACTTCTGTTTAGTCTACTTAAATTTTATTGGCTCTATGTATACTTTCTTGCCCAATCATTGCGCAATGATTGCTCAGCAATCATTACCCAAGTATTACCCACTCTATTCTCACAATATAGTGTTTATAATTGGTTATCTAACTGCTCATTTTGACTTTTTTGACGGTATAGTGTGTGAAACTTGGGTTTTAGTTCCAACAAACCGTATTTAGCACATAATTTTGGGTAGGATACCATAGTGCGCCACCAGATTTGACTGAATTTTGGGGCTACTGGAATATAAAACCACCGCCAACCGCCACTAAAACCGCCGCATAGTCAAGCTTTGTCATAGCTCATTATGGCGTTAGCAAACTATGTTCATGGCATCAGTCTGGGAAGAATATCACATTCAAACCTAAATTTAACGAACCCTCGATTAAACGAAGCCCTTGATTTAAAGAACATTCTGGCCAGATAAATTAGATCCTACATTGGCAATTCAAACCTCGTTTTTTGGTATTTCACATTTTTTTTCACACCAAACCACTTTGAACTGCCCAAAACCGCCCTAAACCACCTCAAAACTACCCCAAATCTGCTATGTGAGCGTACGCATCTCAACTCCAAACCCTTTCATGCACCCAGAGTCACTTTCGAGTGATATGTGTCTGAGGTATGTGAGCGTGCGCATGTCAACTCCAAACCCTTTCATGCACCCAGAGTCACTTTCGAGTGATATGTGTCTGAGGTATGTGAGCGTGCGCATGTCAACTCCAAACCCCTTCATGCACCCAGAGTCACTTTCGAGTGATATGTGTCTGTGTCTCCAAACCCTTTCATGCACCCAGAGTCACTTTCGAGTGATATGTGTCTGAGGTATGTGAGCGTGCGCATGTCAACTCAAACCCTTTCATGCACCCAGAGTCACTTTCGAGTGATATGTGTCTGAGGTATGTGAGCGTGCGCATGTCAACTCCAAACCCTTTCATGCACCCAGAGTCACTTTCGAGTGATATGTGTCTGAGGTATGTGAGCGTGCGCATGTCAACTCCAAACCCTTCATGCACCCAGAGTCACTTTCGAGTGATATGTGTCTGAGGTATGTGAGCGTGCGCATGTCAACTCCAAACCCTTTCATGCACCCAGAGTCACTTTCGAGTGATATGTGTCTGAGGTATGTGAGCGTGCGCATGTCAACTCCAAACCCTTCATGCACCCAGAGTCACTTTCGAGTGATATGTGTCTGAGGTATGTGAGCGTGCGCATGTCAACTCCAAACCCTTCATGCACCCAGAGTCACTTTCGAGTGATATGTGTCTGAGGTATGTGAGCGTGCGCATGTCAACTCCAAACCCTTTCATGCACCCAGAGTCACTTTCGAGTGATATGTGTCTGAGGTATGTGAGCGTGCGCATGTCAACTCCAAACCCTTTCATGCACCCAGAGTCACTTTCGAGTGATATGTGTCTGAGGTATGTGAGCGTGCGCATGTCAACTCCAAACCCCTTCATGCACCCAGAGTCACTTTCGAGTGATATGTGTCTGAGGTATGTGAGCGTGCGCATGTCAACTCCAAACCCTTTCATGCACCCAGAGTCACTTTCGAGTGATATGTGTCTGAGGTATGTGAGCGTGCGCATGTCAACTCCAAACCCTTTCATGCACCCAGAGTCACTTTCGAGTGATATGTGTCTGAGGTATGTGAGCGTGCGCATGTCAACTCCAAACCCCTTCATGCACCCAGAGTCACTTTCGAGTGATATGTGTCTGAGGTATGTGAGCGTGCGCATGTCAACTCCAAACCCTTTCATGCACCCAGAGTCACTTTCGAGTGATATGTGTCTGAGGTATGTGAGCGTGCGCATGTCAACTCCAAACCCTTCATGCACCCAGAGTCACTTTCGAGTGATATGTGTCTGAGGTATGTGAGCGTGCGCATGTCAACTCCAAACCCTTTCATGCACCCAGAGTCACTTTCGAGTGATATGTGTCTGAGGTATGTGAGCGTGCGCATGTCAACTCCAAACCCTTTCATGCACCCAGAGTCACTTTCGAGTGATATGTGTCTGAGGTATGTGAGCGTGCGCATGTCAACTCCAAACCCTTTCATGCACCCAGAGTCACTTTCGAGTGATATGTGTCTGAGGTATGTGAGCGTGCGCATGTCAACTCCAAACCCTTTCATGCACCCAGAGTCACTTTCGAGTGATATGTGTCTGAGGTATGTGAGCGTGCGCATGTCAACTCCGAGCCCCTTCATGCATCCAGAGATCAGGTCACGTAGAATTGACATAAAAGTGTTTTTAAATTAGGATCAAAAAATCTAAAAAGTTTGTTTCACCGTACTTTATTAATATTTCTCATAAGGGAACATCCATGAATTATGTCAGACTGACAGGCCGTTTTTGGGAACCACCCACCTCCCCTGTCAGAACATGTCAGAATGGGCTTGACCCCCTTATTGAAATCTGACACAACTTTGTGACCCAAAATTTATTTATTTATTATTTTTTTTGAAGTTTAAAACCTTAAAAATGATAGTGTAAAATAACAGAAGCCTTTATTATATGTTAATTACATGTTTTTAAGTTACAAGTGCATAAAAAATATTGCTTTTAATATGAGTTTTAATATGACTTGAAATATGAGCCATGATTGGAAAATTCAATATTTATTTTCAAATCTATGTATTAAAATATATCTATCTATATGTATATCTTTTTTATATGAAAAATAATTTAAAATTTTAGAAATCTAGCTTAAATTCTTAAAATATTTAGCGAAAAATTTGCGGAGAAATCTGACATTCCTGTCAGAAAAAAGGTCTTCTACCCCCCACCCCCCCCTGTCAGTCTGACATAATTTATGGATGTTCCCTAACTTAAAGTAATAACAACAAAAATTATAATAATCACCACTGTTGTGAGTTGACAAGAATTATGCTCGAGCGGGAAAGTTTGTCAGTATTTGTTGAAATCAAGCCTCAGAGTTTTTTTTGCTTAATCAATAACTTAGATCTATTTTTGCAATAGAGAGTAGCTTAAAAAGAGAAGAAGCAGAGCATTGCGTCACACGTGCGTATGGTGCAGTCAAATCAACCACACACACCTAAACTAAAATAGCTTACATGACATTTATTCTGCCTTCACCACTAGCTTTATACAAACCTAGATTTAACGAACCCATGATTTAACGAACCCTCGATTTAACGAAGCCCTTGATTTAACGAACATTCTGGCCAGATAAATTAGATCCTACATTGGCAATTCAAGCCTTATTTTTTGGTATTTCACATTTTTCTTCACACCAAACCACTTTAAACTGCCCAAAACCAGCCTAAACCACCTCAAAACTACCCCAAATCAGTGCCTTGTTGCGAACAGTTAGTTGGTAAAGGAACAACAGTTGGGAAAGGTTGGGCAACTAAGTATACATAGCGCCATTGTTTTGGGGTTTTTAGATTTTTTAACTATTTTAAACATGTTTTCTGTAAGCTTAGAACACACAATTTACCTTTATTCTCTCGCTTCCTAATTTTTATAGAACATGTTTCGGCTAAAGTACAGAATCATACACCTCCCTCACCCCAAATCTTTTTTATTTTTGATATTTTAGTCAAAATATTTTTTTTGCTTCAAATGTCAATAAGCACTGAACCCTTTTCACCCTTTTCCTTGAAAAATAGTTAAAACTAGGATTGCACATTGCCAATATTGACGCCAAGATTGACTTGGAAATTGGGCCAATCTTGGCAATTTCAGTCAAGAAATTGCCAAGATTGAAAACTTGATTTTTGAATTCTGGACCAGACATTTTATCGTTTTTATCTTAGTACTTGACTTTATCATCGATTATTTCGCGTTGTTTTTTAACTTTAAACGTTTTATCTGAACTTTAAACTGTAACGAAGGTTAACCTGGAGGTTTTTGAACATTCTGAGCACTAAATTCACTGCTAAATTTTAAACTTCTCTCGAGAGAACAAATATTTAAACATAAAATTTTTCGAATTTTTTCAAAGTTTGAAAGTTTTTTGTCTCAAGGATAAATCTAAAATTTGGCAGTGACTTTGTGATTTAAACATTTAAAGATGAAATCTTTGTTTTTGAAGAAAAATATTTGATTCTGTCCTCACATACGCTGGCCTGCTCTTACCTTAGCATAAAAATCACAAAAAATCAACATGGTGGATAAAGGAAGAAAACGCTCTCTTTTCTGTATAAAGCTCGAACGTTTATTAACTTCTTTTGAACAATAAGTTTTTTTTGAGAGTATACATTTATTTGTAAAAATATAATACTTTGTGATAAAACATAATACTTTATATAATACTTTGTTGAATGCGATTTCGGTAGTGATATGCTAAATAGTTGTTTGCAATATTAGAATAAAATTAAAAATTTTCAGGATAAAACTTTTAAGCATTTTTAAAGAATTAATTAAGAACTATAAATTTTTTACTAAAGCTAGTTTTCTTCATTTATTTTATTTCAAACACACAAAAAATTGAGCAAGAGATGATTTTATTCAACGCTAAAACGTGCTTCTTTTTTTTTTGCTTCTGCGTTACACACCGCCTGTCTTTTTCACGTGACGTGGGCTCAATACAGGTGATTTTTTCAATTAAACAAAATATGTAAACATTCTAAGTTTCACTTTGCAAAATTACTTGTGTACACATCTCAATAATATCACCAAGTGACGTAATTGAGAAGCTAGCAATTCAGATAAACTTTACTTATTTAAGACAGAGAACTCAGAAGTGAGTGCAATACCAAAACAAGAAACAGTAGTTTTTACAATAACAAAAAAAATAATTTTTGATAAAAAAAAATATTTAGAAAGTGACCCGTTCAAAATCAGATCCCTCAACAATCCTCCCTCAAACGACAACAGTCATAGAACAACAGCCCGAAAAAGTGATAGAACTCTAATTTTTTTCAAGTTTCGTGAATTCAGAAAAATTTTAGACAGAGGACTCAAAAGTAAGCATAATACCAGAACAAGAAACAGAATTGAAGGGATGAAATTGATTTCTCCTGCCTATTTTCTTAAATCTCCCGCCTTTTTGTCTTAAATTCCTCGTTAAAATTTTTTAAATTGAATTTTCTTCATGATTTTTTAAAAAACCTTCCTATCATCATGTAGCCCTGGATCTTGGCTTTCTTATGAGCTATAAGAATAAACTGTATATTTCGAAAACAAAGAGATATATGTACTAGAAGAAAATTTGTTCAGGTCTGTCCATTCAAATACGTAAATCTCTTGGTACTATTGCACTTTACTAGTCCAATAGAAGTTCAGTACTCCAAAAATGTTCCAGTAGTCCAATGGTAGTTTAGTAGTCCAATAGACCTTCAGTAGTCCAATATATTCAATGTCCATTAAGTATCTAATTTTTTTTGTTATTATTCAGACATTGTGTCGTATTTTAGCTGCATGTAAGGCCACCTTTGTTAAAACAAATAACAACTAATATCTATTTGAAAAGGAACAAAGGGCTGTATAGGGAAGGGGAGGGACGAAGAAGGGGCCTCATATTTAAAGAGGCCCACTGGCGAAAAAAACAAAGATGTTGAACACAGTTTTCAATACTGGGGCCTACCGCTTATAGAAACTCTGGTATGAATGCTTTTTCATGCATCCAGAGTCACTTTCGAGTGATCTGTGTCTTAGTTACGGAGGTGTGCGCATCTCAACACCAAACCCCCTTCATGCGTCAAGAGTCACTTTTGCCTTTTTAAAATGATGGCCGCATCTCCGAATGGGACCAGTAAAAATTGTTTCTCTTTACATGTTAAACTTTTGTTGTTGTTATGGATTGTTTGAAGTTAAAGAATAAAATTTGTTGTTTGGTCATATTAGTTGTTGATTAAGAGTTTTTGGATGGTTTTTGGGTCCTTTTGTCCCATTTTTAATTTGGGCGCGTTTTGGCCAGTTTTTGCGACTTGGGGAGGTTTTGGCCTGTTTTTGCGACGGGGGCGTTTTGACCTGTGGGAGCGTTTTGGCCCTGGGGGCGTTTTGTCCGTGTCCGGTTTAAAACATAGTAGAAACAGTCAAAAAACATTCAAAAAGGCTTCACAAAAGTGACCGCCTATTATTTTTTCTTTCTCCCAATACAGCCCATATTCCCTTTTTAGACTCTTGAATAATTGGACTACTAAACTTCGATTGTACTATTAAAATATCATTGGCCTACTACGGTATTTTCAGACTGTTAAACTTTTTTTTGACTACTGAAATATTTTTAGACTACTAAACTTCCATTGACTACTCAAATTCCTTTGGACTACTAAAGTATAATTAACCCAATCTCTTAATTTTTTTATTTTACATTTCAAATTTCCAATTCATTAGAAAGCTGATATTCTGGGCTACACGATAATCTAAAAATTTAAGAAAGGTTATGTTAAAAAAAATAAGGAATTCAATTATATTATTGATATTTGAGATAAAAAAAGCGGGTAATTTAAGAACAAGAGCGGGATGTTTTATACCCCTCCTTTTAGAAGGTGACGCATACAGAGCCAACCCCCTTAACAATTCCCTATCAACCGACAACAGTAATAGAACAACAACCCGAGAAAGTGATAAAACTCTAATTTTTTTTATTTTCGTGAATTCATAAAAACTTTACTTATTTTAGACAGAGGACTCAAAAATAAGCACAATGCCAGAACAAGAAACAGTAATTTTTAACAAAAAAACATTTAAAAAAAAACTCAAATATTTTAGAAGGTGAACTATCCGAAACTAACTTCTTTAACAATTCACCATCAACCGACAAGAGTAATAAAACAACCACCAAATAATGTGATAAGACCTTACACATTTGTCGAACTTTTGTCACAATTAAAAGTAAAAAATAACTATTCTTCTATAGGCGAACTTACTGAAACCATAGAACAGCAGTATAATGCAATATTATTGCCACAAAAAGTTTGGTCTGGAATTAAAAAATATCTGAATAAAAAGGCAATTTTTGAATGGTCTCTAAACAAGATCAAAAAGTGGGCAAAGTACATTAAAACGGCCAAAAGTAAGCACACAGAGCCAAATTATTTGCCAAATGCAATTGCTGTCATAATAAGAGCTATGAAGCTAACAATGAGCTACCAAGCTAACGATTCTCAAATAATTGCCTTACTTGCAATGCTCAACAAACACAAACCAGAAGGGAGGATATTAGAAATGGACACAGAGCAAGGAAAATCTACGGTCTCTATGATGTTAGCTGTGATTTTAGCCTTAAAAGGAGAAAAAGTCGATATTATTTATAATTCACCTGAATTAGCTAAACAGCATGCCCGAAAATGGAAGATTTTGTTTGAAGTTAGTTTTTTATTAGTTTTTATCAGTAAATTCCTATTAAGAAAAGGATGTTGAATACAGTTTTGAAAACTGGGCCAAGCGCATATAGAAACTCTGGTATGCATTCTTTCCATGCATCCAGAGTCACTTTCGAGCGATTTGTGTCTGAGGTATGTGTGTGTGCGCATTTCAACTATAAGCCGTCGAACCACTTGCGCCCCCGAACGGTGCTTGAGAATTTGATGGATTAGAGATGCGCGCACTCAATTACCTTAGACATGATTCCGAGAAGTAATCTTGATCTTGAAATGCAAAAAGAGGCACTTTTTGCCACGGCCCATGTTGAAAAACATGGTAAGACACCTAAAATAGTCCAACATTTACTTTTTTAACGTTTGCTATAAAAATAGCTCCTTTTTTCCTACCCCTCCAATACAGCCCTTAATCCCTTTTTTGAATTTTTCTAGATTTTTCACCTGGGGGACCAAGCCAAATTTTTTTTTGATTTTTCAGAAACCAAAGTGTTTCCATGCCGTTTCAGAGCACGAGAATCAATATGAGACGGGTCCTTTCCCCTTGAGGAAAAATAAATTTTGGATAGCGGAGTCGGGGGTGTTGGGTGTGGTATTCTGTGGTGTTACCAGATAGAAGACTTAAAAGTAGTTATAGGTTTTAAAATTACAACCTATCAATGTCTGGTGAAAAGCGGGTCAAAAATGCGTTTAAAGTTTGACCCCGATGCACAGCTTCACGATGAATTTGAAAATTGGGATTTTATAAGTACATGTTGATCCGAATCGCGCATAAAGTCGCGCATATTTTACCGCCTTCGGGCGGTGGCGCCGCACTGGTTTTTTTTTAATAATTTTGACATTTTAAAATTGTAACACTATGTTTTTGGTATTTTGAACATATAACTTAGATCGCGGCAGTGATAAAAAATTTTAATTCAAAACTTTGACTCCAGCGCCCAAGAAGAATCCTCCCTCCGAAAAAATCGCCCGGCGCATATATTTTCGAGCGTGCAGGTATGCGTATTATAGCGTTTTTTTTAAAAAAGAGATAAGGCCAAAAAAGCTTCTAAAGTTATAAAATACATTATTACAAATAAATAGTTTTTTCAAGGTGTTTTCATTGACGGTTGCTCTAAAAACTAGTAAAAACCAAAATAAGCAACAGCTAAAAAAAGAAACAGATCAGGAAGAAGAAATAGAAGATAGCAATGATTCAAATATTGTTTTTGGAGACTTAACACGTTTTCAACGAGATTATCTGTTGGATTTAGTAACAAACACGCCCAAAAAGCGATCTTTTGAGAATGCTATTGTAATGGACGCTGGCGTTTTGATGTTTGATGGAGTTGATGAAATTTATATGCTACCAAATTTTATATCTGGCACTGAATACTTTATCTACATATTAATCAACGGCTGGAAAAAAATGCCGGAAAAAACCGAGGAGGTGAGAAATGCTTACAATAAAGACGATAAAAAATACAAATAAAGATCATTGCATTCAACACAAGAAAGACTGCATGTTACATTGGTTTATTTAGATGTAGAATTTCACGTAAATTATTTTTCAAAAATATTTGTGTGGGTGTTCGGACGGGTCAAGTGACCCAATAACCGGTTTGAAATAAACGACCATTTCAAGAAAGCTGAAGAATTTCCCGAGATCTAGACACCACTTATATCCAGACCACATATATGACTGTAATATGTCAATGCTATGTCTTGGTTTCATAATTTTCTCAAAATTTTATAGGACAACATATCATCTGATAGAGCGTAAAAATCTGCACTAGACGAGAGTGTTAGATCACAGGTAAGACTGTGTTTTCCCTCTTTTTGAGAGGATTGAAGAAGTATGGTGGCAGCCTTCTTATTTTATTTTATCAAGTTGGAAAACAAAACGGTATCTGAATTTTAAAATAAATGTGTTGATTTCAAGCCCAGCGAAATAAATTAAGAAATTTCCATCCACGACCAGACTGTCACCGTACTTCTTCAATTTAATTTTTGAGGGACTTTCAGTAAGTTTTTGTACTGATTTTCCGCCTATCTTTTACCTCTTGACTTTTTCTACAAGTATTGACTAAGCGTTGAGCAGTTGTACATAGCCATTATGTGCTTTTGAGCTGCATTAAGTGGAAATTGGTCAGGTGAGAAAATGGTAGTTTTGTGAGTTGGACGCTGGTTGTCCAGCTTTTTGCTAAACAGATTGCAGCTCACATACACCCATTCGAAAGGGCAGATTCCAGATGTCATTTTGACACATTACAGCCATAGATGTGGTCTGGATATAAGTAGTGTCTAGCTCTCGGGAGATTCTATAGTTTCCTTGAAATGGTCGTTTATTTCAAACCGGTTATTGGGTCACTTGACCCGTCCGAACACCCACACAAATATTTTTGAAAAATAATTTATGTGAAATTCTACATCTAAATAACCAATGTGACAGGCAGTCTTTCTCGTTATAATCTGTTGATTCCTCCCTTTTAGATAGACACTATATGTCTCAGCTCAAAAAAACGTTTTTTGCAATTTTTTTTGCGTTTTCTTAATTACCTCACGACATTAGCTGGTCACGATTTTCGAGAGTGACTGCAAAAGAGATTAACCTAACATATTGCTAACAATGGAAACTGGAAAAACACAATGAAAGGTTACAAACAGCACGCTTGATAAAACCATTTTCCTCAAAAACTTTTACACATGATCCCAGTCAGTGGTACTCTCTGCTGATGACATGGGACCCGTTTGGCAATAAAAATAAAAAGAACTTTTTGCACAAATTGTGGGACCAAAAATTTAAAATCTAAAAAGCAGAATCAGTAGAGCTCGCGGGAGTTAAAAAAATGCAAAAAGAAACAGATCGAAAAAAAAAACTGCTCCGAAATACCGAAAGTCAAGGGGGCACGTTCATTAGAGGGAGCGCGTTAATTAGAGGAAATACGGTAATCTGTAAGAATGAACCACGTAAGAATGAACCTGGCCATGCTGAATTTTTTTTCTACTTATTTTTCCATCTTGTAGCAAATTTCATGGGGAGTCCAAAACCGTTCAAATTTTTTGTATCTACAGGGTCATTATAAACGCCCTAGTCAATTTTAATCATAACTTTTTAAATTCGCGCTTTTTCGACGAGATTTTTTTTTTGTTGGAAAGAGGAGACTCCGGGAAAGAGAATGGTACCAAACATGTAACTAACACTTTATCCAGAACATCAACAAAATCAACAATACAAAAAAACTACATTTTCAACAAATTTCAAAGAATTTTCACATTTTTAATCTCTGTATTTTTGCTCTGTGCTTCTTCCATTTACCGCCAGGCAGTATTCCAGTCGTGGTTCGTAGGCTCCTATGGCTCTGTCGATCATATCCTGCGGCAGTTCTGTGAAGGCGCGCTCGATTCTTCTGCGGAGTTCAGCCATCGAAGCAATTGGAGTCGTGTAGACGAGACTCTTGATCCATCCCCACAGGAAGAAGTCCATCGGCGTCAAATCCGGAGAATAGGGCGGCCAGGCGAGCTGAGCAGGTGCAGTCGGCGATCCCCTTCCCATCCAGCCAACGACGTATTTTGACCGTTGCTGAGGCGAATATTGCATCTGAAAACACCCTTTTGCAGAATTGAAAATTCTCAACAATAAAAACAAGGAGAAAATGAAAGTTTAGTACCATTCTCTTTCCCGGAGTGTCCTCTTTCCAACAAAAAAAAAATCTCGTCGAAAAAGCGCGAATTTAAAAAGTTATGACTAAAATTGACTAGGGCGTTTATAATGGGCCACCCTGTGTATGAAAAATCTTTAAGAACCTTGCATTTTAAGTTAGTCATATTCATGTACTCTATTTTCTGACTTATCAACTTCCAATGGCTCTAGCCAGTGTTTTTTGAGAAGCAGAAGCGGAATAGCACAAGCAGAAGCATAATGTCACAAGCAGAAAATTTTGGCTTTAATTCTGCTTCTGCTTGTGTCATTATGCTTCTGATTCTGCTTGTGCTATTCTGCTTCTGCTTTTAGAAAACCCTGGCTCTAGCTCACTTTTTTCTTAGATGATCCCTAACCACATAATAGCTCATTTTGCTTCTCAAAAAAGCTCTTTCAAATGACTACGTCGTTTCCTCTTGATTATCGAAAATATTGGACAACTGAATAAAAGTTTGAAAAAGTTACATTTTGCATTCTTCTCATTCTTTTTTACATTCTTCAATTTGGTCAAGAATGCCGGTTTTCTAAATTTTTTTGTAAGCCGAAAGAAAATTCTAAGTCGATATTCTTGCTAAGCGCGATCAGCTGAACAAGACTAGTTTAAAACATTTTCTGAAAACGTGCCGTGTATTTGAGAAAAACAGCTTATTAGAATAAAGGTTGTCAAAAGTCAAAGTTATAATTTCCGCAAAACTTCTTGTTTTGAGTACCTTTGACGAATTTTCTTAGCGGATTCATGTTCAGTGTGGTCGATTTACTTATGAAAGTGCTCTCATCCTCCAAACTCACTCACATATTTCAAATTCATCTCAAGGCAACAAATATTCGAACTGTTATTAGAGCAATCCAAATAACGCAGAACGCTATATTCAAGAACAAAAAAACAGCCGTTACATTGTTTATTATGTTGTCTTGGTCGAAATTTGAACTTTGACAGTGAGTTTTGAAGTTAAAGAGTATCCTTGTAAGCAAATCGACCATGATGAACATGAATACGGTGTCAGAATTTAGGGTTTGTCTAGCGCAAAAAAAGTTTCACGTCAAATCGTTTTTTAATAAATAGTATTTATACTTTCTAAGTTAACTTTCTCATCAATATAAAGGCTATTTTTTGTTCATGAATATAGCGTTTTGCGTTATTTGGATTGCTCTATCGAAATCTTCAACACAAAACTGTCAACTATCTGCACAGAAAAAAGTTATTTCCTTGAAACTATAAAAAATCGACTTTTTCAAAAGTGGTCAATTTCACTGTTTTTGGTTTTTAGTTGTGAAAAAACCCTTCTTTATTTTCACATGTTATGTGTCATTAGAAAGCCCATAATGTCAGTATTATTTCAATATACAACAAACACTAAAAAATCTGTCGAAATGTTTTAACACGCATTAAATTTAGAAAAAAAGTTGCCATTTTTCGACCCCCGAAAATGACCTTTTTCACTAGCCTTTTTGCCAGTATCTTTTCTCTGTTTTTTGAAAAACTGATAACACAATCTTGTTTTAATCTTCATTTATCACAATTCTGCACAAGTACGCTCCAAGGTTACTAACAGTAATGCGAGTGTTAAGCCTACAAAAAAGTGAAGAAAACCGGTATTTTTGACCAAATTTTATATTTAGCAAAATGTAATTTTTTCAATCTTTTTGCTTAGTTGTCCAATATTTTCAATGGTCAACCGGAAACGACTGTACTCATTTGAAATAGATTTTTCTGAGGAGCAAAGTGAAATATTATGTGATTAGGGTTCATTCAAGAAAAAGTGAGCTAGAGCCATTTGAAGTTGGACTTCCCATGAAATTTTCTACAAGATAGATGAAAAAGTAGAAAAAAATTTTCGACATGGCTAGGCGACAGTATCCCAAGTGCACACCCTTCCCCCCCTCGAAAATTTTGTTGTACTTTTAAATAAAAGTACCCATTTTCAGCTGAAAATTTTTATTCTGAGGCACATTAGTAGGCTAAAATTCCTCAGCAATCCGAATTATAAAGCAGAATTTGAAAAAAATACTTAGTCGTTGAGATATGACCTAAAGTTGGAGTAAAGTTAAATGGTCATTTTTTAAAATATTGACACTCCAACTTTAGGTCATATCTCAGCGACTAAGTATTTTTTTCAAATTCTGCATCATGATTTGTTGAGGAATTTTAGCCTACTTGGGTGCCTCAGAATAAAAACAGCTGAAAATGGGTATTTAAAAGTACAACAAAATTTTCGAGGGGCACTTGAGCTTTTACGTGGCCAGGCCTCTCGATAGGGTGGTCCATTCTTACAGATTATGTCTTTTAATAATGATTTTTGATAATGATTGATATAATAATTGAAATTCGTGAGGAAAATGGTTTTATCAAATGTGCTGTTTGTAACCTTTGTGCTTCATTGTGTTTTTTCCAGTTATTTAAATACTACTATCATCATCCAACTTCAAATGCGATGAAAACTGCTTGATGGTTAAAATTACATTTCAAACATAAAAAATTAACATGGTGGTAGGCAGCGTCGAACTCGAGACCCCAACCTTTTAACCACTAGGCTACTAGATCACACATCATTGGTGTGACACCAATGTGGAATGATTAACTTTGGATATATACCTTTCGAACAAAACTTAAAAACTCTTTGTTTGTAAGCTAGGATGGACTGTAAAATGTTTTTCTTGCTTTATGTGATCTGGAAAACATTTTTGAACCCTTACTGAATTCTATGTCTTCCAAGGAAAAATTTAGAACTCACCACTTAATGCGTATAGTTCCCAAAATATTATTATAACAATAAAACTTCAGGTCGACTCACTATCAACATTTGGTGATTACACAAACATTTTACGCCAATATTTTGAAGAACAAATACAAGAAGGCTTTGCAGTGCCCAATCACTTAAGAGATTTTGCCAAAAGCCAATCCGCTAAATTAGCGAAATTCGCTATTCAAGCCTATTTGATGCGGAAGGATCGTGACTATTTCATATGCAATGATACTATACAATTTGTTAATTGTCCCACAACTAATAGAAGAAATTGGGAACATGCTGTAAATTATGGACTGCTTCAATTTCTGCAAATAAAGCACAAATTAGCAGTTAGTGCTGCTGAATTTCCCCGAAATTTTATCTCTACCACATCTTTTTTTGATTTATACAAAGACAAAGATGAGTCTGTATACAGCAATAGCTTGTACGGCTTTACAGACGCACTTGGCTCTGTAGAATCACTAGAGCATTTTCATCGGATATATCATGTGGATTTTCTTTCGATTCCTTCTTTCAGGCCAAGATTTTTTTTTGAAAATCTTGGAATCGTTGCAGAAAATCAGAAAAAACACCTAGAAAGCATTAAAGATTCGATAATTAAGGAAACCAAAGAAAAAAAGTCTGTATTAGTTATTTGTCAAGACCTAGCTAGCGTAGACATCATTTACAAGTACTTGCAGGAACAGCTTTCTTCTAAAACTTCTGGTATAGTTTTGCGTAAAATTGATGTAGATTTTGAAAAAAGGGGCGCTAACTACGTAGAAAATTTTGATGTTGAAGACAAACACATAGTAGATCAAGCAGAAAACAGTTATGTCAACCAAAAAAAACATATTAAAGAGCAGATCAAACCCAAAGAAGTTGTAGTAGCTACTTATTTGCACATACGAAAAATCGACAGTAATTTAGGCGAAACAATTAAATTACACTTATGTGTCACATTTTTACCCCAAAATTTTCGTGCAGAAAAAATAGCATTTGGAAAAAACTATTGGAAAACTACAGAAAATATATCAGCTCAAATTATTGTGAATAAAATAGATGCGCAACAAAAATTAGAGCCAAAAACAGATATCGTAAATATTGAAGACTTAAAAAATTTGAGACATGTGAAAGAACGCGAAGAGCAAACTAAATATATTGCTAAATCATTAAATAATAGACAATTGCTAGAACAATTGTGTCTAGAATTCAGAAAATTTGTTCAAGAAATTCAAAAAGAAGAAAAAGATAAGATTGAAAAAGAGAAAAATGGTTCACTAAGTGTTGGAGACCAAGAAAAATATTTAAAAATAACAAAAGGGGAAAACATACAAATTAAAGACATTTACTTCAGGGGTCAGGATTTTGAAAATAGCAGAAACGACGAAAAAAACAATCTAAAATATGATCAAATAAAAGAGCTTTGGACTTTGGAGCTAGTGGTAAGTCAAAGTTTGAGTCTGATTCTAGCTGGGTCTGAACTTCTTTACTCAATTTAAGTGTCAGTAGTTTACAGTAATTTTTATTGGTTTTATATTCAGTGGATGCATAATTATTAATTAACTATCGCTTTCATTGATTATCGCAACTTAGGCATTGTGTTTTTGACACAAACTATTCAGTTAGCTTTTGGGTATGTTATATACCATAATGCAACCAAGATACCAAGCTACATTTTTGTATGTAACATACCGAATAGCTACCTGAATGCCGTATTTCCTCTAATTAGGTCCACCCCCAATAAGGCGGCCGTTCTGATAAAGACCACCAACCACCCTCTCCCACCAAAGGCCTTTTTCAAGAAAAAACAACAGGAGGACCAAGCTGAAAATGTTGCCCCCTAAAAATAAATAGGGCCTAAACTTGTATTGACACTAAATGAAAGCTCGTGTATTCTGACTTTTACAGAGTTTATTGTTTCATGTTTATTTCTAATTTTGTTTGAGTATTTTTGGTTTCTTTACAATGATTTCGAAAGTGATGACGAAGAAGTGAAGCCTCCATAGAAGCTAAAAGCCTATTAAGTAGAGTTCATATTGAAGGTCGTCAAGCATGCCAAACAAATATCAAAGCATACTGCCAGTATCAAATATGGAGTTAGTCGAAGCTGTGAACAGGATTGAGTCAAACAATAATCGAAGATCCATCAAATCAAGTTTTTTTCAGCACTTGCTTTATGGTTTTATAAAACTGTATCAGGAACTCATCACCTGGAAAGAATTTTAAGAAAAAGCTGCAAGGAGGTGGTCGTCCACTGTTGTTTCAAGATTTGGAAAAAAATGCAGAGAAAAAAGATCAAAGAAGCTCCGAGTCTCCCGTGAAATCATTCATCGCCAAGTCGAAAAGATGAATTAGGGTGCAAAGTAGGTCTGAAAAAGGTTAATATGACTATTTTGTTGGTTTTAGGCAAGTAGAGGACGGTTGGAAACGTTTCTATTGCGTCATAACTTTCGTCTTCGAGTTCTAACGACAATTTATCAAAAGCCGCCTAGCAATTATGTGCAGCAAATTATCGATTTCTTGCTATAAATCAATAAGATTTAAAAGAAGCATGAATAGATGAGTTTGATAACTTGGTGCTAAATTTTATCTGTTGACTTTCAGCTATCACGGAATTTTCGCCACTGATGAAACTGCACTATTCTTGGATCCATAAGGTAGAAAATGCATCGATGAAAGAGGAGCAAAAGAAGAATTTTTGAATCGCTCTACATTCCAATGAAATCTTATTCCAATAAAAAAGTAGGCTGGAACTTTTCTGGGAGGGAAGCGTGTGTATGAGGAACTCGCTCTCGACTTGGCCCTCATTGTTCGGTGGAAAGCGTCTACTCGTATAGGACTCCTTTCGTTGCCATCTCATTAAAACTCACTCGGTGACGCGTAACACACAATCGACCCAACATTTTTCAGATTTTCGGGCGATCTAAAAATAACCCGGCATGTCGGCCTATTAGAACAAATACGGTATTATGTTTTACTAAATCATTGGTCCATACATTTAGGATCCCTTCATTTCTGGTAATTATTGATCAATATCAGTATAAGAAAAAAGAATGTGGGTAAAAAATTGTCAGATGCAACTGTGAGCTAAACTTAATTTTTTTTTGTTATAGTAAACAGACTCCAATCTAAATTTTGTAGCAAAACTTTTACTTTTTGATTATATAAAATTAATTCAGAAATATGAATCAGCTCTGATAAATGCGGAAGACACAGAAAAAACACAAAAAAATGTTCAAGTGGATTTTCAAAAGTTCTTGTTTCATATAAAAGAAAATTTGGAAAAAAAAGAGTATCCCTATGAAAATCCAGCCTTTTTGATTAAATATGCAATGGCTACTTTATCCAGAAAAAGTCGTACTCTCAATGATGTCGATGCAAAGTATGATAAAGCAATAGATATGCTAGAACAAGCTAGAACTCAAGAGCCTGGTTTTGCCATGCCTGCATTATATGCTCGAGCAGTCGCCACTCTTCAAAAGAGCAGATTAATAGGTGGTAATAAACCAGAAATAAATGAATTTCAGGAAACTGCAGCTAAAGATTTCAAAGAAGCTTTAGAATTACTCGACAAGAGATACTTGCCAGTTTTATTTTCTGCAGCATTTTATGCTCACAAACCCGACTTTAACATTGAACACCTAATCAAGAATAAAAAACCGTCAATTGAAGTATCAAAAGCTTATAATGCATTAGGTGAGCCTAGAAATGAGCTAGATAGACAAATAAAAGCTAAAAACGTGATATATATGAACTTTTACACAAATGTTAAAGCTGCTCTTGATATAATTAAAAGATGTGAGAAGAAAGAAGAAGAAAAGAAGTGTGATAAAGAATTTAGAGCTCCTAATTGCCGGACAAGAGTAGAAAAAGCTAAGTGTGCAGTAGTGGTCGATAGTGAAAACATACACACACTTAAAACAATAAAACAGCTTAATGCGTTTAGCAAAGAAGTGGAAGAGTTCACAAGTTATGGGTTAGACTCGATTTATTGGTGGAAAGACATAGTTTTAAGTTTCTTTTTGAAAGTGAAAAATGGAGAAATTAAGTAATCATGTTAGATCCTAAAGAAGCAGTGATGTTTACAAACATGTTTAAATAAAGTCTTCAGCTAAAAATTTTTAATAGATCGACTATTCGATTAATCATAACAAGCCAGAAAACGTAGGTTTATATCGTAAAACACATTATTAGAACAAAATAAAGTCATTCATTAAATTCATACTAGATGTATTTATTTTTTATGGCTCGTTCAGATTTGTGATTGTAAATGTAAGGCGTTGTCACAATACTTAAAACACTAGAAGTAAAAAGTGCATATGAGGGCCTCCACCGTGTTTGTATACCTATTAATAGTTGTTAATCAATCTAAAAATACATGGAAAACTCAAAGATATTGATTTATGCACAGCCTAAATGGCATATGACCGTGAAGCAAACTTTTTTTGAATGGTCAAAAACGCAATTCAATATATTTTGGTACGTTCAAGTATCAGTACTTTTTTCAGCAGACAATGCCTGAATTTTGACAACGGAATCGTGCTCAGCGTACTCGATTTTATCACAAACTTTTCTTAGGCTTCAATATTGAATGCAAAATTTGAGATAATTAAGACAACAAAGACTTAAATTTGTGTTTTCCCTGTTTTTCGTGATCTGAATTTTCCAGATCCTATTCTTAAAACTATAGTTGGGCGTAGGATTGGAATCCCATTGGATTCCCAGAATTGGAATCCCAGAAATTTTGGAAATCATAATCCAAAATCCCAAAGTTTCAGAGTCCGAAATCCCAAATCCCACCAGTTCACATTTGAAAATCCAAAAATTATCCCAAAAAAATGCGTTAAAATTTATTAAGTCTCGAAACTAAAGAAAATTTTATTTCACATAACTTTTGTGTGCTCTGTTTGTCGTCATATTTGCTTCTGTCGTGTGCTCTGACTTTTGTGTGCTCTGTTTGTCATCATACTTGTTTCTGTCCATTTTTCAAATGTTTTTTTTAATTTCAGGCAAAATGGTTTACAACATATGGAAGATCGATCTCTTTGAAGCTGCTGGTGAAAGCTGGGTCATCTGCAAAATCTGTCGGCAAGTAAAAGCAAAGAAGTTCAAGTACAAGATCTCTGTTGGTTCCTTCAAATCGCTCATCATTCACACTAAGCAGCATCCGGAATACGAAGCCAAGTACGGCAAACTGGAAGACAAGTCGCAAGAGGCAGCCGTGATGAATAGATTTGTGGTCAGACCGTCTGGTATGTTTTGTTCAATTTTATTTTCATAATTCAATTTTTGTGTTTCAGCTGGCATGAGCTCGCTGGACAAGACAGTCATTAACTTCATTGCATCTCGTTCAATGCCGTGGAAAGCCGATCATTCATCTCTCTGTTCAACTCGAACTTCAGCTCAACGGAAAAGCTCAAGTGCCGTCAACACTACTCCAGAACTGTTCTTCGCGCGCCTATGGAGCTGTCGTCACTCTTATTAAAGCCAGGCTGGAAAAGCTGGGGTCACTCTCATTCACAGCAGACATTTAGTCGTCAAGTTCTTACTCCTTTATCAGGTATGTTCCAATTTTTTGCAACTTTCAACTTGTATTTTAGTCTCACGGCCCACGGAATAAACGAAGAATAAAAAAGGAAAAGTATGCCCTTGCTGTTTGAGAGCTGTCTGGAAGTCACACTGGCGTTCAAATCAATCAGGTCATCAAGAGAATACTTGGGGAATGGGAAATCAAAGAAGAGCAGTGCCATGTCTTTCTGTGAGATGGGGCCTCTAACATGAAAAAGGCCTTTGAAGGTTGGTTTTTTTTAAATTTAATTTTCTATCCCTTTCTCAGGCGAATTTGATCATGCCAACTGTGGAGCGCTTACTTCGTTGTACAAACTATTTTAAGTCTTTTCAAGTATCAAATATATTACGTTTTACTAAAACATTGGTCCACACATTAAGTACTGTGCACGCTATATGGAACTTTAGTAGTACAGGCCTCCAATTCCAGACAACAAAGGATGCCGCCTTTTTGCCCCATACCTATGGGGCACTTTCAAAGACACGCCCATACCTATGAGGCACTTTCAAAGGAAAGAGGCGGTGTTACAAAAGTAGCAGCCTTTTAAAAAAAGTAGCAGCCCTCCAAACAAAATATTGAATATCAAAAAAACACTACAGTATCTGCACGGCTAGCCAAAAAAAATGTGAACTCCTTTGTTGTATCTAATGTGCAATATCTAAACAACATTTTCACTACATGCACCCTGTATACAACTGAGCCTAATTTCGAAAAAAAATTATTTCCTAAAAGCAACGGATCCAGCGCCGTTGCCATGATGTAGGGGATCTCATAGTGAACGGAGTTGTAATGCAGCATATGGGCAAACACTCGATTCAGTTCATTCTCCAGAGCAATTGCAAGCGACTTGATGGCTGGCGGGCCTAGAATGATCACGAATCAATCACTTCAACTCTAATTAATAGTCTGGACTTGTTCACCTTGATATTTCTCACAGAAAGAAGAAGAGCTTGAACAAACGGGTAGGCCATGGAGATTGTGACGGATTGTTCTGCCTGAATTCGGGACAACACTTCCACACATGGCTCGAGAAGGAGTTGAAATCTTGTAGGTATTCCAACTCGGTGGGCTCCAACATACACCAGCGCTTCTCCAAACGGCGATCCACTTCTATGACGGTGGGATACTGATCGAGGAACCGAGCAATTACCTAAACTCGATTAACTTACTTTTATTGGTGACCAAATTTTCAATGGATTCACTTCTGGCCAATATGCCCATTTCGTTGTAGAATGAGAAGTAAGTCCCTTGTCAGTGAGTTGTCCGAGCATTCCCAAGGCCTGAGGAGATTGGCGCACGCTTGTGATGATCTTAGCCATCGACTTGAATGCACTGGAAGCCATCAACTCTCTGAGACCCTTTTCCATGGCAGTATTGGCTCGGTGGGCAAAGAATGAAAGACGATGAGGGAAGTCAATGCTGAATAATGTAGGTGAACATGTGATTAATGTGAATTCGAAAATCGTACCTCAAATCTCCAAGTTGAGTCGTTGTTGAATCTGCACTAATTGAGACAGCGTCATCGTCGTCATCTGGGAAGGGTGTAAATTTGTAATCTGAAAATGAGCCATTATTAGCCATTCGAATATGTTTTGAATGAATCACTTAAACCCGCCCCGAAGGGGGCGCAGGAGGCTTGAGAGTTAGAGATGCTCACTTACCTTAGACATGATTCGGAGAAGTACTCTTGATCATAAAATACATATAAAGTCTCTTTTTTCCACGGCCCAGTTGAAGAACATGGTAAGACAGGCAAGGAAATTTTTTTTTATTCAAGAAAAACAGGTTTTATATAAGGGCTGTGACGCATGAAAACAATCATTTTTCAATCAAATCGAACAACATATTTTTCACTTTTTACATTTTTCACTTTTATTCCCTTTAAAAATGTTTTTGCGCCAATTTAAAAAACTCTTTTTCCTGACATTTTTTAACATATTTTTGCCTTGGGGGACCAAGGCACAAATTTTTTCCTGAAATTTTTTTTTCTCGGGAAAAAGTGCTTTCCCAATCCGAAAAACGTGTTTTCTTTACGTTAAAGATGAAAAGAAGCACGATTAAGATGATTTTGGGCGTTTTTGGGCAACACACACATTGTGTACTCCGGCCAAAAAAAATCAAACAAAAATTTTCGTGAGCTCGTAGAATTGACAAAAGCCATTGTCAATGGTATAAATTCAACCCGAATTCAATTCACCCCAAAAAAACCACCAGGAATGACGTTTTTGAAGAAAAAAACTAAATTTAAAGATGTGTTCAGCATGAAAAACTGAGCTAAGGTGAACCGTCCTCACATTCGGTCTTTCTAGTGTTAACATGAAGTGCATTTAACTGTCACACTTTCTATTTTGTAAAAAAACTGCGAATATTAATGGATATAATCATTTATTGCAAAATAATTAACTATTGGCTTAACGAATAATAATAATAAACAACTGCACAATCATTACAGCAGAAAAAATATTTTGTACAAATTTGAATTGAAAGTGCCCAAGTTACAGAACATTGCAAATATGTTTCGTGAGAGTAGCTTCAAATAATAATAAATATTACAAAAAAGACTAGTTTTCAACACAAAACCATTCTTAACAAACATTCATATATATTCATGTATCACAACAACTAATGAAAGCACCAAACATGCAGATTCAGCAATTACAAATAGCAGCGAATATAACAAAAATGAGATCATAGCCAGGTATAGATAGATATTATTGCAACAAAAACTAGCAGCTTTGCATGTGTTTAATCAACCCATTAAACTAATCTTGGTAATTTAAGGTTTTTTGGTGAATTTTTTTAAACAGCTTTTTTAGGAACAACGTCGATTCATAATCGTTTTAGATACACACTTCGGTCAATTCATTTTTTCAAATATTTTTATAAATGATCACTTTTAAATTCTTGTAGCATATGTGCAATTCTAACATTGAAAATCTTTCTAAGTAAAAGATTTTTTAAATTTTGTGCCGTTTTATTTAAATAAGCATTGCATATTAGCAACTAGATTATTTTGCTTTTAAAAATTACATTTCCATGGCATTTAAAAAAGTCACAACTTTCTTTTTAATTTTTCTAAACACACACGAAGCTAGAATAGATGGGAAGAAATCCCAAAATCCACTCTACACATACCATTCCTTGAATTCCTTTTTCTTAGCCGCATCCAAGTCACCATTAGGAGGTGGTCCTCCATTCCGGGCAGGCAAAGTGCCATTGGTCAACTGCCTGACTTCTCCATTGGGAGGTCCCCCTCCATTGACACCCCGAGGCATAGTGCCTGCAGGACCCATCATGTGTTGACCATTGCCTGTTGGCAGCGGAAGAGTGCTCCCTTTGAGAGGTTGATAGCCTCCCCCATTCTTCATGGCTGAAGGCAGCAAAGACGTCATAGTTTTGTTGTTGTGCTGGGTAGTGTTCACTTTGGTGCCAAAAGTCACTCCAGGTTGGTCTATCTGAACATATAGGTCGTCAAAAATTTAGGTTGTCTACCGGGTGACACAACGTTACACAGAGATTTTTGAAAATTTTTAGTTCAAATTTTTAAATTGAAATTTTTCTTGGCATTTTATTTCTGAACATATTACAGTCCACTCTCGTTTTTACGCCACACCTCTTAATAATAATATGGATACCCTTTCATGTTGGATGGGTATAAAAACTCTCAATAAAAAAACCTGCAGTCCACTCTCACTGACCCGCCACCCTAAGGCCGGTCTCTAGGGGTGGCGGGTTAGCGAGATTGGACTGTATAAAACTATAAAAAGTCAAATATCTCGCAATATTGTCTTAAATACCCCGCTTAATTTTAAAATTAAATTTTCTATCTCTTTTTAACATAACTTTTTTTTTACACCATCATGTAGTCCCAAATCACAGCTTTCTAATGAGCTAAAAATTGAAATTGTGAAATATGAAAAACAACGAGAATTACGTATTTGAATGGAGTAACCTGAAACAAAAACTTACTTTCTCCTAATAAATAAATCTCTTAATTTTGAAAATTATACAGTTCAGTGTGATAGCTCATTAGAAAGCTGAGATCTAGGGCTACATAATGGTATGAACGTCGTAAGAAAGTTATGTTGAAATAAGGGAGAAAATCTAATTTTAAAAATTAAGCGAGCGATTTTACACAAAAAGTCGGGATATTTAAGAAAATGGGCGGGAAGTATCAATTTCATCCTTTCAAGTTAGTTTCCTTGGTCCTCTAAGGCAAAAACTCTAATTTTGTCAATCTTTTTCTTTTCGAAAAGTCTTTAGGCGTTCTAGAAACACGTTTTCTATCGTTTTTACGGCCAAAATTGCCTCAAAAGAGGTTGAAGAAATCATAAAATGTACTCTTTGCCTTAAGTTCGTCTCGGTCGGTGATGCTGTTTTTTATGAATTTCACATAAGGGAATAGTGCTCTAATTCGAACATTGTTGAATTTCAAATACCGAATTTCGACCCAAAAGTCGAAATATAGAGTGATATAAGAATAAGATCACCCACCTGGTGATGTTGAAATTGAGGTGAAGGTTCAGTGGAAGAAGGCGCTATAGCTGTGTAGCCGCCGGTCATGCTTTTGCCTGAAGTTTAGAGTGGTTAGTTTGAATAAAAGGGTGGTTGTGACTTCAAATGGAACAGACCATTTCCAGCACAAACCATAGGGTAATAGGTGTTGTCCTGGTTGGAACTCGACCGCTTGCAGAATACAAATATGAGTATTAAGGCCACTGAAATAGGTGGTCAGAAGTTATAGTTACGGTTATTTAGAGCAGTATTACCCATGAGCACTACACTAAGTGAGGCAAGCACCACTAAAGCTGTCCTTGGAATCTCTGATTGTTCTGGAGCCTGAAATTAAACCGTACTTTAAAATAAGGTAATTGATTTGTTTTTTTTTTAATTTTTCCAAGTAATATGACCGAATTAAGCAGAAAATTTAACTTTTTAAATACCTAAATGTGTTTCAGTATACTAATCCACAATTTCCAACAGCGTTTGTTTTCGGATTTTACTCAAACAAATTAGTTATGGTTGTATCGCCAATTATTTAAGATAATGGATCCAAAAAAATTTACTTTAGTAGTATAGGACATCATGCCTGGATGATTCATAGGCGTTGTTGGTCGGACAGCCTCCTGAATGCAAATATTAGTTGTTTAATACAGAAAAAGACATATGAATATTTGTAAGTGTGTAGTTAGTTAGCAAGAACAACAACTAACCAGAGTAGGGTCATAAGGTGGGTTTGTATTGTGCCTTTGGCGAATAGTTGTACTGGCCGGTGTGCTGCTACTGCTAGAGGAGGCTGTATGGCTGTGTCTTTGGGTGCCTAATGCTAAATACAAAAAATATTAAGTCAGTACTATCCATTCTAGAGGCAAAAGACATTAATTGGCAGCACTAAAACTGTTTTTATAGCAGCCAGCTAGAGTCGTTTGGGATGGAAATTTTTTAATTTTCTAGTGAATAGACTTCGCAGGTAGTTAATAGTTGATATGTTTGAAATTTGTTCTTTTTTAAATTACTTCAAATCTGTCTATTTTTGGCACATTAAATCTTTTTTCGCCAAATTACTTATTTTTTAAAATTTATGGGTATATCCTTGGCGTAAGTAGTGAAAAAATTTCAAAAATTGTCAGAACTAAACTACCCCTTCTATCTTTTTGAACTTTTACATTTTTTCAATAGCTTAAAGCTTAAATTCAAGTCTTTTTGCTGATAGGCAATCATAATTGTGTTTAAGTTCAAAATAAATAGAAGCGAAGAGTAAAAATAATAAATTTGAAGGTGTTTTTTGCCACTCTAAGGGTGGTAACGCTAAAAGTTGTTATTTGTAGAAAATCTAATCTAGAAAAATTTAAACTTAACAGTGACTGTTCTAACCTAGGGCTTTCAGATATTTTTTGAGTTTTTCCAAAAATATTTAAGTTTTTTGTTTAAAGACATAAAAATGCATAGTATCGCTTTCTTATTTAAAACTATTTTTTTAAGTTGAATAATAGACATTAATTTAAAGCCGTTTAAAAATTATATTTGAAGAACTTTGTAATAGCAAATACGCCCAGTTTTGTGATGCCAGAAATCGTTAAACATAAATTAAAGTATGGCTTTTCTTTTTAAAGTTAAATATATGAGTAGATAAAAGGAAAATGCAAAGACATAGACATAAAAGAAACTATAAAACAAAACTAAAACACATTTTCTCAAAAACAAAATGAAATGGGCAAATAGAAAGTTAATAAAAACAGATTAGTTTTTCTAGTCAATAACTACAGTCGACTGTCGATATAGTGCCACCCTTCGGAACCTAAAGTGTCAATAAATTAAGTGTCACTATATCTACAGCCGACTGGTAAATAAAAAACGCTTAATTTCAACCAAAAAACCAACTTTTTAAATATAAAAATTGATTTTTGGCTATTAATAGCCAAAAAAATTTTTACCTAAAAAAATTGGCATATCTTACTGAAGGCTGCGGCACGATGAGTGCGGCTATTTTCTTGAATCCATATTCGGAAATGGTCATAACTTTTTTCCTACGCGAATCAACCTTACAGTTGATTTCATCTTATAGTAAGGGGCATAGCTACAATATGAGCTATTTATGAACTAGGTGCTTTTTTAAATGTGCAAAAAATGGAGCGCATCTGCACTCTAGAGCTCAGCGCGGATGCGGATCCACATTTCTGAAACAATAGCTTCTTTATCAATATACTTTTTTAAAGTACTACTACTCAGATACAATACGGCAGCAACTACAAAGTTTTTCAATGCCAGAAGGCTATGTCCATTTATTTTTAGTATGAACAGAGCCGTACTAAGGGCCTTAAACCATGATAATGACTCAACATTTTGAAATAAAGTACATTTGCACAAATCATTTTTGTCAAAAAGAGCCATCGGTTTTACTGCAGTTTCTGGTCCCAAAAAACACTTTAGTCCTCCCTGTTGTTTTTCCACGTAAATAGCTTGGTCCTTCCTGTTAATTTCACTGAAAAGGGGATCTAGGTGATTATGTTAACCATAATCATCCTAATCCACATACCACAAACATAATAGACAGGGGGCTATTTTACGTGAAAAAACAAAAGGGGGGACCAAGATATATTTTGCATCGGCAGCTGCAGTAGAACATATTTGCACAACTTCGTCAAAAAGTGCTATTTTATCCAGTGATTATTGAGTTTTGACCACCGAAAATAGAGATTTTGACCAAAAATTTCAAGATTTCGAAAGATTTGGGGCCCCAAATAAGGTACACATCTTTAAGGAAAGTACATTTACGTGCTCTACCTTAAACCCCAAACTTGTACTATAAAATGAGGTTATCCGCAAAACGAAATAAAAAATAGGACAGAAAAAAACCGTGTTTTTCAAATCATAAAATCAATTAGAACGTAAAATACACACGAAATATAACAGCGATGTCAACTAGTAATAGTTTTTTGAATTTTTTATAAGACTAATGAAGTCTTTACATTCTTCTAAACCCAAAGCCAGGAGCAGAACAGGTTTCAGGTGCACATATATGTGAACATAAAAACACTGGAGCAGCACTTCAAAAAAGTGCAAAAGACTTTCCAAACCAATTACAGCTTTTCAATTAGCCTAACTGAGAAGTGGTAGTGGTGCAAAAGACTTGGCCTATCCCTATTATTATCTGTCTTTCAAAGTCGTTTTTTGCTTGTTTAGCGCATGGATGCATATATTTAACGAGAAAAATTATTTGTTAATGATCTCCGAGATTTAAACAAGATATGCATTTTGACCAAAATTTTCGGAAATCATAAATTGTCTTTTTTACTAGAGATAAGGACGTGACCAGTTTGAAGTTCCGTCTCGCTCCGCTCAATTTTTGCAGGTAGCCATTTTTTGCATTTTTTACATAAATCCAATTTTTGGAGATTGTAAATTAAAAGTGCTTAGTTCTTTTACTAGATTAAATACGGTAATTCGGTTTCTAATCGAATAACTAATACTATCAAATTTTAACAATATCGCACCTATCTAAAATTTCTTGTGGGTTTAAAATTACACTCAATACATATCAATCCACTTAAATGGAGTGTGCAACTTGTGTGACTAAAACTTTCTTGGAAGCATGGAAAAGTGGATAAGCGTTAATGTTTGTTGTAAAAAATGGTGCGCAAGTTCCATCCCACTTGGTCGCACTCTAGTTGTTTAGGCTTGTTTTGAATTTTTTTGAAGTACAGTCGAGTCTCGATATACGCGACCCCGATATAAGGCGAGTCTTGATATACAGTCGACTCTTGATAAAGTGCCACCCCTGGGGACCAGCCCAAGGGTGGCACTTTATCGAGGTGGCACTTTATCGAGAGTCGACTGTAACGCGATCCTGGTACAAATTTGGTTGGCCACAAAGAAACTCAACAAACTTTACCCCCAATATAACGCAATTCGGTATAACGCGACACCCGTCAGTCCGAGTGTCAGTCCGAACCATTAAAATTACCTCCGATATAACGAAATATCAAATTGGCACATAAATTGGCACATAAATTTTCTATATATAAATTTGACAATTCGGTTTAAAATTCATTTTGCTATCAATTTTGTAATTGTCACACTTATTTTTGTTGTCTCTTTTTGTCATCGCTCATTCTGCTCCGATTTTTTTGCTTAGGTCATGATAACTCCAAGAAACGCACGGCTCTCACGCTGAAAAAGAAAAGGGAGATCATCGAAGCGGCTGCGAAACAATCAAAGGTGAACAACACTGCTCTTGCAAAGCATTTCAAACTAAAAAGTAAATCAACGGTGAAGATATTCTCAAGGACAAACGACGATTCTGAAGGCCATTGAAGAACGCAGCAGTGTAAAGCATGCTCGACTCATTCAGTGGATATATGCAGAGATGGACAAAGCGCTCGTCCTGTGGATCAAGCAGTTGAGAAGCATGAGAAACAAAGCAAACTCACCGATTTTTTCTCCATTATTTAAATTCAATTTATGTAATGTACTTTATTGAATAAAAATCTCTAAATAAAGCTGATTTGGTCTTACCCCCAATATAACGCGACCTTGAGCCGGTCCCGAGGGGTCGCGTTATATCGAGACTCGACTGTAATTCGATGCAATTCGAACTGTAATTCGAACAAACAGTAAAACGTATCCACTGCGCGATGCGTCAAAGAAATCTTTAGCCATACAAGTCGCCCGCTCCCTTTAACTCTAACTTTTGTACACTGCAAACCTCAAAACTTCAAACGGTGCATTTTTCACACTCACATAAACAGCTAAATGTGACCTTAAATTAGGATGAAATTTTTGATAAATAATAAAAGAAGAGCACAACAAACTTCTCAATCTTTGTAACAATGGAGCACACTGCAATTCAAGGATAAAAGAAATATTAGATTAGTGACTACTATTCATGCCCTCGGCTTCACCACTGAAGAATGGAAATGCTGGTGTTTAAAGCACTACAAACAGGCACACAATCAGAAGTGGAAAAAATAGAAAAAGAAAAAATAGAAAGTTTTAAAGAAATGAAGCCAAAGATAAATAAGCAAAAGAAAAGCCAAACTAATCGATGTTTTTATGTGTAAATCAACTTTTATTAATGAGCCCAGTTTAAAATTAATGTTCAAAATTAATTTACGGTTTTTGTGAATTTATAGCCTGAGAAGTCTCAGGCTATAACTCATATAGCTAAAAGCTCACTTTGAACTTCAATTTTTTACTAAAACAGTCATTTATAGCCTTTTAAATTATAGTGGAATTAAAAGCAGGCGAAACTGAATCTACAAGAGCAAACCTAATCTATTATTTTAAAAACAGTTTTACTACCAAAATGTCTTTTCCCGCTTTTTATACCACTAACCGACAAAAGTGAAGTGGATAATAGAGTTGTCGGTGACTGGTTTAATTGTGCTCGTCCTTATAAAACCCTGTTTCTCAACTACTTTTGGGGGTGTCGACGGCTTAGCTGTCGGTTCAAACACATTTTTGCTCGTAACCGCATGGATTTTCTGACCAGACTCGTTGGGTTTGTAAGGTATCCAGACATTGGAGGGTGGTGAGCTCTCTCTACTGCTTTTTTTAGGAATTTCAGTAGCAGTAATTGTTGTAGTTTGAGCCCTAGTCGTAATTCTAGTAGAAATAGTTTGCTGTTGCCTGCTTCTAGAAGTGATTTGAGCAGATATAGTGATCTGAGGCTGATACACCTGCTGTATGCTTCCGTTTGGAACAGTGTGTCTGGCTGTTACTCTAGGCGTGGGTGTAGCTCTCTGCCAAGGTTTCTGCTCTATAACTTTTTCCAGGTGCTTCCACAACGCTTTCACCTTGTTTCCATTTTCCAACTTCAACTGCTCCCCGTTTTGATTGTAGTATTTGGGGTCAGGGAAGCTTTCTTCTGGCTCTTCTTCATCGTCTTCTTCTGGCTGGTCATCTTCTGGATCTTCTTCCTCACCTTCTTCAGCATCTTCTTGGTCGTCTTCAGTATATATAACCCTTTTTGGATCATTCCCAAATGACCCGAGAATATATTTGCGACCATCTGGACCTGTTCGTGTTCTGGGAGGCCATCCGCCTGGAGGCTCAAAGTATATAGGCTTAGGGACTTTGTTGGTCATTCTAGGAGTTGTAGACAGGCGTCGATTATTGGTAGGTGGTTTAAAAGCTGGAGTACCTTGATATTGTGGAATAGATCCTTTGGGGGCTGCAATTTTGTTGTGAAAGATAATTAGCTTTCATCAGCCAGATTTGTTTTAGTAGTGACTCAGACTCTAAAGGCTGCTTCTAACCAACCAACAAGCTAAGCAAGCAAATAAGGGGCTTCTATCCCCCCACATTTAGCCAAAGGAATGTTGTAAAGTAATAAGAAAATAATAATAAGAAAAAGCGAAAAAATTCAGGGCTGGGTGAGCTTTTGGAAAATTTATTAGGGAATAACAAAAGTTTGTGGTTGATTTAAAGCAAATGGGGCAGGTAGATGCAATTTTATTAAAAACATTTTTCCAAATTGTCTTTAGTGTTCATCCAAGTGTGTGTTTAAGCTAAAATGGAGAGAAAAAACAAAATACAGAAGGGAAATTGAAAAACCACTGCTACTACTACTACAAATCGTGGCTTTAGATTAGTCAGTTTGCTTTAATATTCCTACTGATGACCTAAACCGACAAAATGTTTGGAAGAAACGAAAAAGGTGCAATATAAAGGAAAGTTAGTAGTTGTATGTGGGCATTTGATTATCACCATGGGTGACACAAATGCCATATGTGTTGGTGGGTGGCTAGGTGAGGTTAGCTGAACATGTTCACGATGCGATTTTAAAGTTTTAGAGTGCTAAGATAGAAACAAGATATTTGAGGTTTTTGTAAATCAGTTCTTTTTTCTCTATTCTCATAGTCTTTTTTCTATTTTTAAAAAGACGGCGAAATAGTTCTAATTGATAAAAAATTCGAAAAAATAAAATTTAATTAAAGATAGTTGGACTTATTGCCATGGTCTTACATAAAAACTCGTCGTTATCAATAATAGACTATGGTTTTATAAAATGTACGAATCGAAAATTTTGTGAAACCATGGTATTGACATTTAAAAATTGGTCGTAAACATGTCTTTCATAGGTAAAAAAAGGCAATAGCTGGTGCTTGTGAGGTGAAAGTAGCTTTGTCAAGTTTTGCATGTTCGAAGTTATATGAACACAAGCTTTGCCTCACCAACTGTGTAAGCGAAGTGAAATATTCCAATAAATATGTGCACCTTAGCCTGTTCCTGCAATTTCTGTTAAAGCTTAACAAAAACATAGTATCCATGGTCGTTATTCACTCTAAATAGCATGGATAGCTTGGGGGAAAGTTTAGTGCTTGTAAATTATATAACACATTGCCACAAATTAAAAACGAAGAAACATAATAATAAATACACCAGGAATATTTAATCTAAAAGTATAAGCTACGTAGCGGCTACTCAATCAGCTATAAGTGCTTACAGTTTTTTTGATGTTGTTTCTAAAGCTCGTATTTTGGCTAGAATTAAAGGCTCTATATAAGGCAACCCTCTCAAGCTCGCTTTACAACTGCTTCAACTATTTTTAGTTGACTATTTTTAGTCTTATTTTGCTGTCTTTTTTCTACTCTACTCACGATTTAGTGTAAAAAGTTAGGGGGCCGGCCTAGGGTCCAACACTTTTTTCACCTCAATTTTCAAAGGCTTTTGTCAGTTCTTTTTGACAGTCTGGTCACAAATATTACGATTATGGCGATATTTTTTAAAAAGTCTCATAAATAAGTCATTTAAAAATACGAAATGTCTCCATAACAGCACCCTTTTCAAAAAAAAGAGTGCCGTTATAAAAAGGTTTGATGTATTTTCAACAATGATGTTTACAAGGATACAAGTTACAAGGTCCATTTTTTATAAAATTCGAGAGTTTAGGGGCGCTAGTGAAGAATAGGGTTCCAAAAATCAGCTTGGTCCCCCTGTTGTTTTATTTGTAAAAACAACAGGGGAGACCCAGCTGTTTTTATTAAAATTTATAGGACCAAACTAGTTTCTACGAAAAACAACAGGGGGGACCAAGCTGTTTTTTGGAACCCTATTCTTCACTATAGCCGAGTTTAGGCATTTAATATCTAAACATCAGTTTAGCAGCACCCATCTTTTGAATTAGGATGTTCTCAGATTTTATATTAAATATAAATGTTTATGATATTTAGTTCACAATTGCATATGTGAGGATTAAATCTTGATCAAACTTGAGAGTGTTGCCTTATATCCAAAAAAAGATCAAAATTATTGCTCTAATACATCTAAATTTTTCAAATCCACTAAAAACTCAAAAAACTCATTTAAAACACATCGACAACATTAATAAATCAATCGACCACCCACCATGTTGTTCATAGGAAGTGCTGCTACCAACAACTCTATTGCTGTTTGTATTCAATTCCTGTGAAGTGCGTTGATACATACTAAAACTGTCTGTTTTGGGCACTGAAGAAGGGGCACTTATAGGAGGTCGTCTGGTAGGGGGAACTCCAGGTGGACTTGTCTGCTGGTGATGGAAAGCTTTGGGCAGCACTGGTGTGAAGAATCCTGAATTTTTTGAAATTTGAGAAAATGAATATATTGCGTGAATTAATTTAAAATTCTGTTTCTAGATTTTTTCTACTTTTTAACAAATTTTATGGTTCCAACCCTGCTGAGATTTAATCTTGGTTTTTTTGTGGTGTTCCAGCTCATCTCCAAAAGGCACATGAATAACTGAGGGGTTGGAGTATTCTTGAGAGTTTTTAGAGTAGGAGCGCTGATTCTTGCCACTTGATGAGCCTATAGCTTTAGGGTTGTGATTGAGGTTATGATTGTGTTTGTGATAGTTAGGTGCAAACTTGGGGGCTGGTGCTTCAAAAGCTTGTTCCTGGCACTTGGGAGAGTTCCACTCAATAAGGCAGATAATGGGCAGCACTGTGCTGGTGCTTATGCTCTCCACTAGAACTGCAGAAGCTGAACTTAGGGCCACACTACCCGCAGCTATTGAAGTGGAGGGTTGTTGTTGAAGCAAGGTAAGCATGTTTTAGTTCTTCTGATTTATTTCATGTAAAGATTGCAAGCTGAATAAAGATTGCCAGCCTTAGAACCTACAGTAGAAAAAGTTAAACAGTGACACGGATAACTAGGAAATGTAGATAGACGAAACTAAGAGACAATGTTCAACAGAAACTATCAGTTTTACTCTCAATCCCCTAGGCTCTTTTTTGAACTAATAGACTTAGGGAGGGGGATGCTTTTTACTACTATTCATATTTTCAGATGTTCAAATTGGCCAAATCAGCAAATCTAATCGACCCATCTAAATCTTGCAATCAATAAAAATGAAAGTAAATACAAATCGAACTGATACGGCTCAAAATAACTTCAGTAGGAAATACCGTATTTTCTATAACCTCTGACTGTAAAAACCTACAGGGGAAACTGAGGCAAATTTCTGGCACATGTTTTTCGAGTCTCCAGATTCGGATTTCTTTGTCTGTTCATCAAAAATAATAATAATTTTGTATGATAAATCGACTATGATCTACAAGATAGTCTTGTCAGAATTTTTGAATTCGATTTTATAGTTCGAAAGGTGTCCTAGTTAGTCGAATACAGTTGAACCTCGATTAACGACACTTTTTGCCGGTCCACTGAGTGTCGTTAAATCGAGGTTTGACTGTATGTGTTCATTCTTTTTTTGGTTTTTGATCTAAAAATTTTAAGATTGTTTTAAAGTTTTTTCCGATTTTCAAGCGTTTGAATTTTTAAGAAAATACAGTGTTTTAGAAGCAAGATAATTTTGGAGTTCTGATGACTCAGCCATTGAACGCCATGGTGGGTAGAATAATGATCCCAAATTTCTGGTATGAAATGGCTACAATTTGCATTACCCTATTCACTCTATTAATCCCGCACCTTCAACTTTGAGTACAGATATTTAAATCCAGAAGAAATACTTCGCAAAGCTGTTTTCTGCGTTTTCTGAACTATAAAGAGCTCTACTCTACTTTAAAATTTGGTTAAGCACCCAAAAATTTTGAGATCGAGCTTAAATCTTTTTGATTTTCAAAGAATTGAAAAAAATTCCCCATAAGGGATTAATAGAGTGAATACAGCATCTTAGCTTCAGGAGACTTGTGGATTCTTTTCATAAAATTTCAGAGATTAAAGGTTCTATTTTATGTCGGCAATAAAAATTTGTCAGAAATAAAAAATAGTCCTATACAAATTAACCCACTACCGCTATTACCTCTTAAAATTAGTCAACGAATGGGAACGACAGCTAGAGATTTAAAGCAAATCTTTTGAAGGTTGAAATTAGATCTTTCATATACCACTACTAAAGATGGCATCCCCCTCCAATGCAACAGCAGATAATCCAAATTTAGCAAATAAACACACATTTCAAATGAATAGAAATTAATTGCGCTGCCAACGCTGCCACAACATACATTCCGCTACCACACGACAGACACAAAAACTGTCTATAAGGTTAACCAATAATGATTTCCTGAGATTTGCTCAAAAAATATTTTTACATCAAATTTAGAAAAATAAGCTTCACAGAATAATTGTGGGACACAATAAAAAATGTTGCAAAAATATTTTCTATGCCAAAAAGAAGAATTAGATTGCAGCAAGGATGATGCATTCTTGGAACTATTGTTTTGTGGCCATATTGCAAATACCTTATGTGCAAATCTAACTTATATTTTGGGTTGTTTACATCATAGATTTTAGATCGAATATTAATACATTTTCGGTAAAAAAAGTTTTCACATACAAGGTGGTCCAAAAAAGTTCGGAATTTTTTTTAAATGTTTGATTTTGAAAATTATAAAACCTAATAAACCCTATAAAACAATTTTTTAAAATTTTCCGAGTTTTTTAGGCTATTCTGTAGTCTTGAGATTGAAAATTTTCGTTATTTTTTTTATTTAAAAAATGGAGGAAAAGTGGGCCATTATGAACTGGTACAATTTTAAACTTTTTACAACTTTAAAGGACCATTGCCGTCTATGGCAACGAGTTTCGTATGCTTGAAATGGCGGTGAACAGCTTTTTTACTCCGAAAATGCTCGAAAAATATACTTTTATCGCTATTTGTAATTACTTTATAGTTCAAAAAAATAATTTCGTGCATTTTCGGAGTAAAAGAGTTGTCTCCCGCCAATTCAAACGTGCGAAACTCGTTACCGTAGATGGCAATGGTCTTATAAGTAAAGAAACAGTGAAAAAAGTTGTCAACAAATCAGTCCAGTTTTCTCCTCCCCACGACATCAATATTATATTTGTCAAAAGATATCGAAATTAGGCTTGATTAAAGTTTAGACACAGCTAAGGGTCCAATTTAAAAAAGTGTCACTATGCAGATACATGACTGTATATCATGCTAATCCTAATACAGTCCAATCTGAACTTAACGAACTCCTGGGGATCTACCGAAAATGTCGTTAAATCAAGAGTTCTGTTAAAGGACTGGTTTTTTGCGCGCAGCGACGTGCGCGAAATTTGAATTTACGAGGGACAGTTCTCTTTCGTGTCACACTGTATTCTTTAATGTTATTTCAAAATAACTCAAAAGAGTAAAGTGAGAAACGAAAGAGAACTGTCCTCCGCCAATTCAAATTTCGCTGCGCGCAAAAATCATGGTCCTTTAAATCTTGAGTTGACTGTATAAAAACATATTTATGAAAAAATCCTTAAAGTCATAAAAACAAATTTTAGAAAACAGACTAACAGAAAAAGCAATTAAAGGCTAGAACATAAGCAATCCAACAACAACTAAAACAGACAACAACTTTACAGCTTTACTAGCCAATCGTAAAATTGTAGTAGTAAGCAGTAGTGGCTGTAAAGAGCTGACACTGCATAAATCTATATGGAAATGGATGTTTTCAGTGGTAGAGCAGTTGGGTAACCCTCAGGGAGCCATTTTTTCACTTTTATTCTCAAGCACGAAGGTTTGTAGTGCAACTAGAAATGTAGTCAGAAGCACAAGTTGTAGAGTAAAGCACAACAAGCAATAGTCAAATCCATTCAAATCCATCAACTTCCAAGGCCAGTTAACCCTTGGTAAATTTGTTGAACTTCCAACTTGCTGCTGCCTCCACACCTAAAATGAGTCCCCAGGGAGTGCAAATGAACAAGCCAAACAAAGGAATAGCAGAAAACCATCGGGTCAGCCATCCACCCAACCAGCCAGAGCAATAGCCAATAGTACTTGGATTTGAGTCGATCGGCCAAACACTAACATGGTTAGAGGAGTGAAAAAATCTTTGAGGATAATAGCTTCTGCTGTTGGCACAGAAAAAGTAGCAATGGCAATGGAAATGAAGAAGGGGGTGCCGCCAGAAGTTTTGTGGACACAGACATGTGTAGTAATTGTGTTTGGCCAGTGTTAACACTTACACCTACTGCTAGCTTTCTTGCTTTATTGGCGGGCAAGTTTGTTCACACAGTGTGCCTCGATTAGTTGGGTGTGGGTGTGTGTGAATAGAGAGCGGAAACAGCAGGAAGCCAGGAATGAATGAAAGATTTTTCGGCTCGAAAACACGGGATATTGTTCTTTTTTTGCAACTTTTGGTTGGATGTCCTTTTGAATTTTAATAAAAAAGCCTTAAAGTTTTCGTGGGCGGATATTTTTTTATTATTATGAGTTTGGATTTAAAATGATAAAGGTCAATAATGTGCAAATTTCAGAGAGAAACAAAATATTTGCCGAACTTATTAATACTTTTTTATCGGTTTACTGTTATTCAGAAAAAAACCCGCATAATCCGAATTTAGCAAAATCTCAATAAAAACAATTACAAAGTATAGTTTAGCATTTCAAAACTGGATTTAACAAAACTCCAAAAAAAATTAAAGCTTTTGTACTTAAGAGTTCGTGATGGAGTTTTGAACATATAGTTAAGATAAAAATATTACTGCAAATAAAATTTCAAAATATAAGTTTTGTAGCTGTGTTATTCCTCTAATCCCATCGATCTTTTGGGGCCACATTTTCAGCCTTAGTCCCCTGTTGTTTTTTCTACCATTAGTAAACAAACATGAGTTTCGCCCTTCACCGGCAACCCCTTTCACACTGACATCCTCGGGACTTTTATTCAGAACACTAGAGTCACACAGGCTTTTCTCTGCACTTCTTTAGCATTATTTTCGGGTCTATTTCTTCCATCAGAGCTTCAGTTCGAGGATGGCACAGGGCGTTTTTTTCCATTTAGCATTCATCAGCTTCTTCACACCCCAGCTGTCGACAGATCGCGCGGATCCAGGCACAGCAGAGCGACACGGAGGCTGACCTTCTTCCACGTAGACTTGAGCAGCTGCAGCACACAGACGAGTAGTCGCACCAAAGTTTCAACTTGAAACTCCCCTTAACTGATTTCCACATTCGTCGTCCATACAGGATAAATCACGATTCAATTTCTGTATTGTTTGCTTTCGTAAATCCCCTTTCTTACACATTTTTACCATTATTTCTCCCATATGTGGTAGCGCAGATTAAGAGCTACAATATCCACTTTACAGAAAAGTTTTTAAAAATACAAGTGTTGAGATATGACATTTTGAAAAAAATGACCAAAATCTAAGTTTTTTTAAGTTTTGGGTTTTGGTACTTTTTAAAGGATTTGATTTTTTTTCATAAAGCCGTATCTCAACACTATTACATTTAAAAACTTTTCTAAAAAATGAGTTTTGTAGCTTTTAATCTGCGTTACAACATAAGGCATTGTCGTAATGCTACTAATACTTAATTAAACATTTGATCACTTAAAGTAATGAAAATGCTGGTGAATTGCTCAAAATGACATCACATGTGTTTTTGAAAAAAATATATAATTTTTCTATAATAATCAAGCTAAGTTTTATATACCATTTGAAAGAGTATGAATAAATGTACAAAACCTATTTTTTGAATTTTTTTTTTAAAGTTATTATACAAAACTTGGCAGAAAAAAATTTTATATCAAAATGTGTTTTGAAGTTTTTTTAGGGTTTTTAAAACTGTCGCTTAACACTCTAAAGACTTCGTTTTTTTCTACTTTAAATCATTTTTAGTGCAATTTTTCTTACTCTTTCTAATAGTATATAGGGTTTGCTTTAAGAGACACTTTATCCCACCTAATTTGCCCATTTAAATATCAACAACGTCTTTGAAAAAATTAGAGATGATGACGGGACGGAACAATTCCGTCCCGTCCCGTTAATTTTAAAGAATCGTCCCGTCCCGGAATTCCGCCTGGAAATTTTTTGGCACCTGTCCCGACCCGGTGTCCCGTCCCGAAAAAAAATTTTTTAAATTCCGTCTCGTCCCGTCCCGAAAAAATTCAATTTTTCAACAACTACCTTCAACTTGTAGTTACAGTCAACTAGAGATGATGACGGGACGGGACAATTCCGTCCCGTTAATTTTAGAGAATCGTCATGTCCCGGAATCCCGCCAGGAAATTTTTTGGCACCTGTCCCTTCCCGCGTACCGTCCCGAAGTTTTTAAATTTGAATTTTGACCCGTCCCGTCCCGAAAAGGTCAAGTAATCATCTCTAGAAAAAATCACACAATTTAATTTTTGGACTATAGATTTTAGGACTTGTCATTAGAAAGCTGAGACTTTTTTTTAAAGCTATAGAAGTCATGCATGTGTATATAAAATACTTGTGTACCAGCTGATTTTCTGAACATACTAAAGTCACATTCGACGAAATTGACGAATTAGTCGAAATCTTGAGCCAGACTAGCTTTTTTGTAAAATGGTTTGCAGATTCAAATTCTCCATGAAATGCTGCATCAGAACCATCCGGAATCCCAATCAGCCGATCCCGTGTTAAATACAGGCTCGACAAACTATTTTTACAATCAAAGAAAAGTTCAGGATTCAGCTAGATCACAAATAAAATTGACAATTCTGAGGGTACATAGAGTGTGCATTAACAAACAAGCCATTTTTAATGGAATGAACACAAAATTTGATGGTTGTCCTCACTCATTACACAACTACTGCTAATGGATAAACATGGATAAATTTCAATTAAAATGCAAGATATTTTTGCTTCATTAATTATTTACTAAGGGAATATCGACCAAAAAAATTAATAACCAAGTTTGTAAAGAACGTTAATAAAGAGCGTTTTTTTTCGAGTTTCGAGTTTTTTTCTCTTTTGACACTTTTTTTAAAATTCAAAAATGTAGGCTACATAATTTGGTACTTCTTCACTTTGGTCCGTCACCCTCAGACTTGACTCTAAACTCGCTGGTGGTGCCACCGAAATAAAAAGCCTGTTGAATTTTTTGGATAAAGCATAGGCGGATGGCAGACCAGCGTATGTTAGGACTAGAGTAGTCTGATGTTAGGACTACTAACTTCCTATTACAATTAATGCAATGAAAATGACAAATATGATCGAACAAGGGACCACAGGCGCCTATCGGCGCCTCTATAGTATTTCGAAATTTCAATGAGGGGCTATGACTTCATTCATAAAAATAGGTATATCCCCTATTAGAACTCTTTTTTTTCGCTTGTTTTTTTTTCAAACAAAAGCTGACATTCTGGGGAACACGATGGTATTAGCGACAAAAGTGATTTCGCTATCTACGACCCGTTCTGGCCTTCGAAGTAAAAAAGCGTTAGCCAACCACCCACCCACCCACACATGCCAAATACTATATAAGATGTTACCGGTCATATTTCAACTCTAGTTAGGACGGACTCAAACTATGGCTTACCCTAAGCCTGAGCACGTTGAGAATGACGGACCAAGCTCAATAAATACGCAGATTTTAGAAATTTCATGCTAGATAATTTATTCAAATGTAATAAAAATATAAGAGTACTAATATAAGAATACAGCACTTTAAAATTATAATGACCACTCTAAAACTATAAAGAACATAGAAAATGTGTATTTTAAAGAGTAAATCAAAGTGAAAATTTGTACAGCTTTTTTGACAACGTATTTAGTCTGATCCTGAATTTAAATGCAGTCTCAAAAAAAAGAAAATTATAATGATTTTGTTGTAAGACTATGTACCGTATTGCCTCTAATATGCGCCCTCCCCAAAATCCGGAATTTCTTAAATTCATTCTCCGCCTTTTTTACCAAGTTTTTGTTTTTGAACGCGACATATGTTATGTACCAAAATGTAGCGCAGATTCCCAGCTACATTTTGGTACATAACATAGATTGCGTTCAAAAACAAAAACTTGGTATAAAAGACGGAGAATGAATTTAAGAAATTCCGGATTTTGGGGAGGGCGCTTATTAGAGGCAATACGGTACACAAACTGTAAGAGTAGGAGCTGCAGATCAAAAGCAGCGCCTAATTGGGAAATGGCTCTTCTTCCAATAATAATAATAGTAGCCACAATAAATTAAGAGGCACAAACATACCCCCCCCTCACATGCAAATGTCGGACATTAAACAAAGCTGGCTGGAGCTTATCTTGCACTCCAATCTTTAAGACAATATCAAAAAGCTTAAACCAAAACATTCAAACACTTATTTTTGGTGATAACCACCATATAAGTAGTGTTTGTGTGTTTAAGGCACTGGTCAGAACAACTATAGGTAACATGTAAAGTCAGCCGAGCGTAGGGTTTCCGGGCACTAACTGTGCTACTTGACTAGGTTATGTTGGGTGTGGGTGGCTGGCTGTTCCTTAGTTATATACTACATATATTTATGCAAATATAAAGCACTAACAAGGCGTCAAAATGGCTGATATTTTGTGTAGGAGAAAAGAGGAGAATTAGGGCTAAATCCATTAATCTTTGGCAAATTGGGTGCATTTAACGGTCAGCATACTGCTTCTGCTGCTGCTACTGCATAATAATATTATTAAATGGTCAGCATAGAAGGAGGGGGGGGGGCATTCATAATCAAATAAATACATATATTCAAAGCTTATGCTCAGTAGTTTTGAGGTGTGTGCCGATTATATTAGGTGTTGTTGGTAGGTGTTTGAAATTAAGGGACTATTCATAGGTAAACCTACTACCAAACATAACAATCTGTTGTATTCGAACAATTGTTAATTACACAGCAAAAGGTCAAATTTATGTTTACTCAAATTAAAAGGCGCTAGACTAACTTAATTATAGTAAATATCAAATAATATTTATTGCCTATAAATTCGCACATGCTGACTGCTGGAAGTGAAAAAATTAGATTGCATCATGTCAAAAGTACATTTACAACTCAACTGTGAGCATACCCCAATAGCATACCCGCTATATAAAAACACGACTGTATCTATTCACTGAACACTTAATTTAGTACACATCTAGGTCAGCTCTCAGGCTTACACTAAATCGAGAGTCGACTGCATAAAAACATGTCTATGCCAATTTAAACCTGCCAGACTTATGTTTATATCTGCTAGTTGCTTATCAAAGATGCATGCTCACGTGTTCAAAATTCGTGCCCGTCAATTCAAAATCTTTTCCTCATCATTGGATTTCTGTACGAATTTGTTGATCAGGTTTCTAGCAAAACTATACTTAAAATTAAATTATAGGTCTTTTTTGTTAGAAACCAAGTTAAAAAATCCGTACAGAAGTTCAATTTCTGAATTGCCGGGCACCAATTTGAATGCTCCTTTGATAAAAAAAAGTTAGCGACCAACCTTCATCCAGCACTGTCTCTTCACTTCTTTCACAATCGGAAGTATTCTAAAACACATATAAATCAGTTTATTTCGCAGCTGTATCTAAAATTGACGAATTTTGACAGAAACCTTCAATTTCAATGTAAAAATTTGTGCATTTTCTTAACTTGTGCATTTTTTCTGAAATTTTTTAACGTAATCTTTTTTAGCTCTAGCCTTTTAACGTCCTTTTGATCTAACGAATAATTTGTAGAATTTAGAGATTTAGGCTAGATTCACACTTCTTGTGTGACACGACCGTGTTTGATACTCAAATCTGACCATAACTTCTGTCCAAAAAATTCATTTCACTATATTTTTTGCATGAACTTCCCAAGTAAAAAGATATGATACCAAGAGTATGCACGAATGTTTACAAAATACAGCAAATTTTGTTTGTTTGACCCTCGGCCAGTACTTTGTTTTTGACTGTTAGACATGTCCCACTGTTTCTTTATTTTGTGAAAATTCGTACATAGTCTTGGTTTCTACAGATTTGGCACCTGCTGGAGAACTCATTCCAAAATCAACTCATAGAGAGCTAAATTTTATTGACTGTTTATTTCAACACCCACCTCAAATGGAAGACAACCGAGAGGAGTGTTGTCGAAGAAACTGTCTGAAATGAATTTTTAGTTAGTTGAGATCAGTGTTGTAAGTCTTAGAATTACGGCACCGGTGCCACTTACAACACTGGTTGTTATACACCTGCTGCTTGTGCTCTAATATAGCCTTACTTACCTGAACTATCTCTTAACTGGGCACTATAGTTGGTTGAAGACAATGAGGGTCTAGATACTGCTGGATTTTCACTAAAGTCAGGCAAGTTTTGGGGAAACGAGTAGGAGGAGTGCAGCTGGAAAATACAGCAATAATTACAAACAAAGTTTAATTTACTAATTTTTTGAAAGGGTTGACTCAACCCTAGCACATTACATACAATATTTTTCCGTAAATTTTTTCCCGAATAGTTTCTGGATTCTATACTTTGATGATACATGAAAGCTGCCGAGAATAAAAAGTTTCGAAAAATGTCTGTCAAAATTTCATCAATTTTTTTTACAAATGTATTTAACACGCCCAGGCCCTCCGGTGAGACCGGCTGGTTCTGGCGCAGAATTTAATGCTGAATCCGATTTACTTTTTGACTTTAGGCAAAAAGCGTGAAAAAGTGGGTCAAAATAGCAATTTTTAAAATTTACTCATTTTTTCGACACAAAAAATTAAATAGCTCATAATTTCGAAATTTTACAATGACATATAAAAACTAAAAAATACGTTAGATAGAGGAATGACAGGGCTACATTTTATTATATGATCTGCTTTTACGAACTTGCACTTTTACTTGTGCGAAAATGCAAATAACTCAAAGTTGAGTAAAAATGACCCCATTTTGGAGACTCTAATTTTACAAAAGTTTCACAAACACATGTAGGCGATTTTAGGCTCATTGTGTAGCCCTAAGAGAGCACTATCAAATGCAAAAAAAATCTCATTGAAATGTTGCAAGGGAAGGATTCTGGGGGAAAAACAAAATTCTGCATTTTTTGACATTTTTATAAATGATCACAAACAAACACATCAGTCATGGCGTCTTTTGACTGGATTACAACATAGTATACATAGCCCATTGTCTTCCTTCGCACGGTGATTTGCACACATCTTATTCGTACAGTTTCGGCATGCTCCTTGCTTGCAAAAGTCTTACAACGCAATTAATTAGGAGCAATTATTCTTTTCATTCATCTTTCCAGGAGTTGTTGCCATGTAAGTGGTTACAAATGTGTGTATTTGGTAATGCTTGTGAATTTAGGATCATAGAGCACACAAATATTGAGTTGCTCAATCTCAAGAGGCGTTTTAAAGGTCGCCAATATGAAGAGGCTTTATTCAACCCAACTAACGAGGTTGAAATCAAAGGGGTATGTGACTCTTTGTTCACCTTTGTTAGTATTGTTGATTTATTTTAGCTTATGGGACTTTGGATAAGTCTTGGCATGAATGGTCTCCACAAGGTACCAGTGAAAGCAATTTTCTCCACCCAACCTGGCACATCATCACAACACGCTCAGCAGACATTCTCACGTAATAGGTACCAAATGCTTTTGCGAGCATTGCGCTTTGATGACAAATCCACGCGTCCTAAAGATTCAAGTGGAAAAACTTGGATAAGCTCCGTACCATTCGTGAGGTTTTCTTTGGAATTATTACATGTACACATGTTAACAAAATACATTTCTTAGGTATTCGAAAGAGTTATGGAAAACTGCCGAGAGCAGTGAATTCATCACAGTGGACGAATCACTTGTTGACTTTCGAGGACGTTGCTCTTTTCGAATGTATATTCCAACAAAAGCTGCTAAATTTTTAATCAAAATCTGGAGCTGTGTAAGGAGGAAACCCTGATGAAGCTTCAAGTCCAACAGTGTAAATCAGTGCTGCTTTATTCGACCTTTCACCACGAAGCTGCTTATGATCCAAAAGCAGAGAAGCCTCTCGTTGTTGCCGACTACCACAAGACAAAATGTGGAGTGGATCAATTCGACGAAATCAAAAACAACAAAAGTTGAACAACGCAGATGAAGAAACTCGCCGTACATTTTTTTACAACCTAAGCAAACAGCTTCGAGAGGGACAGCAAGAGGAAAGGCGACGATCGGACAGCTATTTGAATAAAGGAATACAAAAGATGGCCAATATTGCTTAACACTTACAAAAAAAAGTGGTTGGAGAAGCCAAATGAATATCCCACTTGTGCTCAATTGGACAGCATTCCTTCAAAAGTGAAAGAGTAGATGAATGCCAGGTAAATAATATTCGCGTCCATCTTCAGTTATTTAGTCATTTTAGAAATGCAACAAAAAGGTTTGTCCAACCCACATCGCTACATCTATAATCTGTACAAGCTGCGCGTCTGCCTCTCCTGAAAGAAAAAAGGTCATACCGACAGAGATGACGCCACCCAGACCTACTACAAGAAGACAAATCCAGGAGCTGGAAGAACACGGTGGACGATGCTATTTATGCCAAGTTGGCCACAAGAAGACGGTGTATTCTACATGCCGAAACTGTACGAATAATATGTGTGCAAATCACCGTGCGAAGGAAGACAATGGGCTATGTATACTATGTTGTAATCCAGTCAAAAAACGCCATGACTGATGTGTTTGTTTGTGATCATTTATAAAAATGTCAAAAAATGCAGAATTTTGTTTTTCCTGCAGAATCCTTCCCTTGCAACATTTCAATGAGATTTTTTTTGCATTTGATAGTACTCTCTTAGGGCTACACAATGAGCCTAAAATCGCCTACATGTGTTTGTGAAACTTTTGTAAAATTGGAGTCTCCAAAATGGGGTCATTTTTACCCAACTTTGAGTTATTTGCATTTTCGCACAAGTAAAAGTGCAAGTTCGTAAAAGCAAATTATATAATAAAATGTAGCCCTGTCATTCCTCTATCTAACGTATAATTCAGTTTTTATATGTCATTGTAAAATTTCGAAATTATGAGCTATTTAATTTTTTGTGTCGAAAAAATGAGTGAATTTTAAGAATCGCTATTTTGACCCACTTTTTCACGCTTTTTGCCTAAAATTAAAAAGTAAATCGGATTCAGCATTCAAATTCTGCGCCAGAACCAGCCGGTCTCACCGGAGGGCCTGGGCGTGTTAATGTGAGTTTCTCGCTACATTTTCGAATTTTTTTGACCAAAGAATATATAGAATTCACGTTAGCTTCTTATTAACGGCTTTCAAAAATAATGTGAGAATTGGTTGCTCAAACATTAAAGTCTTATGATAATATTGAACTAGATATTTCCCAAAAAAACCCTGAATTTGGTGTTTATAGTTGGTTGAAAACTTGTTTATAGCTAGCTACAAGTCAATTTAAAGCAAGACATAATTTTTTTCTGCAACATCCGCTTTAGACCGACTTTTAAAGGCCAAGCTGTGCAAAAGGAAATCAAAACAAAACTTTTAAGCATAGAAAAGTCTAGTTCCGGAGCATGCTAATTTCACACCATGGAGACCAATGAATAGACCACTGCTTACTTACTGCAACCAGCAAGCATGTTGTGTCTAAGCGTTTATGTCTCAAGCGTTTATTTGAGCTATTAAATAAAACTTGATTTAATGTCGATCTGGCTGCTCCTACTACTGATCACTACAAAAACTAGCTAATGGGAAACTTATTGTTGTACTATTGTTACTGCTTAAAAATGTTTTTGGTCAGAGGCGATGATGAAATAGAAAAAGTCTCTGTTTCGACGTCAACTTTGGCAAAGGTCTCGTTTAGACTTTCTGTTCGGGCAGTTACTAAATGGCATGGTCAAGTTATCTCACTGGGTTTCCGATCATAGTCTTCGTATATAAACCAAGTTTTTCTGTCGACTCAAAAATTAACAAAAAAAAAAATTTCGCTCGAAAGAAAATATTTTTCCTTGAAATTATGAAAACACACCTTAACAAAGTCGTTTGGATCATCTGACTCACTATCAAACACCGCCATATGTAGCAGTTTGGGTTGTCCGGTACTGAATGTGCGGCTGTGACCTGCAAAACACTTACATTAATTTAATAGTCAGTTGTAAAAAATGACCTTCATGTTTTTTAAGATTTAATATTTTTGAAAGTACACTCATGTTGTGACAAAAACGGCAGATCAAATTTCAAATTGAGTGAATTACACAAGAAAAAAGTTATGAGACAATTAAATAGCCATAAAGCTAGCGCGAGAAAACAAATAGTCAAAAACTAATAAAATAATTTATCACTTTTATACAGAAAATGTTTTGGCATCTTTAATTTTGTGTATTTTTCATTCAGCGGTCAAACTTTTAGCAATCTGCCGCAAAGTTGTTCAAATCAAAAGTACAATGTATTCGAAATAAAAAACGCCTTTTATCATTGATTATAGTGATTCAAGTACAAGACCAAGGCATGATTTCTATCACTGATTAATGAAAAAATCAGTTAATAAATTGGAGAAAAAGTTGTGGATATACTGCCTAGAGACATCACACCAGACAGAGTTTTTTCAGGGTAAAAATATTATTATTTCCAAAAGTTAAATACTGAAGACCAAAAAATGTTGTAGAAATAAATCAGTGATATTAAATCTTTTCGAAAGATCATTCATTTTTGTAATGAAATTTTTGTGGCCTTTTTGTTTTTCTATAAATTTGTTCACAAGTTTTTTAGAGTTGACATTTTATTGTGTAGCTGACAATCTTGACTACAAAATGAGGTGTCAACTTTCAAAAACTTGTTAAACAATTTATATAAAAAACACAATGCCACAAAAATTTTATTAGAAAATACGGAGCAAACTTTTGAGATAACTTTATACTTAAGACCAAAAAACTGTCTGAATAACTATTTATAACATATTATACACAAGGATAATACACATATCTGCTGCGTTCAAGCAACTAATCCCCCTAAGCATTAAGGCAAAAAGCTTGTAATAAGCGACAGCAGCTAAAGGCAAGGATGAGAAAAATGAGTGTGTGCTGAATTATTACGAGAGTGCTGCTTAGCAGGGCGCCACTGCTATTATTGACCACCCCCCACTCGCTTAAAGGGACAGCAGCTTGAAGAAAGAAGCAAAAAAGTGTGAGGCAAAAAGAGGGTCTCTTGTTCTAGCTTTCTCTATAGCTTGCTTGGTTGGCAGCAGCCTTTCCCCCTCCAAGAAAGTGCTACTACTTGGGCAGATGACAAATGAGAAAAGTTCAGCAAAAAGCTACCACTTGAAACGATTGCTTGAAGACAAAAAATGATGATTTCTAACCTTGGTTCTACTGCTATTACTACAGTCGTTTTAGGTAAATGTAAAATTATTTTCGACTAAACTAAAGTTTTTGCGGGTGAAATAAAATGGTAAAGGAAAAAAATTAAATTTGCTACAGCTAAAAATTTTAGGTGTGTATGAGTCGGGAAAAAAAGAGGAGGCATGCAATTAATAGGCACATGGATAATACTGCTTCTTCTTTTAATTAAAAGTGTACTACTGCTAGTAGTATTGTTAGGAGTAGTAGTATTAGGTCTTGTCTCAACTATGTTTCCGTTCGCTTATACTATTGCAGGCAGACTGAAGAAAAAATATGCCAAGAAAGTTGAACAAAAAATAATTTAAGTTAAATATGAAAACATGGATTCAAATCATACATGTGTTAAAATGGTCATGGATAAGAAAACAACAGAAAAACAATTTAAGGCTAGTAAAACACCAATAACAGTTGAGAACACACGTTCAAGCTACTATGTTAATTTAAAAATCGACGGCAAATCGAACAACTGAATTCACCATCAGAAAGCTGAAGAAACCCCTCCGACCCCAGTATATAATACCACCAAAACTTACATCCCCCAAAGCCTTTTAAAACTTAGGTAAAAAGTACCCGAATACATTTCCCAGACCCCGGAAAATGTGCGTAAGACATATATGAGTCACAGCTTCCATACGCTCGCCCACCTCTGAGTCTACAGGCTAAGCCTAAACGTGTTGTTCCAAAGTGTAGTTACAGCGATTTTTGGAAGGTTTGGTTATAATGGGGGTTTATTCCATACTAGCGCCGAAAATAAGAAGTTTAGAGGTTTTTAGAAGTTTTTAATTTTTTTATATAATTTTTGCAACATTCACACAAATATATATATATATATATTCATTGAAAAGCGCGATTAATTCTGCACATGATAAGCTTTTGAACTAAAACTAAATTATTTGAAAAAAAGAATGGCAAAAAAACCAAACTGAGCCCTAAATTAACTACATGGGACTTGCAGAGCTAAAATTTCACGCAAAAAAGCGCTTTTTTCAAAAAATCTATCGGCATAGAATTACTCAGCATAAAATTCCGAGCAAAAGCGACGCTGGCCACGGTCGGCCTTAACCGTGTTAATAAAATAAAGTTTTAATTAATTTCGGAATAAAAAAAGTGTCAAAAAGTGCAAACATGCAAAATTCCTTCTATTGGCAACGGCAATTGTCTTCTAAAAGAAAAAAGTTCAGTGTCACTTTAACTGGATATGTAATTTGTGCTTCTTGGCCAGACAGAGTTCCTTATACTCAAATAAAGATGTATGAGGAAGACTATTTTTTAACTAGCGACAAGTCAAACTATGCAGGTTGGATAATTTTATAATAGATTTTCCAGCAAGATTTGCAGAGTTTGTAGAATATACGGTAGCATCACATTCTTCAAAAAAGTGTGTTTTAATTTTCGAAAACAAAATTTATGACCGAATGTTTTTTCGCCTTGGTACAAAGGTCGATAATTGGTTTGAAGGTGTTTGCACCGGAGAAAGACAAAAAAGTATCGAAATATTGTTTTTTAATTAAGTTTGTTTTTGGCTGTGGTTACTTTTCACCGTCAAAGGGTCAAAAATCCCGTCAAATTAGTAATTTATCCCGTCAAATCTACAAACATTGATTGTCTCAAAAAATTCTTAAACTTTTTGTTTCAATTTTTAAAAATTTTTACACCACGTGTAGCCCCGGGTCTCAGGTTTTCAACAAGCTATTTACTGATCTAATGAAATTTAAAAAACCTGCAGAAAAAGGTATTTCAATGGATTGAATTTTCAGAAAAAGTTATTGTATTCAAGCTCTTTTTATACAATTTTTTAAATAGCTTATTAGAAAGCTGAGACTCAGAACTATAATTTGGTATAAAACGTTTACAAAAAAAATTTTAAGTAAAATTACAAAATTTTCAAATTTGACGGGATAAATTACTGTTGGATTTTTTAAACTTTTTGACGGGGGAAAGTAATTTTAGCCTTTGTTTTTTTTTAGATGAGCTTCGAATATACTAGGTTCAGTGTCGTTCCTATTGAAATTCTAGCGTCACAGAATAATTTACCTTCTTGCATTATAAATTTTTGGTACTTATGCTGTTTGTCCCAGAACCATAATACCGTATTATCTCTAATTAGCGCCCCGGGGCGCTTATTTTTCAACCTCTGTCCAGAGGGGGCGCTTATTAGAGAGAGGACGCTTATTTTTCAACCTCTGTCCAGAGGGGGCGCTTATTAGAGAGAGGATGCTTATTTTTCAACCTGTCGAAGCCAAACATTTTTTGACTTTATCCTAATTTACTTGTCTTTTGATTTCCAAGATGATCTGATGTGGTCGATATGATTGGCGTTGAAGAAGAAGATAGTGAGATAAAGCAGTCAAGGAAGCTAAACTCATATACCTCAGCGTACAAATCGGAAGCTATTAAGCATGCAATGCGAGTTTCAATTCATTCAGCCAGCAAAAAATTTCATGTGGATCGTAAACGGATTCGCGAGAAAAAGTTGCATTTACTCAAGTAATTTTTGATATTTCTACACTGTTTTGTTTTGATAAATAACCTTCTTCATTGTTCAGCGAGTCACCTGCTGGCAAGATCAAGAAAAGGTTTCAAGGAGGAGGCCGTCCTTTGAAGTACAAGGATCTTGATAATGAGCTCTCTATCTGGGTCCGGGAAAGGCGTTTAAAAAAGCTTCGAGTGTCCCGTCGTTTGATCCAGCAGCAAGCAGAAAGAACCTTTAACGGAGATCAGGATGACGGCAATTTCAAAGTAAATCATAAAATATTGGATCAATTCTAAATGTGATGATTTTGAGGCGAGTCAGAGATGGCTTAACAAATTTATCGCCCGACATAATTAAGGTCTAAGAGTGCCAAAAACTGTCTGTCAAAAACCTTCGAACGAATATGAGCAGAAGCTGGTCGACTTTATCATGTACGTTTCAAGGCTCCGCCACAAAACCATAACAAAACCATAGCATGTTAACACATGCTTTACATCATCTTTAAAGTTTTTCCTTCTTGACGTATTTCTAGTCTAGGTACTCGCAAATTTACGCTGCAGATGAAACGCCTGTTTGGATGGAAAGCTGGAAAGTGTTCGGCTGGAAAGTGCATCGATGAGAAAAGAGCCAAGGAAATATTATAAAATATTCTTTGACAATTGTAAATTTTATCCTCACTGAAATTCTCGATTCAGGTCTCAGTAATGACTACAGGGCACGGCTCGCGTCACTGTTATTCTTAGAGCTCGCTCGGACGGATTCAAATGTAAACCTTATGTTCTGCTCCCAAGGAAAAGACCAGATCCAAAGATTGTCGAGAAATACAAAACCAAGCTACTGCTATGCTGGGGAGGCAAGTCGGGGATGGATGATTCACTGACAACGGACTATTTGGAGTGTGTGTTTGGCAGAAGTCTATTTGGAAAGCGACTACTTGTCTTGAATTCCTTCGGGTTTGAGTTCATTGTTATGATTATAGTTGGCATTCAAAGGATCTATTTATTTTTATTGAGATGTCACATCAGTAAAAAACCAAGAAACAATTGAAAGAACAGGACTTGCATACGGCAGTGATTCCCGGTGGTTTCACGAAGTTCGTTCAGGTTTGACCGCTGCAATGTTGCTTTATTCTTCCAGATGTAGTATGGAATGGCCCATTTAAGTCGAAATACCAAGATCTATACAACACATTGATGCTAAATGGAGATCGGATGGAATGGACTGCAAACGGTAATCCTCGTGCACCAGCTATGGATGTCTATTTGGACTGGATTTGCTGTGAAATGATTTAGATTGTGATGTAACAAATTGCCATGACGGGAGTGAAGATGATCTGATTCATTGCTTCAAAGCTCATGGGTCTTTTCCAGAAAGGTGATCGATGCTAAGATATGCTCGTGCCAATCTTGAACTGCTTGTACTGATAACTGTAAAAATACTTCAAAAACACCACCTCAACACCCAATATAATTTGTTGCAATGTTTCAAAATCTATTTCTAATCGGTCTGAAAATTTTTGTAAATAATTTAAATGGGTCAATAATGAGTCCGGTTATTAAGAAAGCTTACCTCAATTTGTTAAGTAAATATATTTTATAAATATTGTTTTTGGAACTTATAAGAGAGTACTTGCTATTTTTTAGATTCCTTCGTAAATTCCTTATTTGCAGTAATAGATTGAGATCACTTTGGATTATTGATGAAGAACGAAACTTGTTTTCGTTGAGTTTAGAAAAATTCAGAAAAAACGATTTCTCGTTGATTGAGAATGAAATCTCAATGAGATTTTTAATCTGGTTGATCTCAATCTATCACTGGTACTTTCTACAAAAAATTGTAAAAAAGTTGTACAAAAACACAGGACAAAAAAAACCTTGCGAACAAACAAAGGAGTGAAAATAAGTTGCATTTTAGGAGCCTATACAGTTGAGTGCCGATATAACGGCATTTTGGTTAAAATTCAGCTGGCCAGACATGAAACTCAACAAAGTTTACCCGCTATATAATGGCACCTTCAACCGATCCACAGGAGTGTCATTATATCAGTATTTGACTACATCCATTTTTACTTTTATTATTGTTGAAAATATATTTTTAAAAATTTGAAGCGATTTTGAGGGATGAATCTTATATCTGCCTTGTTTTTGCTGAAAAGTACCTTGTCTTTTTAGTTTTAGATAGAAAAGATGAAATGTGTCTTGTTTTTGTTGGAAAGTACCTTGATTTGTTTAAATCGACCTATTTTGTATTTAAAAATTACATCATTTTGTTGAATTATGCTTTTCTGGCTTGAACGAGCCTTTCAGCTGAAATATGCACTCGCTTTGTGTCAAACAAAACCAGGCATGTTTTACAAAACAAGGCACTATTCAACACAAACAGGGCACATTCAATACTTGTCCGATTTTTATAAAGAAGTAAGATTGCAAGGGATGAAGGCAATTATTTGAAAGTGCCAACAATGCAGATATTTCAAAAAATATATTCAATAATTAATAAAGAAAAATTTTAGAATATTTAGATATTTATAAAAAAGCCGTAAGTAGAAGACAAGAAAAGCATGAATATTATGAATCAAATATGAAGTGACAGGCATGTCTGCTTTTGACAATCCCACTTTCTTGCTGCGTAAATTTTTTTGGCTGTCTAATAATGGCAAAAGGAAAAAGAATATTTGCAGATATCTCTTCGCTCATCAATCACTTTTTAGCCAGCTAGAAAACATGCTAACCAAAGATCATTTGTTCTCAATATAGATGCACAAGATTTTTGATCACTGCAAACTATTGATCGAAATTGAAAATAACAACATTTTTGTGTTTTGTCCAGAAAGCATTTATAATTTTTGTTAATATAAAAATATTTAGTACCTAGCAAATTCTAGGTTTAAGAAGCAAAACAAAAATAACTTGGTCAAATGAAGGTAAAAGAACTACTGGAACTTTGACTTTGTCTGCCATTTACTCCAAAGTCGTGTGTAAGTGTAATTTTGGGCGTCAATACGAGCTTTTTCTCATAAATATTCCAATGCTAAGTATTGGCTTGCGTGCCCTTGCACTGACCTTATACAACTTATATGTATAGCACACACACCCAAATATACAGCTCAACCACACAACAAATAACCCCAAACAAATGGAATTAAGAAATTTAGTGTTTCAGAAAACAGGCCTGTCTTGATTTTAAGAAGAAGGCCCACCAGCATTAGCTCTCCATCCATCAATAGCGCACTAATCCGCGCTATTCCCGCACTTCCAACTGCCCATTATTTGCACACACAACAAATTGGCTTATTTTTGGGGCCTACTAGAATTCTTCCATTTCTTTTTTGCCTTATTTGGAGAAAATAGATTAGTAAAACAGCTGTCTTATTATCTTATTAAAAGCGTAGAACTATTTTTCGAGTCATTTTCGGGTTTTTTTTGAAAATTTTAACAGAGAGTAGGCAAATTTTTTAATGCGGAATAAGGAAAAAATCACAATCCCATAAAAAATTATGTTTTTATTTTTGGAAAGCTAAATTGTAGAATTTTTTTCAAATGACCTGCAGATTAGGAATCGTATAAATTTTTTGTTATGGAGTCACCAACATTTAAATTTTTAACAGATCACAAAAATTGGTCTAAAGTAGTCATAAACAGCGGGAATTGTGCTTAAGGGTGTGTCTTATATCGAGAGTTTACTAAATATACCAATACTACTAAAATATCACCTCCAGCAAACAAGTCGAGAATACGAAGACCATTGAAATTTACTCCAGTAATATTGCCATTGAATTCATCGTACACTTTGGTCAACTCTCTGGCCATAGGCTTAGGTGATCTTCTCAGCATTTTGGATGGTTCTAGTCCAACTTGAGGCAGGTTATGCAGAAGATTAAATGAACCACCCACAGTAATTCTCCAGTACGAGTTCAAAGTGAACAGTTCAGTTGGATCTATATACAGAATTTTGGGTTTTTTCCATTATCTCGACTACCCTTTAATAATAGGTTATTTTAAGAGCCATCACATAAGTGAATGTAAACAATGCACTTTTTCGTGATCAATTCTTTTGGCGCATTTTTTAATATTTTTTTTCATAAAAAGTGTGACGCACATAAATTGTTGACATCGATGTGTGTCACATTTTTTATAAAGAAAAATATCTTAAAACGCGCCAAAAAAATAATAATCAAGAAAGGGTGCATTGTTTACATTTACTTATGTGATAACGCCTGTATAGGCGCCTGTTCGGCTTGTTTTTTTGTGATTCACACTTTTCGAAAATTTTTTAAATTGGCTGATACAAAAGTTTGAACAGGTAAACCATAAAATGTGTGACACACAAAAAAGTGTGAAACACATAAAATGCGTGACAGAGAAACCTATCAAAATACCATATGTAGATTTTTTACGCACGCATAAGTTTCTTAATTTTTCACTTGCTTTTACTTTTAGTCAAACAATGCTGTGCAAAAATTTCATTTTGGTGGTCTATTTCCGGCCCTATACGACAATGGTGCCCAAAAATTTGCCTTGGTCCCCCCTGTTGAATTTTTTATTAAAAATATCACGTATGGGCCCTATGTGCCACGTAGGAAGCCATAAGGGAATTTGATGTGCCGTGAATCCTTTTCATTTTGTGCTTTACATGATTCCAGAATCCTTCTACCTTATTGCTATGCACTCGGAAATTGGCGCCTTCGTTATTGTCCCACCTTAAATTTAGGACAAAATAAGAAAAAAAGTCAAAATGACGTCAAAAAAGTCAAAATTACTCGCAAACGTTTTCTTATGGCATATAGTAAAATGTTTATAACCAACCAGTTTGCCTAGTTTTTTCCACAGCTTTTGATATGCCGGCCACTCGTCCGAAACAATGGTTGTCCCTCTCTTGATATGCCGTCGAATCAAACGAAGAAGTGTAAATTCAACAGGGGGGACCAAGGAAAATTTTTGGGCACCATTGTCGTAAATGGGCTTATAGGGTTCTATTTTCTTTCGCAATTTTTTAAATGATAATTTTTCTTTCAAATTAAAAACCTAATACCCTATTTCAAAGAGGAGATTCAGAGCTACAAAATGGTATATTAGGAATATTTTTTTATATGTTTAGTGACTAACCAGCTGCTTTAAAAAAGGTCGGGAAGTTTTAAAACACTCGGTAATACTAGATTATTAGAAGATTAGTCCAGATAACGGAAAAGACGCACTTTTTGTTTCACAAAATTTAAATAGAGACTTTCTCAGAGACTAATAAACCGACTTACCACGATTTTTTTTTCCAAAATTTTTCGTAATGTCCATCGTGTTCTACAACTCTTTTTGAGTAACTTTTAAAAATACAGTCGTTGAAAGACATGTATATGGACCGAAATATATACATTTTAAAAAATGCACTCAAATTTTTTTCTTAATTAGCACCATTCTGCTATAAGTGTTGATTTTGACTCATTATCTAACAATTTTTCAAACCGGCTTGAATTGTGCTTTCTATTGACTTATTGAACTGCCGATATTTCTCACAAGAAAGTCCAGAAACACCCGCTTTTTTGAAAAAATAGTGTTTTCCAAAATGCAAATTTTTGTGAAAAATGCAAATTTCTCCATTTTTTCACAGTCCCGACTTGAATTTTTTTGCAGTTTCTGATTCAAATGGGTATAACTTGTATTTTTAAAAGTTACTCAAAAAGTAAAACACAATGGACATTTTGAAAAAAATCGTGGTAAATCATTATTTGTAACTTTATCATTTTCTCAGAAAGGTTTTTTTAAAATATTCACCACTAGGCACATATTTAATAGGCATGTTTGTGTCCAGTGACAAGCTCATATTGGCATGTTTCCTGCTCATTCTGACCACATGTGGTCGACCATCATTTACAAACACGTCGAAATAGCCGAGACTAAATTGTAGATGGAGTCGTGTTCAGTTACAAGAAATCTGTAAGAAATCTTCTGAAAACTTACTGATGCTCTCTGCTGCCCAAATTGTATTTGACTTGAAGGTAGCCCCCGCCCTGTAATGTACATTCATAAGTTGTATTTCATAAGTCATGACAATAAATAAGCCATGGCAAAAAAAATTATTTTAGAATATTTTCATATAGTTTTCTGGTTAAAGAAGATTTAGGTTGGCTCTAGAGACAGATACTATTTTGAGCTCGTTTTTAACTCTGAACCGTTAGAGTTGAAGACAGGATATCAATAGCTACGTTTGGAAAATCTAAAAGTGGGCTAACTAACTACCTAGGCACAATTGCTTGGACGACTGCCTCTTTCTATTTCTTTTCAAAACGTTTGATCAAACAGTTTAAAAGTAGTATAGAAAGCTCCAATGAAGCACAAAAATACAAAAGGCTGAAATATATGACAGTATACCTACCGAAAATAAAATCGAATAATGCTTAACAATGAAAAGATCAATTGTCTTAGTTGTCTTTTACAAATAGTTTTCTTTTTCAAAAAGTAGTTACAAACCAAGAACAATGTCAAGTAGTCATCTTCCACAGAGCACTGCACCGATAAAAGCACTCCATTGGAATGATGTGACGAGAAGGCCAATACAAGTTCGTCATCCGAGGTGCTGGGTGAATGAACTGCTCCTGAGGATGTACTTTCACCCAAACTCGGATATTCGTAGTAGATAGAGGTGCCTAGGGCGTTGAATGAATAGCTCGTACCCACTATAAAGACCAGAACATATAAGCAAAATGCACAAATAAAACCAAAATAGACGTACTTTGTTCACAAAAACGACCACTATAGGTGGTCATGGAGCAGTCACATTTGATGCCTTTCCAACCTTGATGACAAATACCTTTATGTTTGCAAGCTGTGGGGCTACAACGCATGGATGGTCCTTAAGAATAGATTTTTTAGAAAAGATATATAGTTAGTTGGTGTATAACAATTACCAGAACAGCCCTTGTGCATGCCTGTGTACAAGTGGCTATCACTCCATATATCCAAATGGTCTTTGCCTAGCTTTAGGTTGGATAGGCAACCTTCAAATACAGTCTAGTTAAACTTGGAAAAAAGATATGTTTTTGTAAAACTCATTAATTTGTTCCATTTTTATTTTTTTCATTCTCAATTTTATCAGAAAATTCCAAAAAAAATTGGATGATTTTTTTCTAAGGGAACATCCATAAATTAGGTCAGACTGACAGGCCGTTTTTGGGAACCCCACCCCCTGTCAGAACATGTCAGAATGGGCATGACCCCCCTTATTGAAATCTGACAATTTTCTGACACAACTTTGTGACCCAAAATTTATTTCTGCACATTTTTTTTGAAGTTTAAAACCTTAAAAATGATAGTGTAAAATAACAGAAGCCTTTATTATATGTTAATTACATGTTTTTAAGTTACAAGTGCATAAAAAAATATTGCTTTTAATATGAGTTTTAATATGACTTGAAATATGAGCCATGATTGGAAAATTCAATATTTATTTTCAAATCTATGTATTAAAATATATCTATCTATATGTATATCTTTTTTATATGAAAAATAATTTAAAATTTTAGAAATCTAGCTTAAATTCTTAAAATATTTAGCGAAAAATTTGCGGAGAAATCTGACATTCCTGTCAGAAAAAAGGTCTTCTACCCCCCACCCCCCCTGTCAGTCTGACATAATTTATGGATGTTCCCTAAGCAAATACAAGCAAATACTGCATCATATTTGAAATTCCGCCTTGCACTTTATTTTAGCAGGTTCAACGAAATTTTAATTAACGCGTGATTTTATTTTTAAAGAACTTTATTTTTAGACAAATAATTTAAATTGCTGGCTGAAACTTCAGATTTTTTTTTTTGAATTCAGCGGCTCGCAAAAACGCCTGACAGAACTTTTAAAAATAGTGTCAATATTTATAAGTCACCCAGTAAACTACCAAAACAGCTTTGGAAAAAACTATTTTACTACTTAATTACCTCTATAGCCAGATGTTCTGCTCAAAGAAGCGGGAACGAGTGTGTAATTTTGAGGAATGCCTCCTACAATTCAGTTATACATATTTACAAATTATTAATTACATTTATAGTACCCAAAAACACATTTCCTTTGATAGCAGCAATGTAGGAGGAGGTAGGTCGTAGACTCATTGTAAAATTGTCTACAAAAGAAATTTGAATATATTTTAATTTTTTTGGCTAAAACTTACTAATCCAAATGTGATGACTTCCAGTTAATGTGTCCTTAAAGTTTATGGTTTTACATTTTTTAATCTAAAAGTGGTTAGTGTTATTGCAACCTGTTGTATGTTAACAGTGTGCCATCTCAGGTCATCCAGTGGTTCCACTGGCTTTCTCAGTGATGATGTGGAACGATCTTCAAACCACAGGGAAGAAATAGTGTGTTCAACGTGGAATATGTGACGACCGGCACCCTAAACATTCATTTTGCAAGTTAAATCTGACTGCTTTCGATATTTCCTTGTGATCGTAACCTTTCATTTTCGCACTGTGTCAGACCATCAATTTTTTCCCAGTTTTAACCCAACTTATATGCTTAGTACTTGCTCGACTCCAATGAACTGATTATGATTTTGTTTGTTCCCAGTTTTATTTAATTAACTTTTGAACACCTACCCTGGACCAATATCCTACAAATATACTTTCACGTCTTCGATAATCACCCTACAATCACCCACCAATAGTATATTTCAGTCGTTTTTTATACAATTCCACTGCAGTAAACTCTTTTTCTGGGCTGGTTCCTTGCTCATCAAGCATTAAGAAGAGCAGACCAGAATCAGCTAATGTCTTCAACTTGAAAGAGATCCTGTAGAAACCTTGTGCCTTCTCCACCCTACTTGCTGACATTTGAGCATATCCTTTGGTGTTCTCAAATGAGACTGTGTTGGAGTGTGACTTGCTATGTTTCTTGGAAGCAATAGAGGTGGTGTAGTCAGCGGTGGTTGTGCTTTCATCCAGGTGGGAGTAAGCAGAGACCAAATGACGAGTGCCTTCCAAAACGTCATAGCCATTGAAGTGCATGCTTAGGATGTCTCCGTCGAATGAGGAGCGCTCTTGAGACTCATCTAAAATAAATTTGTGTGAAAAAATTCCAAAATAAATATGTTGATTTTCAGACTCTTTACTCGGTTATTTTATGCTCGGTTAATTCGGCGAAACTTCGTTATCAGCTATTTCAGATTTTTCTTTTTCAAATATGATATATTTTCATGTGCCCTCTTTGGTATAAAGGATTTGCACTCTACCTTTTATTGCAACCTAGACAGCTAGTACAATAAGTTGAATATGGCTATATTGAATAGAAAGCTATTTTAAATCATAAGGCGTTTTCTTGGACTTCAGAACGCGACCGCTGAAATGGATAGTTTAGATTAAACTTGTCCCGCTGAAAAAGTTTTGAAGTACACTCCACTCTCGCTAACCCGCCACCTTTGAGTAAGTCCGCACAAAGAAAGTGTCTCTCCATACCCAGGACTAAGCTTTCTACCAACTCCGCGTCAAGAAACTAACACAGAAAAAAATAAACGACTTTTTCGTTTAACTAAGTGTATGATACTGTTGTCACTTGTCTAAATAAATCGAAAACTTTAAATAGCGCGCCACCCTAGTCATCATTTGATATTCTCTTCTTGCTAACCCGACACTCTGCTAACTGGACGATGATCGTTTAGATACAACTATCAATTAGATACATCGATTAGATACAACCATCGATAGATACATCGATTACTGCTGTAGCACGTTTTCTCTTCGATATCTATGTCTTTTTGTTTACTGTTTCTCACTTGCAATATTTTACCTTGTTTCAGTTTTATGGCTAACAAACTGGTGCACTCAAACCGAATCGGAGCAAGGACGGTGCCAATAACTCTCACTGCTGATGGAAGCGGATGCTACACTTGGACTCAACATGGAAGAATCACGACTCTCGCTGATGGATCGGAGCAAGTCTACCTCAATTGCGCTGGCTGTCGTTCGGTGATTCAAAAGAAGGGAGCCGCAAAGAAGACGATCAAGACAGTGACATTCAACAGGACAAGCGCGGAATGGATAGACACAGTTGACGGTTACGATCATTTTTGCACGCCAAAGAATTTGAATGAGGTAGGACTTACTTATCTTAACTAAAGTTTTTTAATTATGTGTTTAATTTTCAGGTCAAAAGAGTGGACGTCCGTCGAAGTGTGGAAGCAGAGCTTGCCGCCGGAGTGAAAGAAACAGCAGAGGCCGCACTAGTCCGAATCAACAGTTGTATCTAAGTTGTCATAATTGTATCTAATCGATGTATCTAATCGACAGGTGTATCTAATCGATAATTGTATCTAATCGATGATTTACCCTGCTAACTCGCCACTCTCGATAACCCGCCATCCCGCTAACCCGCCACCCTCGATAACCCGCCACCCCGCTAACCCGCCACCCTCGATAACCCGCCACCCCGATAACCCGCCACCCTCGATAACCCGCACACTAAGGCCGGTCCCTAGGGGTGTCGGGTTAGCGAAAGTGGACTGTATCTAGATAATTTTGGTACCAATTTTTATTTCCATTCGAGAAATGTCAAAATGTATCAAATATTTAAAAAAAAGACTCAAAACGTGCAAATTTAGAGTCTTTTTTGGTTCTATCTTAAAATTTTTGGTGAATTTTGACGTTCTGTGGAGTGGAGTAATGAATCATGAATTAGAAATTTTTTAGCTGACGGTACTTAATGGTACGAAAAGTATATTCAGATGAATTGGAAATTTTTGAGCAGGGCTCGTTTAGCCAAAATTATGCATTAAGTGGTGGCATCCATACTTAATCACAAATTGCTTCGATACTACAAACCCATACCTGACAATTTGGAGCCTGATTTGGAGTCTATTTCACTAAGAGCTCTGCCAACAGAGATCTCTTCAATGAAAATGCCGACGTTGGATGAGTCTGGCAAGAAATCTAAATGAAGTCTTTTAATTATACTTCTCGCAACAAATAAACAACTTTAACCAACAATTATTTTGCCATTTGCCATCCACAAACAGAAGCAGCTTCTCACCCCTTCGCTTTATCTGTACCATGTGCCATTGGTTGTCGTTGAGGGATACGCCCCAGTTGAACGTCTGCAAATCGATACAATTAAAACAAATAGCTATTTAAAAATAAACTTTCTGACATGTTTGCTTGCATTACCAATCACCAACTTCAATTCTAGTTCTCCATTGACGAGTAGAAGTAGTATCCTATCCCTTTTGTTGGGTGCATAAGGTGCTTTGGTGTCAAATAGAACACCACTATCATCTTCTGTGCGGAATTTGAGCTCAAAGTCTTCAGCTTCACTCAGCTGGGCTCCGTTCAGTAACCTGACAACACACATTTGACAGCAGGCACGATTATTGAAAAATACCTGAATATAGGTGGGAACTCTTCTATGACAGCCAATTGAGGTTGGTTGGAAGAAGAAGGCGAAAAAGAGGTGTATTGAAGGCTAGAAGGCAGGGCTAGGGGGTAGGACACCATTTGGGGTTCTGCAATTGTTATGGTATAATTATTATTATGGTTAGTGATTGGAGGCTAGACTGACTAATTGAGCATGTGGGTCCCTCGTAAAGAGTGCTGGAACAGTCACACTTGTATGTGTTCAGACCTTGAAAGCACTTGCCGTAGTTGTGACACGGCTTGTCAGAGCTTGTCACTGAGTTGCAATAGTCTGGAAATGGGAAAGAGTGAAGATGAAATTTTAGCGGTTTGAATTTATTAATTTTCAGCAAGTTCACAACGCAATCTTATTCAGTGCTTCCTTACAGTCTTCCCAAATCTTTAGGACCCCAATTTTAGTTTCTAAAGTGAAGTAAATTGTTCTGATTACATATCGAAAATGTCAACAACGAATTGATAAATTGAAGCAATTTTTATCTTGCGATCAGCATTAGTGAAGAGTCCCAGGAAAATTCCTCCGCCTCTTTTAAAATTGTAGCGGACGAAATAGTTATAAAAAAATTCACATACACATTTGTCTAGCAACATCAGGAGAAGGTGGGGCGCATCCAACTGTTATTCCTGAAATTAACTTGTTAAAATTAGCTAAATGTCTAATTAAAAAGCTTACCCCTATCACCTAGCACTGTGGGAACACTCGACTTAACTTGGTACTGGTCTGTGTGTGTCTCCAAAGCACTAGATATCTGAGTAGCTATTTGAGCGTTGATTCCATTAATTCTCAAATTTTTCTGCAAAAAAGAAATAAAAAAATTGTAAATATAACTAAAATTCAGATTACCAAACATCCAATCAGCCCTTTCCTTATCTGAGTAGTCCACACAGCCGAAGGAAACTTTCGTGAAGACGTGGACAAACTGGTATTTCGGACAGTTTCTTTGTATGTTGACAAAGATGTCCAAGGCGCAGCCCCCACATAGATTGGTTCATCTGCAAATATTAATTGACTGAGCTTAGAAAATGTGGCGCTAGTAGCGAATAAATCCCCCCTTCCCAAATCTGACCTTATAAAAATCGCTGTAACTACCCCTTCAAAAAACAAGTTTAGGCTTAGCCTTTAGGCTCAGGGATAGCGAGCGTATGGAAGTTGTGACTAAGGAATGTCTTACTCACATTTTCCGGGGTCTGGGACATATATTTCGGTGCTCTTTATTTAAGTTTTAAAAGGTCAGATTTGGGGTGGGGGCTGGTGTTCGCTACCAGGGTCGAAAAGTGTCACTTTACCATTAATTATCAGATTAGCAGAGACTCCTGGCGTGGAAAACACCTGAAAACTCATTCAGCACATTATATGCAATCCGAAAAAATATGAACCCACCGTTTTGACGTTATCCACAGCTACTGAGCCTGTGCGCCCTACCCGTTCCATAGCAACTGTGTGCCAGTTGCCGTTGTTTACCCGTTTGGAAGTGGTCTACAAATCGGAATTGACCAAAAAAAAAAATTTTGTAATAACTTACTTGGAGTCTAACATGTCCTGAGCCAAGATTTACTCTAAAATAGTGATGTTTACAAACTGGAAATTTTAACCGGTTAAAGCAAGTTCAGAAAAAAAGTTACACACATTAAATACAAATGTCCATCGATCAACTCAAATGCAATGAAATCACTGGTAGACTGATTTTGGAAAGTCTTCAAACCATGGTACAAGATAAGGCCATCCAGTTCGGTTGAGCGCAATTGAAAGCCTAGTTAAAAAAAAATTTTTGAACACATATATAAACTAAAAAGCAGTGATAAACCTAGACTTCCTGAAGACAGACTGTTCCAGGTAGGCAGTGTTATAAAGTGCTGGCCAGAGTTGAACGACAAAATATCAGGCACATTACTAGGGTTTGAGCAAGAAAACGACAGGTCACCACTGGTATTAAAGGGTTTTCAAAGACTCAAATTCGAAACTGCAAACCTAGTTCTGACAACAGAATTTCCATATCCTTGGTCGGCCAATTCAATTAGATCTAGTTGGATGGCATCTGCTTCGAATTTGACCTATAGTTGAGTTCATTAGCACAGTATTGAATAACGCGGAACAAGATTAACCTTTTTCATGCAGCCTTTGAATTGAAACAGGTGGTTGGGGATGTAGAGTCGGCCATGAGGTGCCCCTCCCACAAAAGCAAAACTGTTGCCCAGCCATTCCACATTGGTGGCTAACTGCTTTACTTCGTCTGAAGAGCCATCCACTGTCAGACGCATCTGAATATGCAGCTGGATTTGCAAGCTATCGATTGCTGTGGGGTTAAAATATCAATCACTTCAAACCACACGTATTATAGATAAATTAGGTAGTTCCAAAAGTTTGTGCAGAATTCGAACTTTTCAACACACCTTGACCTACATTCCTTATATATAAGGTTGTCGAATCGAATATTCGAAATCGAATTATTTTATTCGATATTTGGTATTTTTTTCGAATTGAATATTCGAAAATTTCGAATACCGAACCGAATGAAAAATTACAAAACTTCGAGATAACTTTCTGTCAGCCATAAGAAGAAATATTTGAATTATTGTTAAAAGATGTGATTCGAATGTGTACTTCTGTTTTTTTTTGATGAATGTCATTCCGTATTTACAAATAAAACATACCATATTTCGAAAATTGATCGAATATTCGAAAATTCCGAACATCGAATACCGATCGAATATTCGTTATTTTCGAATACCGAATATCGAATAGTTTCAAATATTCGAAAATTTCGAATATCAATCGAATAGTCGAATCGAATATTCGAAAATTTCGAATATTCGACAACCCTACTTATATACAAGGGACCACAGGCGCCTATCGGCGCCTCTATAGTATTTCGAAATTTCAATGAGGGGCTATGACTTTATTCATAAAAATAGTTATATCCCCTATTAGAACTCTTTTTTTTCGCCTGTTCTTTTTTTAAAACGAAAGCTGACATTCTGGGGAACACGATGGTATTAGCGACAAAAGTGATTTCGCTATCTACGACCCGTTCTGGCCTTCGAAGTAAAAAAGCGTTAACCACCCACCTACCCACACATGCCAAATACTATATAAGATCCTTTTAAAAATTTATCAAAAACACCTTAGCCTTATTTTTGCAAAAGAACCAGGCTTTTTGTGAAAAATTCGGTACTGCCCCAACTTTATTTACAATTTAATACAGCATAGCAACCTCGTTTGGAAATAGAAAGTCACTGCACACAGCTTAGAAATATGGAAATAGATTAGTTTTTGGATATAGCAAACCAAGTCTTTATGCAGAATAGAACAGAGAAAGTGGTCAAGTTTAAAATGGACAATTCATGTTTCATAATCGAGGAAATAAAATTTAGTACAACAGGCACAAGCTATTGAGAAATTAAGAAAATATCATTCTTTTTTTCTGCGCAGTCGACCCTCCATAATTTAGCAAAAAGCTGATCCGGAACGCTCGATAATTCGGCATATTAAGACCGGTCCAAAGAAAAATATTTTCAAGGAAATGGCAACCAGACAGGAGCCCATTTTTAATAAAAAGCGGGTAAAATCAGGTTTCATTTACATAAAGGGCTTTTATCGACCGACAAAAGCCCTTTAAAAGGCTTTTCTCTGGTTGCCAATGAAATTAAGTAAATTGACCTTTTTTTAATTCGGCAGCCCCCCTAGGCAGTCCCCAAGAGTGCCGCATTATCGAGGGTTGACTGTACAGTAATTTTTTTTAAATTTAGTAGTAATAAAAAGTACATAAAAAGTTGTTACAGAATTTACACAACAATAAAGACTTTTGAAATAGTATTCATTAGACACACACACTGCAAACCAATATAATGTTGCACACCAACTTACAGTCAGAGTGGAGTACTTAGTTTGAGGCTAATAACCATAACATGACTTGGTTTTAACAAAACAATTAGAAGAAACAACACTTTTGCTGTCTTTTTTTATTCATTATCGATTTCTTAATCAAAGAACCTACCAGACTCAGGTCTCTGTAAAGCATGACTGAGTGCCAGACATCATCTTAATACATAAATTTAACTGGTTTATATAACCAAATGATCCAACCATCATAGCGTGCTGGTTTCAACGACTTGTTGAACACCCGGATGATGCGCTTTTCAGAGCCCTCAAGTTTGCACATAGCCAGTAGAACACCTCTTTCAAGCATTAGTTGCACATAGTTCTGCAACATTTATATTTAAAATATACAGTCCATTCTCGATATAACACTGATGCCGGGTACGGCCATTAGCGGTGTTATATCGAGAGTATCAATTCCGATTAAAATCAACCAACTTTTGGGTTAATATGAGCTCTATTCAACATTCAGTAACATAATAATTCTTTTTAAACAACCAGAAAAAAATCTGTAGGTTTACATTGCTTTTCGTTCTTTTTTCGCTTTTTAAAAGTGGATTTGCATAATATGTTCGAGACGTTTCGGACAACAAGGAAGTTTTCCGAAAAATCAGGGCCGGAGTACACTTTAAAGGGTTTTCTCAAAAACGCCTTTTAACCGCTTCTGAGGGTGTTTTACACCGTAAAAACGAAAGAAACATGTTCTTAGGGCGCGGAAGAGCATTTTTGGAAAAAAAACAATTTTGACCAAAATTTTGACTTTTCGCATTGGGGGAACAATGCCAACTGCCTTATGTTAGGGTATTACTGGGCAAAAAGAGACTCTAAATGCATTTTATGATCAAGAGTCTTGCTCAAAATTATGTCTAAGGTAAGTGAGTACGCGCATCTCTAACCCACCAAGCCCCCTGCGCCCCCGAAGGGAGTGCAGGGGGCTTGGTGGCTTGGGGTTGGATATGTTAGACACAAACAACATACCTTAGACACAAATTTCTCGAAAGTAACTCTGGATGCCTGAAAAATGTATGCATACCAGAGTTTCTTTATGCGGTATTCCCAGTTAACGAAACTATGTTCAAATTCCATCTTTTTAGAAGTTTTGAAGGTTTCCACATACCCTTTTTGGGTATTTTACCATTGTCCCCCAAGGCAAAAAGTCAATTTTTTTAGACAATTTTTTTTTCCTAAAAATGCTCTTCCGCGCCCTAAAAACATGTTTTCTATTGTTTTAGGGCGTAAAACACCCTTAGAAGTGGTTAAAATAAGTTTTTGAGAAAACCTCTTAAAGTGTACTTTAGCCAAAAACAGTTGGGGGGACTAAGACAAAATTTAAAAAAAAAAATTCTATCGAAAATTTCTTTTGGTCAAAAAATGATAAAGAAGTCAAAATAAATAAATATTTTTGAGATAAATATTTTGATTTATTTTTGAGTAAGAAAATTTAATTTTTGAAGAAAAAACAACAGGGGGACTGGCAGTTTTTTTATGGGTATCACGAATACATAGAGCTAAAAGAGTAGACATTGCAGCCTGAAAACTACAAAAACTACTAAAACACTTGAAAGATGAAAGAAGGTATTTTTATGAAGCGAGACCCGGCAAAGTGTGGTGTTTTATAGAGTGTGTGTTTTTTGACTTTCTTTGTCGGCCAACCAAACTTTTTTAAAGTGGTATAACATCAAGAGTGGTGTTATATTGAGAGTAGACTGTACGTGGTCTGGGCGAAACCCTTCCTCGATTTATATCTTGCTAAAAACTTTAATGCAAGCAGATTTTGGGATTTAAAATTTCGAATTTTGTAAATTTAATACTGTCTTCAGCATGCATGTTTACCTGGTGATCACCACCCACAAACAGCAATCCGTTAGGCGAGCTTGTTTTGAAATACAAAGTTACGTTTTCTCGCCTGCTCCAAACACCAGCTCCTCCTGCTAAAAGAGTAGTGGAGGTTGACGCTCCATTTTTGGTGCTAGTCAGGTCGTAGCCCAGCCATTCATTGGCAAAGAACGACAACTCTGCGGGTGTTTTTTCTGCCATAAATACAATTAAGCTTCTTGAAGGGCTATCGCCGTTGATGACAGTGGCAATTTCGAATTTTCGAATTCGCGGAGCACAGCTGTTTTACTCCCAAAATGTTTTTCGAATAAATTTTTGGTTCGCATTTAAAATTTGTTCAAAATTTTGAACCATCGACTAGTCGAGCCCAACGTTGCTTGAGCATGCTAAATCTGACGAATTAGTCGAGTTCCATCGAGCTATAACGTATTAACGTTAGTAAAAGCTTTGTCTTGATGAATACATAAAGTATATTATAAATGCAATTATAATTACAATTATAATTATAAAAAGATAATTCGAAAAATATATTGCTCATTTTTGGCATAAAAAAGCTGTCCCCGCCAATTCAAAAACTCGAAATTGCCGTTGTCATCAACGGCGATCGTCCTTTAAAGTTAGTTGAAACCCACTTTTAGTGTCGCACTGCCTGCCCTCGTGGTCCGTGAAGGAGCAGTCACATTTGGGACCCGTATTAGAGCTATAGCACCTGCCATTGTTTTTGCAGTATTGGAGCAAGGAGGTAGTGGATGGATCATTACTCTCAATGCTTGCAGATGGACTATAGGTCAGCTTGTTAGAGCAATACTCATCATCCGTTTGTCTGCAATCAAATGGTTTGGATTCGCCACTGTACGGACTAAAAGACTAACCTAGTGCCATTTGAGTCAATTAGCTGGGGTGAACTGACTCCCTGAGTTATTTAGTTAGATATATATTCGTTGAAAACGAGCTAAAAGACCTGTGGATAAAGACGGTAAACAAGGTTTTTGATGCTTCCAGCAAAGTGTCTGTTAAAATTTGAGCGAATTTGTAGATGTTTGTATACACAAAAAACAATACTTGGAATGGCGTCGTAACGGCGAACTCATAGCACTCAGGTGGTGCAGGTCCTGCAAATCGATCTTACAAATTTTTAAATATTTTTTAAAAATTAGTGTTATTAGCCTTCACAGCTGTAGGCAGGGTGTCCCGAAACACAAGCAAGTTTTTTCAACTTTTTAATTTAAATCTTTATCAAAAAAGATTTTCTAGTTTTTGCATAATAACTGTTTTTAACTGCTCTTTTTTGTAACTAGCTCTTTTTAAAATGCTTCATGTTCTAGCTTTATTGTTTATAGTTTGAAGCGAGATAGCTATAAAAAACATGTCAAAGCCATCTTTTGCTTATGATTTATCGCCTTTTGCTTTGTTGATAATCTGTCATTACTGCATCTCCACACTTTTCTTCGCTTTATTTTATAATCGCGCATAGACTTTTTTCAAAGTTTCACATTTTTAGTAAAATTCACATTTTTACACTCTTAAAACTTTTTTTGATACAATTTGATGTAAAAGTTAAACTTTTTATCTAGTCGAAGGAAATGCAAGCTCAAGAATTTGTGCTATTATATGAGTTGCTTAGCTGAAAGATCTCCGACACCAACTTGACTTGCATCTATTTTGCATTTATGCCTATAAAAACTATTCCCCAATGATGTGAAAAGAGTAGAAACAACGCATCAATGTTAGGCATGTCAAGTGCTGCTGCTAAACAGCTTTTTTTTTGCTCGTTCAAAACAGATGATGATGCCCCCTGCTGCTTCCAACATTTTTAGATATATTTTCTTTTTTCGAAAAATCTTAGTTTGGAAGGTTAAAATTACAACATTTTTTAAGCAACTTTAGAATATAAAAAAAATTATGCATTTTTTGAGTTTTTCGTAAGAATCCCCCAAAAACTAGTTTTGTTTTGGCTTTGCTAAAAACTAATTTATAAGTTGAGTTCCCCTTTGATCAAAAAGAAGCTAGCCTATTTATTTTTGGAATTAAAATTATGCGGATATATTCACTGGTGGTGAATGGAGCATTTAAAGACTGCTCTCCCCCACAAATCTCTAGGGAACTTTTTTTAGTAAAATTGAAAGAGGGAAAATAAATAAGTTTGTGTCAACCAACTTGGATAAATTTAAAAAATATTTCATATTACGAAAATGATTAAAGCCAACCTTGGGTAATCCACCCACAAACACATCCGAGTTGGTCCTCAAATTGCCGAAGGCAAAACTGCGCTGGTTGAGTATTTTGAAGACCACCGTGTCGTCTACTTGCACTTTTACGTTTTCCCAGGCCTTAGTTGGGAAGATTACATGTCAATTTTTTACAATATACACAAAATTACTTGAAATAACACGAATTTGTGCCACTTATTGTCGTTGACTGTAACATCCTGCACTCGGATTTGCATAACTGGTCTTTTGACCAGATCATCTTGGCTCTCATCGCCTAACCTGCACCGAAATAACATGTTTAATTTTTTCGAACGCAAAATGATACACTTAAGCCTATCACCTCTTAGAGTCTGACACTTTTTTAGCCCAATTTTTTTAACTTTTTTGCTTCGTCGTCTAAAAATATTTGAGAAAAACGATTCCCGAAATCAGATCTTTGCTTATTTCGCACTAGACCAACCAAAGACAACTGGCATAAAATTTTAAAAATAAAATAAAAAATATCAGACCCTAGACGAGAACGAACTTTTGGGAAGTTTACGAGAGTTAAATTTAGCTAAAATAGGGCTACCGTATAACCTCTAATGACCCAGCTTTCTAACTGAAATATCGAGTTTTTGGAATTGTGTATTTTAACCAGCCTCTCAGACGTCCTTATTTATACGATTTTTACTTATTTTAAGATTCCAAATTTCATTTTTTAAGAATTTTACGTGAAAATCTTATTATTATACCCTGAAATGTCTTTATTTCGAGCAAACGCCCTTATTTTTAGTTTTTAAGTGGGAACAGTGGTGTCAACCCGTTGTTCGGAGACTTCTGTGAGGCAAGTTACTAACCATTTATCAGCTCATCTCTTTGCCTACAAAATGGATAATAACTTGTTTTAGAGGAGTCTTCAAAAAGTAGGTCAAAAACACAATGCCACAAACACGAGTTTAAATCGAGGGGCCGGATTATTGAAGCGCATACAGTGTCATTGAAGGTCATACGGTAAACCTAAAGTAGTCGAATCGGATACCGGTTTCGGGGTAATTAGATTCAAAAGCCCTAAAATTCAAGGTACTGATTACGGACATCCGGCTCTAAATTCTCGAGTACTCGTATCACTACAAATTTACCTGAAATCTAATTGCAACCTGCCGTCCACTATAGAAATTGCGTAAAAATTCGAGTGAATGGCTCCGTCATCCGTGTACACTATAAAAAAGGTTTGATTGTGAGTAAACTTGAGTACCTAACTTACATAGAATCGCATCTCCAACCTTGGTTTTGAACTCAAAATTAAGCTGGTTTTCAAATGTTTGAGCCCATTTAGGGTACCTTAATTGCAAATTACCTTGCAATATTCTTATACCTTGAGACTATGTTAACAAACCTAGCAAAAGAATTAGGACCACCAGAGAGAATTACAGCCTCAGCAGCATACCATCTACTGCTGCCAACACATAATACAAGAAATAGCAATTTATAGTAGAAAATAGTAAAGTGTAGGAGTAAGTCGCCGGTCCCACGACGCCATTTGCGTCTCATAGTTTGCTAGGCTCCATTATTTTTGTTGCTATCTAAAAAGCATAAATTAGATTAAGCTCAAATATAGTTCGGCAAAAGGTTGTAACTCGATATTTAACCGCAAATTTTATTGTCAGCGATGGCCATAGACTTGACGGAATCGCGGACCGGAATTGTAGAGTCGAATTCTGACAACTGGGTGAGACCGTTTCAAAAATGTTAGCGAATTTGGGATCTCCCTTTGTGTTAATTCACTGCAACTTAGAGCGTTTTTTTGTTTATTAACTTCGTTAAAGAGGCAAACAGTTGGCTGTACCCAAAACCATCTCTAAAAAACACAAACATCATTACAAATTTCAAAAACAATAAACACAAAGACGCGTTATTATTGTTGCTATTGGCATGCCCACCATTAACAACAATAGAGAATACATGGCTAAAACAGGGAAGATATTTTACAAAGGATTCATTTTAGCAAAAAAAACTTGAGGGAATTTCAGAGGTGGGCATGCCTTTCTGTGTGTTCCCTATGGTTGACTGGTGAATTCCTTCACCAAAATAGGCGTGTGTATGTCTTCTGAGGGGGAAGGGGCTACTACTACCCAGACATAGCCCCCACAACATGAAGCAGATGGCATGAAAAATGTGTATATAATAAAGTGTATCGAATTTCAAAGAATGTGGGTAATTTTTGTTTTGTTTTTTACAAAAGCAACAGACTTTTTGGGTAGTGCATGCACATGTGGGTGCTTAATTAAAAAATGGTCTTGAAGGAATTGAAATAACCTTGTTTTATGGTTTCTAATTTAATTTATTGACACAACATATGATTAATACAGGTTGTGTCAAAGAGTACATGGCCATTTTTTATTTTTTTTAGAACCTTTTTATATTTTGTTTGTAATTGGCATTGTTATCATTTTTGCGCCATTTTAGTATTTTTGAAGAATGCTTTACACAGCCTTAATAGCTCGTTCAATTCGTGTTCGAGCTCGAGCTCGGATATTGGCTACTTGAACACCTACCATCTGAACTCGACCTCGAACTTGAGCTCTAACTCGAAGGTGTTGACGTACTTCGAGCTCGAATCCAAGCTCGAAGTCAAATTTGAAGGTGTTCATGTGTGCACGGTGACATAAAAAACAGTCATATTTTTGAAAAATGTATTAAATCAAATTTTTGTTTTGCCTTTATTTTTGACTATGTTTATTTGAAATTAGCTGTTTTCTATACATAATCTCTTTTTTTTAAGAAGAAATTATGAATCGAATAGCTCCCAGGTAGCTTAAATACTATCATCGATTTTCCAGGCGAAATCGATGGAGCAAAGAGCTACCTACGCAAGTTTTTCAAAAATTTGACTTTTTTTGTGTCACCCTTCATAACTTGGACCCCAATTTCAGTGAGCCCTCCAAAAACCAACTTTTAGTGGCTTTCGACCTCTCTGGGGTGAGATTCTGACTGATCTAAGCTATATGCATAAACACTTTCAAGTTCGAACTCGAAGTACGTGAACAAGTTCGAGTTCGGATTTTTGAGTACATGAATACCTACCATTTGAACTTGAAGCACGTGAAGTAGCTAAACTTCAAGGAGTTAAGGGCCGAAAAGATTTTGGAAATTGACCTAGCAATGTCTTGCCTACCCAAATTCTTTTAGCTAATTAAATTTTTTACATCTTGTTTACATAACAAATTCAATTATTTAATTCCGAAAAAGTATTTAGCTTAACCGAAAAGTGTAAAAACATGCTATTAGAATTTTATGCCCAGTAACTCTCTATATCAAATGGTTTCATTCCAATATAGCAAAACCACGAAATTTGAGTTTTTCAGGGGTATTTGCGGCCAAAATAACTACTAATTCGTGATTTGCAGTTGCAAAATACTACTGAAAAACTGTTATGAGAGAAAAATGATTCGATAAAAATTTAGCGAAAATTTGCAACAATGGTTAAGAAAGAAAATTTACTTCATAAAAAATTTTTATGAAGTAATTTTTTGTAAAAGCATATGCTGACATTATTACTCATCAAGCTTTTTTATAAGAATTCCACCCACCCCCCCACCCCCCGCAATAAGTTTATGTTTTTACAAGCACTTACAATGAGTGGGCGAGTAGCTAAGCGTTAAATACGGAAATTGTAAGCTCTACGAAGCAACTTGCAAATACGCATTTATAATTTAGTTTGATTTATATAAGTTAAAAAGTCAAACACAAAAATACCTGAAACTTTCAAACACCAAATTAAAAATACTCAAGCTGAAATTGGACTTTTAGTCAACGAAAATGGTCAAATGTAGGCTAAATGCCTTCACATTGTTCTTCGAAGTGTAAGAGACTATTTAAACTGGAATACTTAATCATTAGCACAATAAAGACCATGATAATAATATACATTCAAGATTCACACACACACACACACAGAGGTCGTCCAGGCTAACTACCCTACACCCATATATAATTCATGTGCTTGCTATTGGCATGCCTGAGGTGGGTGGACAAAAACAGAAATCTTGGCAAACATAAGGGTTTAAACTGCTTCTTAGTCGATGAAAAACACTATCAATTGTAAGATACTTTTTTTTATCCAAATCAAGATTTAAACACCGAAGTTTTTGACATTTTAACATATAATGATAAGAATACACAATTGTTTAGAGCGGTTGATTTGTTAATCATGCAAAAAGCCTAAATATCTTGAAAAACTATCAAAATTATTTGTAAGCTTTCAAATGTGTTCTGAAGTTGCAAGAAGTTGCTCTAATAATCTGTGATATTCCTCAATATGTGTTTCTAAAATTTAAGAATCTTACAAATTATTTCATTAGTGCTAATACGAATTGTTATTGAGTTTTTTCAGCAGCAAAATAACTGAATAATAACTTTCTTATCAGAGAACGGCTTAATCGCAGTGACTGTTCAGCGATTGAGTACACATTGTGATTGGGTACAGCTATTTCTAACAAAACTATTCACTTGAACTTGTTTGGGACACACGTTTGAGTCCGTCCTAACGGGCGCTGGCCTAACAAGTTTGTAAGTTAAAAAAATGACAATTTTTGCCATTAGAAATATATTTTCTATAAAAAATAGTCTTTTATGGTTAAAGAAATCGACCCTAGAATAGAGTACCCCGCATTAATTTGTCATTTTTAAACACACTTAGAATTACTCAAATATATGTTCCAGACCCCGGAAAAAGGGCGTAAGACATTTCTTAGTCTTGGCTAACATACGATGGCTTACCCTAAGCCTAATCCTACAAACAAGGGTATTTGCAGCTATTTTTAAAGGGGAAAATTTATGGGGGGTATACTATACTAGCGCCGGAAAATCAAAAGGACTTCAAAAAAAATCACAAGTTTGAACTAAGCTCACTTTATCTAGCTATACAAGCAATTAAAATTTTTTGCAACGTAATATTTCGGCGCAGACATTATAAATGGCGCAGGATTTAGAAATTAAAAAATTTTAAACTTCGATTTTTGGAATTTTTTCCAACTAATGTCAAAAAACAGGTCAAAAATTTATCAAAAATTTTTTTATCTTTCAAAATTATTCAACGTAACTTAATTTTGTTCATCTATTACAATTAGCATAAATGAGTGGCTCAGCTCACACATACAATCTCAAAAGTGTTCAAGAGCTCAGTTGGTCTAGCTAACTAGCATTTTATTTGGTAATGAAAGCTTCCTTTAACAATCTTTCCAGTAGTCAGATAGTTAGAAGAAGCAATTTAGCTCATTAAATATGCGTTCACAATACATACTACTAATGCCCATTTGTCTTTTTGTTTTCTTTCTCAATTTTCGGTTTGTTAGAAGTTAAAAACTAATTTTGGACAATAAATATATATGGGATGATACAAAAAAACACATGGATTTTTTTAAAAACTTTTTTAAGGCCTCGCCACGACTGTGAAAACCCACATTTTGTTTATTTAAGATTTTAACCAGATTAGTTTGGATTCGCATTTCAGGTGAGTAAAACTCACCTGCGCTTTATAACTTAACAGAAAGAAAATGAATAACATAGATTTAGCACACAACATGTTTTATGCCTTGCTGTCTCAAATTGACAAAATATAGGCACAAATCAAAATGTTTTATTTTCAAAAAGTAGAAATATATTGCCTAAAACAGCTGCTTTAAGCAAAGCTTAAACAAAATTGATCATAGAAAGTCTACAATTTTTTTTCTAAAAATCTTGGTAAAAATCTCTTTTAGTGAAATAAAAAAACGTTTTTTTTTAACTTTTATGACATTTTTTGCTTTAATGCAAAAGTTTTCGAAATGTCAATAAATTGAATAATTGTCGCATATTTTGTGTCAAAACATTACACATTAAAATAGAGTGTATAACTAAATAAAAAGTTGTACTGGGTTGGATTAAAAAGTGTGACAATTAGTAGTAAAGGTGGTTGCATGACTGGAAAATTTTTTGTTCGATTAACTTTAGGAAAAAATAATATTCTCAAACCATTTTCACACGAGAAAAGGCTTTTGGATTAAAAATACAAATGTTTGGATAACATTTTGATTAAGTTATAGCTTCAAAAATTGAAGGTTTGTTAATTGTTAGCATAAACAAATTCTCAAAAAGCAAATATGTTTCAGAGATTTATAATAATAATATTTTTGATAAAGACAAAATAATATTAATACCGTATTTCCTCTAATTAACCCACATGAGGGTTTATTTTTCAAACCCTCAAAAATCAAAAAAAATTGAGGTTAGTCTCGAGATTTTTGGGTGCTTGACTAAAATCGAAATAGCTAAATCAGAAATAAAAAATGCATTAATAAGATTTGTAGAATATTTACTCTAAGCTGAGATATAGGTTCTCAAAGTAGGGGGTGTGGGTTTGTTAGAGGTAAATAAGGTAACTTACTGACCTGTAGTTTTGACAGAAATTTGTTTTGCTTGAGTTTCTTAGCAACGTAGCCAAATTGAAAAGGCAAAAAAATTCTTGAACGACACTATTATTAAAAATATACAAAAAATATTTTATCACATGTACAAAGCAAAAAAAAGTTGGCTCATTTTCTGGTGTCCTTTTTATTGGACTAAATTTTAGGCTTGAAGCGTGACCAGTAACATAAAATTTGTGTTATAAATTGGTGTTGTTAAGCATTTGGTTGACTGGGAATGTGTATAGGGAAGTCAAGCTTGGCTCATCATGTCTTCTCTGGCATATCTTTTTCACTTCTTCCAGTTAGCAAGAAGGGGATTTCCGGCATAGCAGCAGCAACAGAAACTTTGCTTAGATTCTTCCTGCTGCAACAAGCAAATCTTTTCTGTAATGTATTAAGAACTTAAGATTTGTTTCGTCTATGTCTTGTGGTCTAGCAACGAAAGAAGAGCAAAAAGCATGTTTCAAAAGTCAACTTTATGCATATGGCTAATTGCTATTGTTAAAAATTACACTTTTGTCTGGTCTGTGTATTTGAGCTTTGAAAACTGGAAGTTTGGCAAGCTGCCTAACTTTCAAGCAACTTTCGCTTGTGATATATATAGCTTGTAACTTGTATAGCTTGTAATATATAGCATTTGTAGTATATAGTATATACTATATAGTATATAGTAAAATTAAAATTGCTACTGAAAAATGTTCAGTTTTATACCGTGGTCGTAATAATCCTCACTCTAGCTATAGTATAAATAATTTTAATATACCGAAGGTCATCGCCTCTGTTAAAGACCTAGGTATAAAAATTACTCCTGACCTGAAATGGAAAGTTCACATTGATTACTCTCGAAAAATCGCATCTTTGAAACTACTTTCTTTGTTCAAAACTACCATGTGAGCTGGGGTACCAGATTTGTCAGAAACTTGAGCACGCTCTACAAGAATACATAGAAAAAAAATTTCATCGAAGTTTCCTCAGGTCACAGTCGGGGTCCCTTCCTTGTAAGTCGAATTCCGAAACTTTGTAAACGCAGCACAACTCAGTTTTTCATTTTTGGTATATCAAGTCAAACATACGATTTTTACTCGGTTATCTTTGTGGTTTGGGTCCTGGTGCCTGTAAATGACCTATGGATGGGTAAGGCTTTAACCACAGGGAGCGGCTAAGAAAAATCGTGTGTTTGACTTTACATGCCAAAAAAGTTTCTATGAAAAACTGAGTCGTTCTTACAAAATTTCGGAATCCAACCCAGACAAAAAGTTACGGGTGCTTAAAAGTGTTAGAATTTCTTGACTCGCTCTGCATTTAAATTCTAGCGGTATGTGCTTTTACAAGTTGCAAATTTTAAACAAAAAATGTGGCCTCTAATTTTTTTCAAAACATTCACTTGATAAAGATAGAAAATATTTGCTTTTTATAGATGCGAGTTACCATGTGACCGAAAAGTTCCCGGACAAAGTTTAAAGCCAATTTTTTCAGTAAAATAAGAACATAAGAACATTTTTCGGTATCATCAGAAAGCCCTTGTTCTCCTCTCTTGAATAGTTTATCGCTTGTAGTTTTATGTCAATAAATTCCATGCTTTAGAATGTCCGATCTGAGAGCAGGCATTGTGCGACTTTGGGAAGAAGGGAAGAAGCAAAGTGATATGTGCTCTGTCTTCATTGCGGCCTGTTTTACGAAAACGCTTGATGGCATCCGAAACTGTTTGCTTTGGAACATTCATATCACGAGCGATCTCACTTTGCTTCTTCCCAAAGTCGCACAATGCCTGCTCTCAGATCGGACATTCTAAAGCATGGAATTTATTGACATAAAACGACAAGCGATACACTATTCAAGAGAGGAGAACAAGGGCTTTCTGATGATACCAAAAAATGCATTTATGTTCTTATTTTACTGAAAAAATTGGCTTTAAACTTTGTCCGGGAACTTTTCGGTCACATGGTATTCGTTCAAACAACCCTTAATTTCTCACTGAAATGTATACAGCTTACGTCCGACCGATACTTGAATTCAACACTGTTATCTTTAATCCGAGTTATGCAAAGGACATCAAAACATTAGAAAGAGTTCAATCTATGACAGCTAATATAATTTACTACCGATCTTTACGAACCGATTATCCTGAAAAACCATCTTACGAAAAATTGCTCAAAATACTGGGATTAAAATCTTTTCAATATAGACAAATAGTGCTTGACTTAGTTTTCTACCATAAAATTGTTCTTAAGCTTGCCATTGTTAATTTAAGTTATATGCCACTCTTAAAACCATCTATAACCAGAGGATTAGCATCTAAAATATCGCTTCCAGTGTGCAAAACCAATGTAAAAAAAATTCAATCATTTCTGTATTAGAGTCTCTAAGCTTTACTATAAATTGCCTATTGTTGTTATTTCTTCCGGAACTATCCAATTATTTAAAATGAATTTAGAGAAAATAGATCTTATAAAATTTATAGACTAATAAATAGTTGCGTGATTGCATTTGTTATCGCTGTGTGCTTGACTTACTTTCGCGTAAATAAATAAATAAATTAATTAATTAATTAATATATTCTGCGTTTAATGAAAGCCTTGAATCACAGGTTTAATATAACACCAAACGTACAAAATAATACGTACAATATAAAAATGCAGAAAAAGTTTGCCGAGGTTTAGGATAGAAAATACACTGCAGGAAAGCCTTTAGAATAAATTTTCGTTTTATCATTAAAATTTTCTTCTTTGAACTTATCTGATAAATTTTTTTTAATGTATTTATTGCTTTTTGACCGGTGGGTTGTTAAGTCAAAGCGAGCTTTCATTTTAGCCCCCTCGGAGGGTAATCTAAATTTTTAGCAGGGGGTTTAGGTCTATTATTTTCTGAATACCATCCACAACACTACCACGGCCCCCCCCAAACCGCCCCCTAGGGGGGTATATTAATAGATGTTTTACGGCGGGTTGATTTTTGCCCTCTACGGTAACAAATTTCACACAGACGCCCCTGACAGTTTATTAAGAACACTCCCGTCACACAGACAAACACGAGGACAGAGTTCACACAGAAAACTATCAGCCACACAGGCTTTTACTTGCACTTTTTGAGCATTCTTCAGTGTCTCCACTTCCATAGTTTCGGGTTAAGGCAGGCAAAGCATTTCTTCCACTTTAATGGCAAACTATCGTGTTTTAAAAATTTCACATTTGAATCACATTAAAAAAAGATGTTTAAAAAATAGGGTTTTAAAATGTCGTAGGCACGAACGAACGGCTTATCAAAACTCGATCGCACTCTAAATATGGTTTTTCTTCTAAAATAAAACAAATAAGAAAATCAAGTTTTGCTTGCATCATGATAGGCATAATTAATGATAAGCTGCTTCTAAATGGAGAAAGCGTGCTTGTCTATACAGGTGTAAATGAATAAAAGTTTAAAAATAATAAATTTAATCTCAAGCAGGTGTTATTTAAGCATTAGAACAATGTAAAAGAAGTCTATGTTATCCTTTAATTTTCTGTGTATCACTATTTTCTCAGTTTTAGATTTTCATTAAAAACCTAAAACGCATGGCATATATTCTATTTTAATTACCGTATTTTTTCTATTAAACGCTCCCTTTTTAAACCATTTTTGCCGGAATTTAATTTTTTTTTAATATTTTTGACTTTTCCTTAAATTTATACTATATAGTGAACTGGAATAATTTTTTATTTTTAAAAACACATTAATTTTTAGGTGCTTCATTACTTACGCTGTATTAGAAAAGACGTCTAGATTTTTTTTCAAAATTTTAAATACAGTAATTAAAAGTGAGTAAAAACAAGCTAACAGGAGAAAGGAAACAGATTCTAGCATTCCGCCAACTAATAGCTATCTGAAAAATTCTGACTAACCATAAAAATTTAAGTGTGAGTTAAGCTAGCAAATATTCAAAATATATATTCACAATATATACACTTATCCAAATTTATTTTTCGATGACAAAACTTTTTTTAAATTATTTAGTATTTTAAGTACTTAATTGGATGTGAGTGCAGCACCAAATATATCAAACTCGACGTATTAATTCTCACAGCTAATTTTCGAAATTGCATTTTTTACCTAAATCACTTCATTATTTTTATACCAGAATTATATTTAAGCTTTCTAACAAGCTTTTTTAAATTTTTACTAACAAGGGATCCGTTTGAACTTGCCTCTTAACCTAACGACTTATTCTCTTGCTATATTCTTGTGGCCTATAGTCAATATAATAAGTACGCAAAAAGTTGCGGCGGCGGACAGACAGAAAAAGTTTGAATTTGGGTTCAAGAAAACACTCAAAATCACAAAAATGCTAATTTTGGCGTCGTTAGTGCCCCAATGCTGCGTTTTTTATTTGTCAAGTGCTTAATTTGATCATTATGACCTTTATTTACTTTTCGGTTTTGCATCTAATAGGAATATTTTTTGAAGTGATCTAAAATTTTCTTTGAAATCTTAAAATAAAATTTTAATCTAAAATTTTACTGATCCATGACATGTACTACGACCTATAGACAAAAAACCAAATCTTGAAACTCAAGAAACATTTCAAAATAGACCAAAAGTTGCCGTGCTTTTTAAACAAATAATTTTCTACAGTTCAATCTTGATCCCAATTGACATTTTTTTAATCGTATGAGTTTAAGAGAGAGGTTTTTTAATTCTGAAATGTTCCCTCTCATTTCGATTTTGTTTGAGGTTTCTGCTAAAAGCATATTCGTAATCCACACGTTATTTTAAACAACTTTTATTTTTACCGTCTGCTGTTTTGATGTGTCATTTGTCACGAAATAGCCCACTAAAGTTGACCACTGCCAAAAAGTGACTCTTTCATTAAAGTGACTCCTAAACCACTATTAATCTGTTAAATACTCTGTTTACTCTGGATAAAAGGGCATATATAACTCAAAAATTCATTACAGCTGGCAAAAAATAAATTTCAGATTAAGAGAGAGCAGACAATTCTGGATAAGACTGGCGAAAAATAATGGGACAACAAAATTTTGAAGCATAATGAATGAAAGAGTTTGACTAATGTACTAATGGAGAAAGCTTAAGCTTAGGCAAATTTGAAATTCCGTTTGAGACAACAATTATTTAAATGTTAATTTTTTGTTAATCAAATGATATACAGCTGGCGCTTGCTTTTGTAAGAAAAAGGCTAAAAAATTGAGAAATTAAAGCGGAATCTCTCCTTTTATGAACTAAGTACAAAAATTTGAGTTTGCCAGACGTATTCTGACTAACGCTTGTTAATAATAAAAAATTTAAATGGTGTCTTTTCTACAATTTTATAGTTTTCAAATTATCCCAAACACATTTCTATGAACTGTATCTTTTTTTTCAGTCTTACTGACATAATAGCTATTTTATTTCAGTCTGCCACTACAATGTCTTCTGAATTATTTTCCACCGGCAAGCTAGCTTCCCAAAAGTATCCACTTTTTAGTTTAGCTAATTTTATAGGCCTTTTGCCATGGATTTACTTTCTGCCAACATTGATGCTCGATATATTTATTGTGATTGTGATAATCCGCACTTTCAAAACGCCTTTTTACAAGCTTTTGGCCTGTTCGCTTATATGGGTAATTTGTCACTTTATTTTATATAGTATTGTATGTTTGCTTTTTCAGGATGCCATCTCCTGGTTCGCCTATTACATGACTTTTAGAGGCAATAAAACTCCAGTATATTTTTCTATTTATAATTTAATCCCAGCTTTTGGATGGATACCTACTTTCTTAGTTTACATTGGTTACTACTCTTTTTACGTCCACTGGTGCTTAAGCTACTTGCTTACCGTTAATAGATTTTTGTGTTGTCTGACTCCAGACAATTATGAGAAGGTAAGCTTGGTTATTCAAAACATTAATTTTTAATGTTACTGTGTTGTTCAGCCAATATTACTAGGTGACAATTAAAATACTTTATTTTAAAGAGATTGACTGTATTTTCTAAAATATATTTGAGAAAATATATTCTAAAATATATTAGATTTCTTTAGATTTCTCACAAAAAAAGATTTTTACTCCTTAAAAGCACATTTCTCAAAACATGAAATCGCTTTCATCAGTTTATTCGACATCAAGCAATGATAATTTTACACAAACTAAAAAGGCAAACTTGATTTTAAGTGTGGTAAAGAACATTATTGATTTTCATCTTTTTCCGTGGTGTCACTTCCGGAGCTATACTTAAAACTTGTTTTATATTTTTCAAATACACAATCTTAATTAAAATACATTTAATAGTTAATTGTTTAATAAAAACCTAGAATAAAAGCTGAAATTTCAAAGACAATGCATGTTAGTCATTAGCTATCGGCTGACTGAAACGGAAATTTAAGGAAGTGATTCATTTTACTGTGAAAATACCTTCGCTTATATAAAATACTTAAAAAGGTTTTTCATAACTGCCTTCTTTGATCAACAGAGTCATTTTTACCGATAATCAAAAAAAGTTAAGATTACGAAAAATTCAAAGTCAGAATCTAAATTAGTGATAATATAAACTAAATTTTGCTGTGAAAATCTGTATCAAATTTCTAACATAAATAAAGAAAACGGTCTTTTGCATTCGAGGTCTATGAAGCAGCGCAATTTTTAGTTACTATTTTTATTGTTATCTTCGGTCTCCATTTCGTTTTCGCACCTACCCACCTATATTTTCATAGGGCTTTGGCAACAAACCACACAAGACTAAGAAGAAATTGTTTTTAGAAGATCATGGTTTTTGGGCGCAGCCATATATCCAAAATTTGTGAATACATTAACAAATATATCCAATTAAAGTTTTCTTTCGCCTCTTACTGTACTCTTTCGAGTTGTTCCAGATAACTGGAAAGAGTAAAGTACGAGACAAAAGAGAACTTCACCACTTAGTATAACTGCAGAGTGACGCACAATAGCCGTAATTTTTTATACAAATGTCAATATTGTAGATTTGGAAACGGGCATTTCCTTTTATAATACTCTTTGCTCACACCTACCCATTAATGTGCACTTGGCATGTAATCTATTTTGGTGGTTATTGTGAAAAACAACAAGACTACTACAGGATCGACAAAATTGATACTGTTGACAGCGTTAAATCAGTAATTATTTTTTCCAATCTAAAAGCCCTTTAAATAAAATTAATTTTAGCCATTTACTAGAAGCAGTTTCTATCAACTGATAGTTTCAGCGTTTTACGGCCTTACTTCAACCCCTATGAATGTCTACATACTAACTAAATTAGTGATCCGAAGAAAAAAGAGCCTGAAAATGGTTTTGAATGCAAGTAAAAAACCGATGGACGCTGAAATGAATTTGTTTATGTTCACAATAGTATTGTTTTTGTTAGCTGGAATTTTTATAGCTTGTCAGGTAGTTTAGGAATTGCTAATATGTTAATTTAATTGATGTGTGTTAAGACAATTTTCTTCTTTAAAATTCGGTCAATGTCGGATGAACAAGTTAGATTTGTGATAGGCATGCAGCTATATGCCCAAGACTTGTATGTATGTGCAGCCCCCTGGCTTCTATTTATGTTGAGTGGACCGATGAGAAAAGAAATTAAACGTTTATACAGGATTAATGCTGTAGATGTGGCGACTAATAGTTGGGATAGTCCTCAAGCCAATAAGTAATTTTGATTGGTATGAAATGATAGGTTGGATGTGATAAATAATAAAGTAGCACTTTTGAAATATTATTTACGCTACAACATTTTTAAATGCAAACAACACATAAATTTCACCAAAAATAAAATGCCTTGAAATCTAAAATGATCCTATCTCTAAATGTACCTACAGGGTAATGCAATATTTAAAAAAAAATTGCGTAAGTAGCTCCTTGTCCCAGCGATTTACCCAGGAAAATTAATGACAGTAGTTGAACTACCGAAAAGCTCTTCGATGACAAATCAATAAAGTGTACTGAAATACACACATAAAATTCAGTTTTTTTCTCATGGACAATTGAGTTTTTATTTAAAAGCTTGTTTTCGTAGCTACAGAATCCGTGTTTTCATAATTGACACTGACAGTGACACTGACATGTCAGTTTAGCGAAGCTGACATTTTTTAAAGTGGTCGTAGACATGAAAAAAGTTGTCTTTTCGCAATTCTGTAAGTGCATTAGAAAGCTGACAAATTTCTGAGGTGTTATCAGATTTTTGACTTGTCTCTGAAAAAAGGCCGGAAAAATTAAGTGTGAGTTTCATTTCTAATGTCAGTTATTAGCAAAAAAAATGTGAGTGTCAGTTTAGCCTTTTTTGCAAAACTGATATTAAAAATGAAACTGACACTTACTTTTTCCGGCTTTTTTTCAGAGACAGATCAAAAATCTGATAGCACCTTTCTCAATCAGAAATTTGTCAGCTTTCTAATGCACTTACAGAATTACGAAAAGACAACTTTTTTCATGTCTACGACCACTTTAAATAAATGTCAGCTTCGCTAAACTGACATGTCAGTGTCACTGTCAGTGTCAATTATGAAAACACGGATTCTGTAGCTACGAAAACAAGCTTTTAAATAAAAACTCAATTGTCCATGAAAAAAAACTGAATTTTATGTCCATGTCAGGATTTTCGCCGCACCCTGTAATATGAATCAATTGCAGGTGAAAAAATCAAAGCCGAAGGACCCTACCCAGCCGAAGGAGTACCAAAAAATTTCAAAATCAAAATGTTTTAACCCACCATCTTTTGCATCTTAGCTAAGAGCAAATATTTTATTTTTTAACTCAAAAATTTTCTTTTTCCTCTATAAAACTCCAGAATGCAAAACTCTAATTCTAAGTGTTTTCCAATATGTATCGCTTTTTAAAAATTCCTATTTAATTTTTTTTGTTTTACATTAATCGAAATGGAAAATGAACTTTGTACATTCGCGAAGTATAGGAACATAAGAATAAAATCGAACTGCTACAGTTGCATTGCAAGAAGGTAAGAAAAAAGGAAAAATAAATCACATTTTTCTTCAACAAACTTTTTAGCACTCAATAATTTTTAAAGTCCAAAAAAGTTTAACTTTTACTGCAAACAGATGACCTTGAGAATTTTATACTTTTTTCGCTGCTACAATAGCTAATTTATGACTGCAAAAAAGTATAAGTATATATAGTATAGCACTAAATCTAATTTTTTTAAATCTTTTCAAAATATGGCTGCATCGTGCTTGTCTGGCACTGTTAGCCTTCTTATCCTAATTTAAGTTTCACGAATCTAACCTTTGGACAATTGTTCTGTGATGGATTAGAAAATATTGGGCCATCGCTCAGTTTTGGAATTGCTCCAGTTCCTCCAGGTGTCCGTAAAAATATCTGCGCCAATAGTGGCACTTCAAGTCCTAGTGCCGACAGTTACCAATCTTACCAAAGTAGTGGAAACTATTATAACGGTCCAGGCCATAGTTGGGCATTTTTAAAAAACCACCACCGCCGCCGCCGCCACCGCCGGCGGCGCCGCCGTCACCACCGCCGCCGCCGGCGGCGCCACCGGCGGCGTAAAAATTCTGCTAAATTTCGCCACCGCCGCCACCACCGACGCCGCTACTCCGCCGCTAGCGCCGCCGCCGGCTATTGCGTTAACGTCAAAAAAAAAGTTTTATTAGTATAAGACTACAGTGAATGAACCAGTTATCTAGTTTTTCATATTTTAATAAGATGACCATTTAAGACAAGCATTGTTTTACTATTTAATAAAATTGGTCCTGTCGGAGTTTTTCTCCCTGAAGAGAGCATAGCCATAATACTAAACAGTCTTTCCACTCCTGCACTTGTAGCTGGCGTTGCTAAGATGTCGAAAGCCATCTGAGAAATCGAGGAATATGTCTAAAAATGAAGTCATATTAATAAACTCACTAAAGTTATTTGTATTTTACCTCGATTCTGGCTTTCCAAAAGTCCCATGGATTACAGGTGCCAATGAAATCATCACTATTTATTTAATTAAAAAAACGTTCTACTCGTGCAGTATCAAGTGAGCCCAGTGGCTTTTTTATCGAAAGAGTCAGTGAAAAAAGCTGTAAATGATTACCTCAAAGAACAGAATGCTGGTGCTATTAGAACAACATGGCCAAAACATTTGGAAATGAATGCTCGAGACGCAGCAACTGGTTACGTTCACGAAAGTGCTTCTTCACGTTCAATTCCCTTCACAGCTAAAGAGATAAACGGCATTGCAAAAGAAGCTGTTGATCTATATCTCAGCCAAATGCGAAAAGACTTACAAGACAAAGAAAAAATTTAGAAAATTTTTGTATTTAGTTATCTTTCATTGTTCGTTCTCAGCCATTTATTCTGACTATTTGTCCAGTTGATATTTAAAAAAAAATCTGAAATTATGACATTTGAAAATAGTGCACTTTTTGCGCAATCAAGAACACAAAGTTTTTTGCCGCTAACGCCAACACCGGCGCCTCCACTGCCGCCGCCGCCGCCGCCACCCTCATATTCGCCGCCGGCGCCACCGCCACCGCCGGCGGTGCTTTTATTTTTGCCGCCGGCGCCTGGCGGCGCCGCCGGCGGCGGCGGCAGCGGCAATCCAACTATGGTCCAGGCTACCAGGGCTATTCTGGCAATAACGGTTATGGAAGTAATAACAATGAATATTCCAACAATTATTATGGAAATGGTTTCTCTTCTTATTATGGAAAGTAGCAAATGAAAATATTTTGTTAACTTTGCACAAGCTGTTTATTGATTTTTCAATGATAAATAATTTTAATAAATATTTTATAAAGAAGTAAATGATCTCCACCCCCAATTCACTTTCTGAAACTTTAAGAGTCGTGTTTCTAGGATCTTTCTAATTTTTTTTTAACAATTAAAATTTTTTAAATAAGCATGTCACGCAATCTTTTAGGTTTCAACAGCATTTTGATTTAAAACAGAAAATTGTCAGGGCACTCCTTTCTGGCTTGTGTAGACGTCTTTTAAAAGACCATGAAACTTGATCACAGATATTTGCGAAATTCGAATTGGCGTGGTACTAACCTAATTTAATCAATAATGCTCTCAAAATATTTTTTTATGTGCATTTTGAATTTGAATTTATTGTCTTACTCAATATATGACACATCTTCGCCATAGAAAGCTGTAGAACTGTGGAAGATGCCTAATTCGTCGATCTGGCAGTGTCAAGCATCATAGGGCTCGACTAGTGGATGGTTCAATATTTGGAAGAAATTTCAAATGTGAGCAAAAAATAATTAAGACCAAATTAGGTTGGTCCCGCGTGAATTTAAATTTTGCAAGTTGCTTCGCTTAGCAAGTTGCATGGTCCTTTAAAGGGGCGTGCCCACGCTGATAAGAGGTGGTGCCCGGGAATTCAAAATTTTTTCCTAATCTTTGAACTTCTGTACGGATTTTCCAACTTGGTTTCTAACAAAACCACACCTAAAATTAAATTTTAGTCCTTGTTTTGTTAGAAATCAAGTTGGAAAATTTGTACAGAAGTTCAATGAATAGGATAAAATTTTGAATTCCCGGGCACCACCTCTTATTAGCGTGGGCATGCCCCTTTGAGGACGCCTTTTGAGATTTTTTCCTTTATTTGGAGGCCTATTTCTTAAACTTTTTATCGTCACATGTAAATTTTTTTGTAGGATGAAAGCGCTGTCAATTCTGCGTCGAACAGTATACTGTTTTTATATTCGTGTGTACCCCAAGGGACCGTCTTAGGGTGGCTGTAACCGGGGTGTCATTTGACTAAGAATAGGCCAACCTTAGCCGAAATACAGTATATTTAGGGTTGCGTATAATTGGGGTGACGTATAAACCGACGTTAAACTGTAGTCAGGATGGTTACAACAAAGAAATAGCTAGTAGATGGAAGCTATAACGCTTTATAAGCTAATTTTTTCTTCTAACTAATTAAGACACTAATTAAGACACACAAAAATTAGAAAATGTTTTGGCATGAAAAATTTTTATTTGATAAATCTTTTTATAAAAGACTAATGAAATATTTTTTTTTGCAAAAATTGAAAAAAAACTTTGTTTCTGAATATCAACTTTTTATGTGATAAAGTGTTGCTGAACATTTTTTAAAATTTTAGCGTATAAGAATCACTTAGGAAACGTGTAAACAGAATTTATTACAGTAGGGGAGGGTATATTGGCATTAGCTTTGTGCCTCAGCATCATTGCCGGCCTGATGGTGCACCATTTTCAATGGTGTCAAAGAAACAAGGCGTGCCATGCCAGTCCTAACCTTAACCCATTTAACCACCCCAACCTGACTAGACCTGAACGTAGCGCTTGAGCACGAACTCAAGCTTAAAATTGTAGTATACTTATGCTTTTAAGACTTTATTTACTCCTTTCTAATGCAAGACCGTAACACTTCGGACTGGGATCTACTTAACCCAGACAACTATTTAAACCCCACCACCCCACCAGATCTCCAGAATCTACAATTACAACCTCTTCGTCAGCAACAAGTGAGTGAAATGGAGCCCGTGCTAGAATATCGTCAGCCAGGGGAGCCTAAGCATCAATCCTTGGGGCTACAAAAAATGTGACAATTTTCTTACTTTCATTATCCAGACAGGCAACACAGCAATATTGAGCGCAGTGACCAGGGCTATCATACTGGCCGTCCATTTAGAGTTATACTCCATTCAATCATTATAATTATTATATTTTAGTGGAATGATTGTTCCTATACTGGTCTCTATTTCATATATTCTAATAATATGCATTCTTGTTGCTTGTATGCGTCATCTACCGCCGGCCAAACAAACGCAAGTGGAAGACGTTGAAAAGTAGCACAACTCAGCCCAGCTATCCCGGCAGATTTTAGCAAGTCCTTTTCATCTGTTTCAAGTTCTTTATTTTCAGATGTGTCAATTTTATATTCCTCATTCAACTCAATAGGTTCTCTTGAAAACTGAACTAGATAATGTTAGTGAATCGAGAAACCACACACTTATGTGCATAAGTTACATCAGATGACCGTCTTGTGTATTTTCTTTTCTGCCTTGAAACTTCGGGAATGATAATATCAATCGGCTCCTGAACACACAAACATGTAAAAAATCTGAGGTATTTAGATACTTACAGTTAAAGCCTGATTTAACATAATTCAGATTTCAAATTTTTTAAAATTTCAAAACAAGTTTAACAACTTATGGAGTTCAATTTTCATGCCTATTTATAAATATATAATGAGAAAATTAATTAAACAATAAATTATTCACTGTACTATCTTCCATAGTAGTAAGACGAAAGGCCATTGCCGTAGTAATTGCTGTTCTGATAGGCCTGGTGACTGGGACTAGGGCTCGGAGAGGCAGGTGCTGAACTTATGCCCCAAACATTGTGGCGCACTCCTGGTGGAGGAGCAGGCATTCCAAAACTAAGAGCAGGTCCGAAATTTTCTAATCCGTCTGAAAATAATTGTCCAAAGCACAAATTTGTAAAAATCAATAAAATAATTAGACCAACACAAGCATAGTTATAGGTAAACTTGAATTTTGTCATATTAAATGAAAGATATCAATAGTTTTGTGAAAATTTCTGGTCCAAACTGATCGCTTTTATACTCCAAAAAATATTAATTGCTGTTGGCTGCATTTGTTTTTTATTGTGGTTTTTATGTCAAGTGCTTCTAGATTTAAAGTAATAAATTGGGCTGAAAATAAAGTTTCATACCGGTTTTCACATCACCATATCATTGACCAAAAATAAAAGAGTAAACTATAACAAGTTTACTCTGAGAGACCGATTACATGACGAAGTTGATTATTTATTTACTAGGAACAACAGGCTCCCATCGGCGTCTCTGTCGTATTTTGAAATGAAAGACTGACTGAAGAATAACTTCGAGTTCGTAAAATTCAAATATTTCAAAAAGGCGGCAATTCAAACGCTTTTTTTTCCGAATATATTTCGTAATTTTCGAAGGTAAATGAAATTTGACGTAAAATGTTTCGGAGTTCCGAGTTATCTCCCAATTTTAAAGTGTGAAATATCGTCGCTAGTATTAGACATCCAATACTCAAAAGATAGAGAAAGAGTTCTAGTATGGGGCCCTGAAAAAATTAGAACGAATGATAAGACATGTCGTGGGTAACGATTGAAAAGAAAAAAACAAAAACAAAACGTGACGGACACCAAAAAAATCACTCCATCGTAATACTAAGTAGAGATTTGTCAAAAACAACACAAACTACAATGTGGTGCGACAGAAGAGACATATCTGTGCTTATTTAATGGGACTGTTACCCAAAATGTTATAGGTCTTTTTTAAGCTTTCTACAGAGTGTAACACGAATTCCTGGAGTCGTAATTCAGTTTTTTCTCCTACTTAACCCAAACATTTCTTTCACAATCTTTTATTGTTTGAAAGTTAGTAAAATAGGAAGACTCCTGGTCGTTACAGAATCTTGATATTGCATAATTCAGTGAAGTAACGGGGCTCCTAAAGTTAGGTGGTATTTTTCACGATTTTCGAAATTATCCAATTTATTCTTATGATTTTAAATCCATTGACAGGATTATCAAGGAAACTTTTTCTACAACAAAAGATAACTCTCTTGAGACACTAAAAATGAATTCATTGCCTATCTTAATCAGCAATTTTCAAATCGGTGGATTGGGTCCCAGGTCAGGGTCAGGATTGCTCAAGCGCCGGCGCTTAGCTCGGCGCTCTGCCAGCTTTAAGATAAGCGCCGGCATCACGTTATCGCCGGCGCTATATTTGTTTCGAAGATATAACTTTCTGACACGAAAAGTTGCACATTTTTCGTATCACTGTGTCACACTGTGACTTTTGAATGCTTATTGTGATATTTCAAAGAAAAAATCAGCTAAAAACTGCCGACTTTGAGATAAGCGCCGACGCATCATGAACGCCGGCGCTTATGGCTCCGGCGTTTTATCGGCGCTCCGCCAGCAAAAATTTCAGCGCCGGCGCTTAGCTCGGCGCTCCGCCGGGTAGCCGGCACTTAAACAATCCTGGTCAGGGTTCTAGGTCTGGAAAAATGTCATAATGAACAATTTAGGTCGTTTACCTTATAAATTTTCTTAAAAATAGTGAATCGTCAGGGTTCTAGGTCTGGAAAAATGTCATAATGAACAATTTAGGTCGTTTACCTTATAAATTTTCTTAAAAATAGTGAATCAAACTATTAAAATTTACGAATACCACTTAATTGGGTTACCGAAAAAAAAGGTGACCATGTCAAAGCAAGTTCATTATCCTTGCACTTTCCTATATTTTCAGTATTTATTAAAACTTTTATTATCATTTTAAAACACAGATTCAGGGCTTTCTAGCAAACAAAACAATTAAACTGTTATGTTGTACATAACTGTGTTAAAAGACAATTCTGAACTCGGGTAAAGGTAAAAAAAGTAGTGTTGAGCTCGAGATATAAAATTTCGAGAATTCTCGATTTCTCGTCTCAAAAATTTTGCTTTTCTCGTTCTCGTTTATCGCTCGACCTTTTTTTTGTCGTCGAGAATCTCGACATTTTCGAGAAATTTTTTTGAGGCAGTTGAATCAACTTAGTTGAGTAACCTGCCTTTATATATAATTGTTTTTCTTGGAACAAATATAAATTGTGACAATTTCTGGTTTGTTGCTGTATCTGCAGTGGAGATTCTCATCGTTTTACTCGTTAACCGTTTCTTACTTTAGGCTATCATGCGCAATAGCATCTGGAAGATTGATTTGTTCGAAAAGAAAAATGACTTGAAAACAGCGATCTGCAAAGTTTGTCGAGATGCCAAATCAAACAAGTCAGAATTCAGAATGAAAGATGCCAGTGTCGCAGGTCTCATCCACCATCTCAAGCAACACAATGACTACAAGAAGAAGTTCGACAACCTAGAGAACAGACAGGGAGAAGCCGTAGTTATGGATCGTTTCATTTTGCGTCGATCTGGTTTGTCTTTTTGTGTACTTTTGTTAAACTATAATACTATATTGCTTTTCCCCTATATGCCCCCCATTAGCACATTCCATTTTGTTGTGTTCGCTCATCGGAATAGCCGATAGCGAAATCCCCGCCTTTTCCCAACAACGATTAAGTTGGTTTCGATCACTCTGATCAGTCTTGCAAAACTTTGTATTTTGATTGTTTTTCGCTATATAAAATATTCTATCTTATTTTATTCTAGCACAATCTATTTGACGGTTCTAATACCGATTATTGAACCTCGTCACTACGACTCCAGGAATTCGTGTTACACCCGGTACATCATTAAATTAAGCCTTTTTGATGGACTGTTTAAAGGACCATTGCCGTTGCCGACAATGAGAATTTTACACGTTTGAATGCGCAGACTACTTTTTTAATCCGATAATTTTTGCCACAATTTTGAACGTCTTATTGTTTTAGAAATGAAGTTAATTAGGCTAAAATAGCAAGTTACTAGTTAGAGTGGTGGTAAAGTAGCGGTATTCGGTAAATTTTGTTAATGGGTTCGATTCCCAGTGCCGGCTCTGCTTTTTTGTTAGTTTACTGAAAAATAATTCTGAATATTTTTGGAATAAAAATGGGCAAATCTTTTTTTGTCACATATTCACTTTTTTTTTGTACCAGATTCACTTTTTTCTGTCACAGATTTCCTCATGTCTGTCACAGATTTTTCTCGCATGGGTTATTGTTGTGATTCTCAAGCTTTATCATCTATTTATGCTTGGTTTGCGTATATTTTTAATTCTCATAGAATTCTTAATTCATTATGGCCCATATCTAACCTCAGTGGACTAGATTCAACCTTAGAAGTCCACATCCAACCTCAGTATCTTAGATCCTTCCTAGATCGTGTAATTTTTGTGCTTTAGCATCTATTTATGGTGTTTAGGTCAACTAGAGTTGAGCCGTAATTACAATCGATTGGGCTAAGATCGGCCTATTTTCTGTGATGTGACCCTCCAGTTATACACCATCCCGGTTATACGCTACTCTAAGGTCGATTCTTGGAGTAGCGTATAACCGAGGTTCGACTAACAGAAACAAAAGCTTATTGAGGAACCAGACCAAATTTATTTCTAACAAAACGATAACAACATTCAAATATTGACTACACCACTCAGATCATCATCGTGGTCCAGACCAACCAAATGCTTCAGTTCGTCCACTCCGCTACCGATCAGACCATCCACTTCTCCGATTCCATCTCCAACTGCATTGGCGTCACCTTTGAACATTTGGCAAGATCATCTAATACACCTCGTCTTTCACGCTTTAAAACACTTCGCTTTTTACCGCTCAAATAACCTTGGTCAGCATCGTCTGCCTGAATTTGCTGTATTTGTACACAAAATGAGCTTAAAATGTGAGTAAAAGTTACCTGAGCGGCTGTGTTTGCATTTATCTAGAATTTCTACAAGAAGTTAAATAATCTAGCTGAAAGATATGTGGCCAAAAAGACATTGGTCAGAGTAGGCACCACTTTCTAGCTCGTAAAACGCCTTTACAAACCGTTCCATACTATCCTCGCTCACTATCTTGTCATCAATATCAGTTGGTTGAGTGAGAAGTTGTGCAGAAGCCTCTCTCTTTTTTCAGTATCTTCCAGTAGGCTAAAAAAGAGTAAAGTAGGAATTAAAAAACTTAGTTAGACATCCGAAAAATGGTGTCTTTAAGGCTATTAAAAGAGACTTTTAAAAATAAATTATTTCAAACTCAAAACAAAATTTAAGAGGGAGGTTGATGATGAAGTGTTTGATGATCGCACCTTCATTATTTCTAAACTAAAAGTTTTCTGTCATAATTTTAGATATTCTTTTTTTAATCGCCTATATAACAAAATTAAAAAACTCAAATTCAACCTTGAGAACTAAACACTAAATAAAGCGGTAGTTTTAAAATTTTTTGTCGGTGAAAGTTTAGTAACTTCTCACATCAAAAACACTTGAAAATTGTTTAGAAAACTACATAACCTTACGCATAAAAGTGACATAAAGACAGTTTTGAAAATGTATTTTTTAAATTTTACATTTTGCTTTTTATATAGAGCAGTATAAAAATTTAATTAGATCACAATTTTCTGTAAAAAGCAATGTCTGACATTGAAAGCTGCTTTCACAATGAATCTGAGACGATCTTTTGTGTGTACTTTTTTCTTTATTGAGACGAAATATTGTAGCTAAGATGCAGGGCTTCAAAATAAGTTATTAATAAGCTACACCTGATTTTAAAAGTTTGGATAAAAGTGCAAAGGTTAGCAATTAGTGACACTCAGTTCTCGGCCTACTGTCAGATTGAGCCAACCTTTGCATTTTTATCCAAAATTTTTTAAATCCGATGTAGCTTATGAATAACTTATTTTAAAGCCCTGCATCTTAGCTACAATATTTCGCCTCAATAAAGAAAAAAGTACAGGCGAAAGTAAGCGAAGTCTAGGACTGAGTCCCGGACTCATTGTGAAAGAAGCTTTAATGTTTATTATAAAAATTGTTGTATGAAAATTTACATCGAATAAAGTAATATGGATCATATGCATCGTAAACTGAAAAAATAAGTTGCATTATTAAAAATCGCAACTTACAGTATGAATCATGGCACAAAACACTTGAAAGTGCTACACTTAGCAGCACTGCCATCAAGCACTGTTGACCTTAAAAGAAGTCCATTGCTGATAGAAAACTATATAGAAACTTGTATTACCAAGAGTTGAAACCATTGGAGCTTATGTTACTAAGAATCACAACTTGATAGCTGCTGTTTGAAAACTTGAAAAACAACAAAAAAAACTTGCTTTATATACATGTTTTAGGCTTAGCTGTGTTGTTTTTATCCGTAGAAACCCATAAATAACTCCCTACTATTACCTTTTGTGCTTACCAAGAAGCTTAAAATTTAGGTCTTTGGATTGGCTCAATCAAGAGAACTTCGAGGTGGCATTGCCCAAGGCGGCGTAAATGATGGTCCCAAGCTTAATGCTATTTTGTTGGTTGACAGGCTGGAAAAATATCGTCAAGACGGAGATGGTATCTTTTAACGCAAAGTGCCAGAGAAATTTATAAATTTTGCAGTTGCCTTTAAAAATACCTGTCGGGGAGCAAACGTTGACAACACTGCAGCAACGACAAAGAGATTTGCAAGAGCACAGAGGAAGAAATACCCCTTAATACGCTGTACGGAGAGCTAAGTGATCCAAAGCACAAAAAGTTTGTCCTCACTCGTCGAGCAGAATCGGACAAGCAAAACTTTTGCGATGAAAAGTTGATCAGATTTGCAGGTTAATTTAACTGCAAATTTAAGAAACTGAGAGATTGAATTTAGATGAAAATATTGCAGCGTTCGGATCGGACGCCCAAATTCGTTTTTTAATTAAGGTGCGACTACTGGCTTGCAGACGGGACTTTTAAATTCAGTCCATATGGTATAATTTTAAACCATATAAGAAACTCAAAGATTGAAGGTTTTTAATATCCAGGTACCTATCAAATATATCGATTGTTCAGTATGACTGTTGACAGCAGTGGTAAATATTTCTCCGTTCCAGCAGTCACTACGCTACTGAGAAACAAGTCAATAGACACGTATGAAAAGCTTTGGAATCACGGTACCATTTTAATGCACGCATGCCTTCAACTTTAATGGTTTAGTTTTTTCCTCGTGCCACAAGATGATTGAAGAAGAAGGTTTGGAGTTCAAACCAAAGCATGCTTTATTCGATTGTGAGAAGGCTGCATGGAAGACGTTCAAAAGCGTGCGAAAAACCCAAGGAGGTGTCGTCGTAGCACCTCATATGTGTACATTCCATGTCTGACAAGCGAGTTACAGACAGTGCAGGGAATTTTCAATTTTCTCGTCCTCGTCACGTACTTCGTACCAAAAATTTTCGGGCCTCGTACTTCGTACTCGTCCTCGTACCGACTTTTTAAAATCGCACCTACTCGTCTTCGTCCTCGTCTTTTTCTCGTCCTTTGTCTTTTTACTCGTACTTTGCTCGTACTTTGTTTTAGAAAATAAAAAAGAGTAATTTTTATTGAAAAGTGATACATTTTTGAACTAAATGCTTATATATTTTTGTTGAATGATAACAGAACACGACTTCTTATCCGCTTGTAATAGGCTTGGCAACGGGACGGGAATCCCACAATCCCGATCCCGAAAATTTTGAAAATCCCGATCCCGAATCCCGCCGGTCCAAAATCCAAATCCCAAATCCCGATCCCGAAAATTTCGAAAATCCCAATCCCGAATCCCGCCGGAACACAATCTGCCAAGCCTATGTTAACTTTACTTATTGATCGGAATTGTGTGTTAAAATAAATTCTTTGAAATATTTAATCGAATAAATTCATTAGCGGAAAATTCCGATCGGGATCCCGACATTTTTGAGAATCCCGATCCCGATCCCGAAAATTTTGAAAATCCCGATCCCGAATCCCGCCGGTCCAAAATCCAAATCCCAAATCCCGATCCCGAAAATTTCGAAAATCCCAATTCCGAATCCCGCCGGAACACAAACACCAAGCCGGAACACCAAGCCTAGCTTGTAACCACTACTGGTTTTATGACCAGAACTCTGCAACGTGAGCTGGCTGAACATTCTTTCAACAGGAGATGCTGTCATGCTGACTGCCAAAATTGACGATGAAACTCGGTAAAGAGTAGGAAATCTCTGCAAAGAATAATTTATCTGGAATTATTGCAAATTAACACTCACTTTTTTTCATTTCACTATTTTGTTTTAATGTCAGATTCAAAAGCTCAATCTTGTGGAAACCTATGGTGAAAATGAAGATTGTGCGAGTGTCGTTCGTATGATGGGTTCATTGCAACATATCCGAAGAGAGTTATGGCCACAATGTGTTAGCTTGATTTCGAAATACGTAGATGAACACTTTGAAGGTGAAACAAAAATGGCCATGCACTCTTTCATCGCCTATTTCAAGTATGTTTTGCGTTGTATATGACTTAAGTTACCTAAAATCTTAAAACTGCAGAAAACAGTGGCTAAGTCTAAAAAATTTCTTTTCTCTCTGCTCTCTTCCTCAAAATGCGCCTCACACGACTAACAATTGCGAAGCTTACCACTCTAAACAAAGAGTTATGTTCAAGCAAAAAATGAGGCTCGGTAGCTGGTTAGCCGGTTCGCTTTTTCATGATTTTTTATTTTGTCAAGTATCATTTTTTTAGAATTGTGCAAAATTATGAAGTTCGGATGTGTGAACGTTTCGAAAAAGGCATGTCATTAATTTTTTGACTCATTCTAAATAAAAATGGATGCTTGAATTTCAAATTGCAACACACAAACCATTTTTAGGACACTTTGTAAACCAACGCTTTTCGGCAAACTACATCAAATCTTCTCAGATAATCAACAAAGCGAGAATGACAATTGAAGAAGCAAATGTAACAATAACAGATAGTGAGTCCCATTTCGTAGAGCCAGGCGATGAAACTCTTCTACTTGCCATGCGTAAAATTGGCAAAGCAATTAGCGCTTATATTCCGACATCAAAGTCAGTAACTTTTATAAAGTAGATTCTACAATCTTCAACTTAGGAAGCAAAAGATAGGTGAAAATGGAATCGAAGTGTTTTCGACCTCAGATGAAAAAGATGAGGATAACAGTGTAGTCGTCTCCATCACTCCAGAAGTAAAAATTAGCCACAAACGCGAGCTTTTACCACTCCAAAATGTAAAAATTATGTAATATACCAAAAATAATAAGTATAAAATTAAGGCCCAAGGTGGTTTTGATGACGTGAATCCTCCTGAGTTAAAGAAAGAACGCCAGGGGATATTCGACTCTGTGGTAGAAGATAAAGCTTTAGCAGTTCCAAATGTGAGTTTTAAAAATATTGATGTTGTTTAAAAGAAAGGATTTTAGGCCCTAGAAGACATTATGGACGAGCCGAAATTTTTTCTCCGCAATGGTATTACAGACATCGTGAATGAGCCAGAAATCGTTCTTTTCCACAAGCCGCATATTCCTCGCTTGATAAACTATGTGCCTCTAACAACAGAGATGAAAGAAGGTATATGCGATCGGTTTTCGTTGCCTTTCATTTTCAACCGGAACACACCCTATGGACGAGGAAATCAGTTTCGTTGCCACTTGGGAAAACCTCAGAATCTTTCGAAAATTTCTGCAGATGGCAATTGCTATTTTAGGTGCGTTTTTCTTAGTGTATTTTATTTTGTATAATCGTTTGATGCATATTATTTAAGAGCACTCAGTCTTTGTCTGACTGGTAATGAAAAAAACCATCCTAGCATTCGGAAGATACTTATGAACTTTATCGAAAGTTCTAAAAACCGTCTTATTCGTAATGCTTTTTATATAGCTGAGGAAATTATGACAAGTGTATTTTGGATCAAATTTATGAATCAAGCACTGTAAAGCCAAATGTCCGAATTGTTCAAATATGCTCGTTTTCCATTAGATTTTATTGCCGCCTCGATCTGTTTTAACATCAATTTGCTTGTGTACAACAACCACAAGGAGTGGGAAGTGTACAAACCAAACGACACCATTTGCCAGCCGGTTTGTCTTCAAAAAAATATTCTTAAATATCCGCAAGTTTCCAGATGCTCAACATCCCGAATCCAGATATGTCAACAATCGCTTTGTCTTACGACAAGCCCTGGTACTGTATGATTAGGATGGAATCAAAGAATTAACATTTTCCGATACATCTTCCTTCCAATATTTTTGAAAAGCATGCTCACCATGCTTCCTTTTTCGCCAGTGAGTTTCTATTTCGAATACAGCCCTATGTTTATTTTAAAAAAATCAAGAAAATACAATTGAAATAGTTGGAAGGGTGAGCGAACACCGCGTAAATTATAAATTAAAAAAAAAAGCGTGTTATATGTGGATCTGAACTTTTTTGCACACACTCTAAATACGTCCACTATGAAGATTCCAAACTTTTGTAAAGAAAGGTATTTGATTCGTACGCGGATTCAAACCTATATAGTAACAAATGGAACCGCCATAAATACCACATAAATAACCCCCTATAAATAACCCGGGTTATTTATGGGGGTTATTTATGACCCATAGTCGTTTTTATCAAATCTTTTTTCTTAAGAAAGTTTGTTGGTTTAAGCATTTGTGAGACAAAAAGAAATAGATGAGATTCTATAGTAGCGCCAATGTTTTGAATATTAAAGTTTCAGTTCTTCGATTCATTGTTTCGAAAAAATTGTACACAATGCGCCCAAAAACATATCTAGCAATTGTTTAGATTTTGAAATTTTCGCTAATAATATGAGGGTCTTAATGTTATCGAGCGGGAAAAAGTGTTTTCTCATATTATCCAAAATTTAGCTTATTTGCGACTTTTATACGTTGTTTTCTGCTTTTGTTTAAAACCTTACTGGGAAAATGTGGCGACGAGATATTTCGGTAAGGCCAATGTCCTAGATCATTGTTTGGTAGGGTGCGAAAATTAAAAAAAAAGCTTTTTTTCACAATGGCTTATAGACCGCGATTCTGCCCCAAAATGACCAAAGAGTATGTATTCTCTAAGACAAAAGAGGCAAAACGCGAGCCAAAGAACGCAAGTTACTTTTTTTTTTGAGGAGAAATGGAAGTCAAGTTTCTGTCAAATGATGGTCTAGGACATTGGCCCTGCCGGAATATCTCGTCACCACAGGTTCCCGTTTTAATAACATTTTTTGTTAGAGAAAAGCTGCAACTGAGTCTTGCATAGACCCGAATATTCTCGGCTTGGTAAGACACACATTTTTCTGAGTTCGGCACAGCTCGACCCGGACCGCCCCATACAGAACAGTGTCAGACATATTAGGCAAATCAATGGATAAACAAAATGGAACTTCTGTGCAATGGATTTTTGTAATGTCGTCTTCTAACACAGTCTAACACAAACAGAAAAGGTGGCCACAAAAAAGGCTTACGTGACTCTTTTTCGCCAATTAGCCCAACTTAAACACCCTATTGTCTGTTGCCGTTGATAGAAAGTATCTTGAGAGCAAGCTTGTCCAGAAACTCAAGATTGAATTACCAATTGGTTCGGCTCTAAGAGTGTTAACTAGTGAGAAATTGAGAAACTGCCAGTGCAATGTCATTGGCAATGGTGAAAATTTTATTACAGTCAACCCTCGATAAACCGGCACCCCTAGGGACCGGCCTTAGGGTGCTGGTTTATTGAGGGTGTCGGTTTAACGAGGGTAAACTTTGTCTAAGTTCTCTGTCGGCAAGCCAAATTAGGATTTTTCACAGTGCCGGTTTATCAAGGGTGTAGGTTTATCGGGGTGACGGTTTATTGAGAGTTGACTGTATTGACTAATTAGAATAAATTTTTTACGTAAAATTTAATTTTTAATAATACGACAGAAGTGATTTAACAATCTAATAATAGTCTTATTGAAAGTTTTTTATCCGAAAGATTTTTTTATGAAAATATTTTTGTTCCATTTTATTTATTTTTCAGAAGTTCATGAGCAGAACAACTAAGGTCATCAATAAAACAGTGAAATTTGTAAGATTTACCGAATTACAGCTTGAATGTAACATTTCCTTTGACATCACTTCGAAATTAAAAAAAGTTTTGGGATAAGGTTCATCTCTTAAACTATAATGCCACCATTCCGGCACAAACGCATCAAAACCATGCTGATCCATCACACTCTTTAAGTAAGCTCTCATTTCTTTTTGCTGATCAGTAATTAGAGTAGTATTATGGTAAGAAGAATCATCGAACAAATCAAAACTACCGCCCACATCTACGCTGCCATCATCTAACCATACTATTTTGCTACCATCCATTAAAATTTGCTGCACAGGCTGCACTTCTTTGACATCTTTGCCTAGCTTAATAATGGTCAGGTCTAAAGTACTACCTCGGCTGTGTCCAGAAGTTGGAGTAAAATATATACTGGATATTTCAGGGTTCTTTAAGTCTTGGTTAGGGTAATAATCCGACTTTTGAGACTGGTCACTAGAGTTTTTAAGCCATTCGAAGAAGTAGTCCACAGTGCGTTGGGGTCTGTAAGCATCATAGATAAGCAGAGAATACCCGCTAGCGTTTAGTGTGAGCTGGACTTTAAACAAAGCTTCGGCGGCTTTTCTGGTCAGCATAGCACTAGCGTTAATAGAATATCCAGGCAGAAGATGTCCGATAAAGTTTTCGTTGGTATTATAGCGTAAATTCTGTTTGATACTTGGAATAATGTCATCAATAAACACAAAATCATCTGGAATAGTACTTTGAGTACTCATGCTTAAAAGGTTGAAAATAATAAAAATTATTAATAAACCAAAATTCAATATTTTATACATCAGAAGTGTGAGTAGTTTTTAAAATCAAGGAACACTTTTTTGATTAATACGAGAAAAGTAAAATCAAAAATTGTGTATTATTGTTTTTCCGCTAAGTTATGTTTGCAGAAAGAGATAGGAGATTGTTTGCTTTATTACTCTCTGAGTTTTCTTTTTCGAAAAATGGTTTAGTTGGTCTGGTGGTTTGTTGATTAACAATTTTTAAGTGCATTGACTTTTCTAAAGACATTAAAAATAAATATGAATACTTCTGACTTAACCAATATTGCAGCGGGAAAAAATGTTCCCCCTTTACTATAGCGCCAGATTCTGTCTGTTGTCTGTTGTCTGTGGGTCACACTTAATTGTTAGGGGTGTTCCGCTTTTCACATCGATCATCTGATTACACCATTCGACGCGGCATGGTCGATTTACTTGAGTGAAAAAAATGCGAAAAGTTGGGGTAGACCGTCTCAAAAAAAGTTATGGCCACTTAAAAGTTCCCAAAAACCACAAGGGGGACCAAGGCATTTTGGGTGTTTTTTGGATTGCCTTGGGGGACCAAGGCATGGTCACAGGTTCAAATCCTGGTGGTAGCATACATCATTTTAGTAACGTGTGTTTCCCACGCAGGTCCTCGGCGCCTACGAATAGCCACTATATGGCCATTGTTGTCGTCGTCGTCGTTAGTCACAAAAAATGTTTGGGGTGTTCCGCCATTCATATGGTTGAAATTTTTGCACCAATCGACGCGGAATGGTCGATTTACTTTCATGAAAAACTCCCAAAAGTTGGGTGTGTCTGAGCCAAACAAAAATTATGGCCACTTGAAAGTGGCCAAAAACTAGAGATGGAGGATGGCCTATTCCGGGACGGGACGGGACAAAATTTTTAGCAAAATTTTTCGGGACGGGACACCGGGACGGGACAACCTACAAATCTGTTCCGGGACGGGAATCCGGGACGGGACAAGGGTCAAATTTTCAAATAAATGAGGGTCAGTCAAGGGTCAAATAAATATGGAAACCGAAAAATTTTCCCGGGACGGGACACCGGGACGGGACAAGGGTCAAATTTTTTTCGGTCGGGATACCGGGACGGGACAATCGCATGAAACTCCACCGGTCGGGACGGGAATGTCCCGTCCCGTCCCGCCTCCATCTCTACCAAAAACCACAGGAGGGACCAAGGCATTTTGGTGTGATTTTTGAATTGCCTTGGGGGACCAAGGCAAGGTTCCAGGTTCAAATACTGGTGGTAACATGCATAATTATTTTGTCTCGAAAAGAATAGTTAGTGTAAGTAGGTGGTCAGGTAGGGTACCCTGGTAGTTGTAACCACCTCTATAGTACTTAACACGCCCAGGCCCGCCGGTGAGACCGGCTGGTTCTGGCGCAGAATTTAATGCTGAATCTGATTTACTTTTTGACTTTAGGAAAAAAGCGTGAAAAAGTGGGTCAAAAGAGCGATTTTTAAAATTTACTCATTTTTTCGACACAAAAAATTAAATAGCTCATAATTTCGAAATTTTACAATGACATATAAAAACTAAAAAAATACGTTAGATAGAGAAATGACAGGGCTACATTTTATTATATAATTTGCTTTTACGAACTTGCACTTTTACTTGTGCGAAAATGCAAATAACTCAAAGTTGGGTAAAAATGACCCCATTTTGGAGACTCCAATTTTACAAAAGTTTCACAAACACATGTAGGCGATTTTAGGCTCATTGTGTAGCCCTAAGAGAGTACTATCAAATGCAAAAAAAATCTCATTGAAATGTTGCAAGGGAAGGATTCTGCAGGAAAAACAAAATTCTGCAGGAAAAACAAAATTCTGCATTTTTTGACATTTTTATAAATGATCACAAACAAACACATCAGTCATGGCGTCTTTTGACTGGATTACAACATAGTATACATAGCCCATTGTCTTCCTTCGCACGGTGATTTGCACACATCTTATTCGTACAGTTTCGGCATGCTCCTTGCTTGCAAAAGTCTTACAACGCAATTAATTAGGAGCAATTATTCTTTTCATTCATCTTTCCAGGAGTTGTTGCCATGTAAGTGGTTACAAATGTGTGTATTTGGTAATGCTTGTGAATTTAGGATCATAGAGCACACAAATATTGAGTTGCTCAATCTCAAGAGGCGTTTTAAAGGTCGCCAATATGAAGAGGCTTTATTCAACCCAACTAACGAGGTTGAAATCAAAGGGGTATGTGACTCTTTGTTCACCTTTGTTAGTATTGTTGATTTATTTTAGCTTATGGGACTTTGGATAAGTCTTGGCATGAATGGTCTCCACAAGGTACCAGTGAAAGCAATTTTCTCCACCCAACCTGGCACATCATCACAACACGCTCAGCAGACATTCTCACGTAATAGGTACCAAATGCTTTTGCGAGCATTGCGCTTTGATGACAAATCCACGCGTCCTAAAGATTCAAGTGGAAAAAACTTGGATAAGCTCCGTACCATTCGTGAGGTTTTCTTTGGAATTATTACATGTACACATGTTAACAAAATACATTTCTTAGGTATTCGAAAGAGTTATGGAAAACTGCCGAGAGCAGTGAATTCATCACAGTGGACGAATCACTTGTTGACTTTCGAGGACGTTGCTCTTTTCGAATGTATATTCCAACAAAAGCTGCTAAATTTTTAATCAAAATCTGGAGCTGTGTAAGGAGGAAACCCTGATGAAGCTTCAAGTCCAACAGTGTAAATCAGTGCTGCTTTATTCGACCTTTCACCACGAAGCTGCTTATGATCCAAAAGCAGAGAAGCCTCTCGTTGTTGCCGACTACCACAAGACAAAATGTGGAGTGGATCAATTCGACGAAATCAAAAACAACAAAAGTTGAACAACGCAGATGAAGAAACTCGCCGTACATTTTTTTACAACCTAAGCAAACAGCTTCGAGAGGGACAGCAAGAGGAAAGGCGACGATCGGACAGCTATTTGAATAAAGGAATACAAAAGATGGCCAATATTGCTTAACACTTACAAAAAAAAGTGGTTGGAGAAGCCAAATGAATATCCCACTTGTGCTCAATTGGACAGCATTCCTTCAAAAGTGAAAGAGTAGATGAATGCCAGGTAAATAATATTCGCGTCCATCTTCAGTTATTTAGTCATTTTAGAAATGCAACAAAAAGGTTTGTCCAACCCACATCGCTACATCTATAATCTGTACAAGCTGCGCGTCTGCCTCTCCTGAAAGAAAAAAGGTCATACCGACAGAGATGACGCCACCCAGACCTACTACAAGAAGACAAATCCAGGAGCTGGAAGAACACGGTGGACGATGCTATTTATGCCAAGTTGGCCACAAGAAGACGGTGTATTCTACATGCCGAAACTGTACGAATAATATGTGTGCAAATCACCGTGCGAAGGAAGACAATGGGCTATGTATACTATGTTGTAATCCAGTCAAAAAACGCCATGACTGATGTGTTTGTTTGTGATCATTTATAAAAATGTCAAAAAATGCAGAATTTTGTTTTTCCTGCAGAATCCTTCCCTTGCAACATTTCAATGAGATTTTTTTTGCATTTGATAGTACTCTCTTAGGGCTACACAATGAGCCTAAAATCGCCTACATGTGTTTGTGAAACTTTTGTAAAATTGGAGTCTCCAAAATGGGGTCATTTTTACCCAACTTTGAGTTATTTGCATTTTCGCACAAGTAAAAGTGCAAGTTCGTAAAAGCAAATTATATAATAAAATGTAGCCCTGTCATTTCTCTATCTAACGTATTTTTTAGTTTTTATATGTCATTGTAAAATTTCGAAATTATGAGCTATTTAATTTTTTGTGTCGAAAAAATGAGTGAATTTTAAGAATCGCTATTTTGACCCACTTTTTCACGCTTTTTGCCTAAAGTCAAAAAGTAAATCGGATTCAGCATTAAAATTCTGCGCCAGAACCAGCCGGTCTCACCGGAGGGCCTGGGCGTGTTAAACCACCTGGATACCCAAACCACGTATATAAGGGCCAAACCACACGCGGGTACCCGAACCACTTATATGTGGCCCAAACCACCAGCGGGTACCCCGAAACACGTGGATACACCCGAACCACCACCGAGTACTCAAACACGTGGATACACCCGAACCACCAACGGGTACCCCGAAATTCGTGGATAATCCCGAATCACCACCGGGTACCCGAACCATGTGGATACTCCCGAAATACCGGCGATTACCCGATATACCAGCGTGAACCGCGATTCACGTAAATTTCTGTTATGATTTTCAAAACCCAACGAACTGCTCACCCTTAGTAGTTGTGTTGATAGTTGTAGTTGAAAGTTGTATTGAATGATGTTCTTTAAATTGCCGTACTGTTTGACGATGTCTATAGCTACCTGTACGTGTTGCTTTGCTTGCCGGTTTGAAAATTGTTTTTATGGGGCTTTTGTTAGCTAATAATTTAAGTGCGTTCTGGTCCAGAAGTAATGGGTGGTTCTGATCCGCTCGGATAAACAATTCTGATTATGATTGAAGGAGTTCAGCTAAGTGCTTGCCCGCTTTTCACATAAACTTTTATCGTATTGGTGTACTTTTAAAAGAGGTAAATTCACGTTTTAGATACCGATGGGCAGAACGTTGAGCCAGCAGTCTGAAGTGACGCAGCAAATCGCACCTTCAGAGGATCAGAAATATTTGACGTTGACCAAACCAGTCGACTTCCACTAGGACGAAAGCACCAAGTTTTTTAGATTTTAAGTGTTAAAATTTATTTCAGGATTAAATTCGAATCTGCTGTCATATTTTTTGCATGTATCACCGTTTGCTTTCGTTATTATTGTTGGTTTTGTTCGCGATAAAGTTCCGTATTTATTCACATTTTGTGTTTGTCGTTGCAACTTTATAAGTGCTAATTTTTAGCTCACAAAGAAGGTACCCTGACCACGGTAGTATACTTGACGATGGCTGAGGTAATCGTCGAGTATACCACCATGGTCAGTACCCCTTCCTTGTGAGCCACATGAGTATCTACTTGGTAAGTTTGGATGCACGGTCAGCAATGGTGTTTGAATGAGCTGAACTTGTAGTGATATTCTCCAACCTTAGCCGACCGAAGTCGTGTTTGCTCGTTTAGGTGTCCATAACCTGGAATTTTTTTCAGTGATCACAATCACCTAAATTTAAGATATGTCTCGTAACTTACGGATCTAAGATTTTTATTTGGTTTTGACTATGATAAAAATTCAACTTGTTGACACCCAAGTAAACCAACAGGACATCTAAAAGGTCCGGGCAAGTTAAGGTGGATTAAGACCACTGAATGTGAAAGGAAGCTATTGTGGGTGGATTTGTACTATTAAAGATAGTTCAAGGCAACTGCTGTATCTGAACTTTTCAGTGTAAATCAAGCGTATTAAAGGTGTTTTAGGAAACATTGAGAATGAGTTACTACCATTAAAGGTATTTTAAGAACATTGAAAATATTTAAAGGCGAGTGAGGATGGAACGAGAGTGAATGTCCAGCCGTTAAATGTCCTATACCAGAAAAAGGACTTTAAAAAAATAAAGAAAGTTACGACGTGACCGAACGACATGACCGTAACAAAATTTAAAATGAATTTAAAAATTTAAAAAGCTTGGCGTTCTGTTAAGATGTTTCTCGGATTTTTGGACGTTTGTTCAAAAAGCCGGGAAACGACTACGGGAAACGACTACGACCAACTATATTACTTCAGGACATTCTGTTTTTCTAGAGATTAGTTCATGTTTAATGCTACTCGTCTCTAAATTTTTCGTCGCTGGTCAAAATTATTTGTTATGCTTACGATTTTTCAAATACGATTATGTTATCGCTAATGTTTTTCATGTCAAATTTATAATTTGACATGAACTAAAACAAAAGCACGATTTTTAATTCTAAAAAGACTTCAAAATGAAATAAATATTTTTAAAAAAGAGAAGTCAAGATGGGCAAATTTTCTTTTAAAATAAATGCTGAATGTGTGTAGAAGTCCTCACAGCTTGATTTTGACAGCGACAACATCTTCCACAAGCCTGCATGCATATATAAATTTTGGGTGCTGCATGCTTAAAATCAATCGATATGAACTCACAAGCACATCAATACATACAGCTGCCACTGCTGCTCAGGGATGCTGTCTTAAAGCTTTCATCATAAGTTTTCTGTTGATATTTAGTTCAAAAATATTGTTTTATTTAAGAGTATAAAATTTTTAAATTTAAATTTTTTTAATTAATATATTCATTAATTTGCAGAGTTTTATGTATTTTTTAACGGGTGACAAATAAGTTCCCGGCGGATTTTTAAACCCTTATATTTTATCAATTTGGATCATATCTCTTATCTTTTGATACCATTCTGTAGCCCTAAATCTCCTCTTTGATTTGGTATATCATTTGCCCAAAAAAAGTTATCCAAAATGGCTGAGTTCAACCAAAACGATTGAGCAGCATTTCCCCGACTTCATCAAGCTTGATTCCCATTGGGGTGACAATGCAGCCATCAAAGGTGACTGGGCGCCCAATTTTCCAGACTTAAACGTGATGGACTACTTCGGATGGCCATATCTGCAGTCGAAAGCCTGCTCTAAGCCTCACAAAGCAATCGCTGCCCTGAAGGCTTCGCTGGTAAAAGAATGGGACGCCATTCAACAAGAAATGATTCAGAAGGCAATTAATGATTTCCCAAAAAGATTGAAAAAATGTATTGATGTCAATGGTGGTCATTTTGTTGAGTGAAATAAATGTGTGATATGTCATTCGAAAGAGCAGTTTTAGGGCTTTAAAATGGTAATAAGCTTTTAAGGATATGATCCAAAAATTGATAAAATATAAGGGTTTAAAAATCCGCCGGGAACTTATTTGTCACCCGTTAAATGAGTGTAAAATATTGGGTTGGTCCATGAGTTCGCAGGTGGTTATAGACAATAGTTAACATTTTCCTATGGCTTTCAAACTTGTAAATTTATCTACATAGACAGCTCAATAACCGATGGATTTTACTATGAAAATCTTATTAAGGCATTAATGCAAAATTGTTTGATGGGTTTCAAAATCAAAATTTTTGTGCAGGAAAATTATGATTTTGTAACCCATCAAACAATATCGATCCAGTTCTTCGAACGATTTTGCATTAAGAATCATCTTGAAACCAGAAAAAGCAGAAATGTTTATTTTTTCTAACAAAGCTTTGCCATTGATGAATTAATGATATTAGTGATATTAGAAAATAAGCCAATAAAAAATTTCTGAAAGTGTATTTGTAGTCATAGAGCAATTAATGTGTGTGATTTGTAGTAAAAAGCGAAACATGAAAGAATCCCGAAATTTGAACGGGATCCCGACATGATCCCAAAAATGTTTAGCAAAAATCCAAACATGGCTGAAAATTCCGTCCTTAAATCCCGCCCGAACGCAGATGTTTTTAATTGTTGGTAGCATTCGCTGTAGAGAGACTCTACACAAACTTGCACGCAATAAACTGGCCTGGTTTTGAAATAAAGGTTTTTTTCTTATATTTGTTGAATTTAAATAAATCGGAACTTTTCAGAATATTCTTCAACAGAAAAATGGCTTCGATTGCGGAGTGTTCCTTTGCCAATATGCGATTTGTGTGTCTGAAGTCAAGCAGTTCAATTTCTCGCAAGACGAAAAGCGAGAATCCGGAAAGAGTTGGAAAGAATCCGAAAGAAGATATTTAAAGAGATTAAATTTGGAAAATTATTGTAAATCTGTTATTGGTTTTGATTGTTCGGTTTCTGTTATAAAAGTTTGCTGATTAAACTTGTGTCTGATTATTAGTTCACATAATCAAAATTTCGCTAAATAAAACTTTGTCTAAAACCTTGTCAAAATTTCGGATTCTAGAGGTGGATAGCCATTTAGAAGAGTTACCAGGTGGCTCCCATACCCACCCTGAGGCTTACTGGTTCTCTAAAAACCAGTTTATGACTATTATTCAAGGAAAAATAATGTCTGCTACCACCAGGATTCGAATCTGTTACCTTAAAAATTTGTAGAGAAGATTTGCCGCGGGGAAATTATCGGAGGAAGGAATTAACCTCAATGAATTTACCTAAAGCTGATAAAAAAATGGATTCTAGAAAACGAAATTCAAAAACAGAATACCTAAATAAAACATTTTATGTCATGACAAATTTTGTGGATGAATTCGGTGTTGATGAATTCAGTGTGGATGAATTCAGTGCCGATGCCATCTCTATTTATAACCATAAATTCAAATTTAAAAAGTCTTAGATCGTTTCTTACAATTTTCAGTTGATTATTGAACGCTTAGGCTTTCTGTGGATTAGCTCTAAAAGACAGGTCAGCCCATTTAAAAATACAGAATGTTTTCTTGAATATTTTGTGAAAATTTTTCTTAAAAATAGTTTCCATTGGTAAATTTTTTAATTTATCCGCGAATTCGTGGAAAATTATCTCCCGCCTTCTAATCATAGTAGTTATTTTAGCCTTAAGCCATGACCAGCCAGCTACAAAGTCTTACTTTTAATCGTTTATCACTACCAAAAATTTTTATTTTCATTTTAATATCCATCAGTTTTACAGAAAGCAGAGTTCAATCAAGTAATTATTTTGCATTATATCAAGGCTGAACTTAAACTCTGTAATAATTGCAGATATTTTTACTCAATTTTTTCAAGGGTTAAATAACCAAGACTTTTTGACACATTTAATCCAAAATCCTATCGAGACGATAATGAGGAAAATAATTAACAAATATTTGTCCAATTTTCTGGAGAAAATTGACATCAAGGAGTTGGAGTCTAACTTACGAAAAGGTAGATTTATGAATAAAATGAACGAATAAATAGCGAATGAAAATTTAGGTGACGAAATAACACTAAAAAACTTACAATTAAAGGACACCATAATGGATAATTCAACTTCATCAATTAAAGTGAAATTTGCTCATGTAAAATTGCTAAAAGTCAAAGTGAGCATAGGTGATTTTTTGCCAAAATTACGCGGCAAAGAAAGATTTCTTTTGGAGAAACGAATTGAGGTGTACGTATCAGACGTGAAATTAGTGTTTGTGCCCAATGAGAACGATGATAAAACATCTTTTTGGGAAAACCGTAAGCCACCTCCGGAAGAATTCAGTAAGCTATGTATTTATTTATTTAGATTAAGTGATAATAATTACCTTATTCAACATCGGGTTTATTGAATGATGAGGATAAGAGTAAATACCCTTAAATTTCCTAGGTTTCATCATCCTCACTTTTATAAAAACAGTTAAGTAGGTCTTTTTGGGAAATGATAGCCAACTTTTCCTACTAGTAAAAAGTGGAGGTTATTATCTTTGGAGAGAAAATGAAAAAATATAAAGTTTTGGGGTATATACCACTCCCCCCCTTTAAATTATGCATTTCCTAGATGACGAGTAATTTCAAAGCTGATCTTTTAGTAAAGTTTATCATATCATTCTTCGCCTTGGAAAATTACCTTAGGTTTTTTTACCAAAATTGTTGAGTTGATGCGGTCTTTATTGTTTTGGTAGAGGCGCATACACAATGAGAAGGCTGTTTACCGATGCTAAAACAAACTACTAATTAAGAATCTCGCAAACAGAATCCACGCTTTTTTGATTTTTTTACCAAAATTATTTTTTTCCAGTTGCTGATGCAATTGCTGACATTAGGTAGTTAAGGTTCAGAGCCACCAAATGAGCTATTGTCTAAGTAAATATTGCTTCAAAAATTCAGCTAAAATTTTAAGAATCCGCCCAAGAATCCTCCCTCGAATTCGAGTGCGGATGCACTCGAATCGATTTTTTATTTCAAATTTTCACACAATATCTACTTTATCAGTGGCTTATCTGGCAGCCCTGAATCTTAGCTACAAGATGGAACCAACAGAATAACTTTTTGAAAAATTATAAAAAAGCTATGGCCATTTTTAAGTGACAAATCTGATTTAGCATCCGCAAACAGCCACCTCATTGTGTATGCGCCGTAACAAAACGCTAGAAACGTTGGTAAAATAATTTTGAGGTGTTGGCCGAAACACGTTTTAGCCATTTAACAATGGGTAAAATGTAAAATGGGTAAAACGTGCTTTGGCCAAAATCTTAAAATTCATCTCCATAAGTTTTTATTTTTTTGCTGCCGAAAGTAGTTTTCCGAGGCTGAGAATTTTATGAAAAACTTTATTTTAGTATTTTATACCGTATTCAACTGTGTGATTTAAGCAATTCATACAAAAAAGGAAAACATTAATATTAAAACTCAGTTACTTAAACAAGTCCTGGCAAACTTTGATGTGAAAGTGTCCAAATTTCATTTTCGATTTGAAGATAAGCCAGACAAAATAACAGGAGCTTTGTCTTTGGCCGCTGGAATCACGGTTGAGCGACTAATGTTTCAAGTTTTATTTTTAATCTATAGCAAACGTACATTAATATATGCGGTTTCAGACAGGTGTATCACCAACACGACACCCCACTTATAAATTATTTTATGGGAAAGATGCAATATACATTAAGGATTTAAAAGTTGAAAATCTTGGTGTATACTTTAAAAATGGTGCACATCTAGTGCATGACTTAGAAGATAGTATAGCGGAGGAAAGCGAAAAAATAGCAGTTACAAATCAAGTGATTCAGAATTTAGATAAAATATTTGATTACGAGAGAAAAGAAGAGCTTTAAAGTCCGAGTTGTTGCATGTTATGACTAAAAATAAACTACCTTTTTTTTTAATTTCTTATTCCTATTGTCCTTTTTATAATTATCAAGAAGGTGATTTAAACACGATAGCTCCTTCTCTTATTAATATCAACCAGCAACCAACCACCCTAAAAAGGTACCACAGGGTGGTGGATATGCGAGGTTTGACTGTATTCAATTCTCATACCATAGGTATGTTATATCAAAACACGACTATAATCGATTCAATCAGTCGTTCGATAACACAACAAAATCTAATTATATTTTTTCAAAGTACGGGGTGGCCCGAATTTTCGCCGGGATTTGTTTTGCCCCCTTTTATTTTAAAGAGGATGCTCTGGGCAATCGACTTACACCTCATTTGCCATTTGTGAATCGCCATTTGTTAAACACCCGATTTTACTCCGTAAGATTTCTTTCTTTGGAGCTGGATGAAAGACCAAGTCTACCGAATGCAACCAGCAAATCTCAATGAAGTGAAGCAACAAATAATTTCAGCCTTTTGCGAAATTTCATAAAAATGGTGCAGCGAACAATTAACAGCTACGATTGACGATTCCAAAGATGGATGTCTAAGGAAGAAACTTTGAGCAAGAGTTTGGCAATATTGAAAAAAAAATTGTTTTTCATTGTTAAAAGTTGTTGTTGCTTTTGTTGGTATGTTCAAAATAAAAAATACCGTATTCTCTCTGTGTTGATTAAAATTTTATAATTTATGAATTTTTTTTAACTTTTTTTTGGAACCATGAGATTGTTATCAAATTATATTATTTAAAAAACAATACTATTGTTTTTATTATAAAATAACTTACATTTTTATCCCACTTTATATAGACAAAAGAGAGGAAAAAACAAAACTAAAGCTGTTTTTTATATATTATAGCTGCTTCCTCTCTAAAAAGGACTGCTCAACTGGTTTTACACTAGTGTAATACTTTATTAGGTAGCTCTGGGTAATAGCTTCATCAAACTGAGTGTTGTTGTTAGGCCTCCTACACTCTGGGCAAAGGAATGGTGCCGGGAATTGGTATTTTGGAAATACGGGATCTTCAGTGTCCCTCCCTTTTAAACGGGAATTGACCATATTGTGGGCTTTCCACAGATACAAAAATACATCTTCATTTTTTTTAACCTGAATTTTTTTGCTATATGTTATTTAAAGAATCTGAAAAACCAACCTGTGTTTCTATTTTAACCGTTCTGGTGGTCATTTTAATAAAATGATTACGACAATGTTCACAGCCAAAGAAAGATCCAACCCAATCTCTGATAGAATGCAATATAGGAATTGGTTTAAAACTGGCGTCTGTCTGACTATTTCGAAAGGCCCCGACTGTAAGAGCGTGGAAAGTCGTCCATAGACCACAGGTGTAACCTCTAAAGTGAGGTGAGCTGCCTTTGCAGTGCTCCCAATCCACGGTTACCGGAAATGGACGGCCTTGGTCTTCCTAAATAACTAAGTTAGTGTATGTAAATCTAATCTTGATTAAAATAACTCCTTTATATAAAATTTATAACTTTCCATATAACCTTTAAATCCTTTGTTAACTCAGGGCCGTAAGTGAAAACGTAAAATATCAGAACATTTATCAATTAAAGCTAAAATTCAGAAAAATTTCTGATTTGTAGCATCTGACAGGGTTACAATACCATCTTGTAGAGCATGGTCGATTTACTACACAGAATTTTAAAATTTTTTGCTGATAGACAGAAAAAATCAAATCTGGAGACTCGAGAAACATGTCAAAACTGACCAAAATTGCCTCGGTCCCCCTGTGGATTTTCAATAAAATATTTTCTATAGTCAAGTCTCCAGATTCGATTTTTTCTGTCTGTTAGCAAAAGATATTTAAATTCTACATAGTAATTCAACCATGCTCTACAAGATGGCATTGTCAGAATTTTTGAATCGAATCGTACAGTTCGATCGATTCCCATGTGAGTATATTTTTAATGGACAATTTATCAGAAAATTCATTAAAAATCAGAGAGTTTCTTAGAAACCAGAGCACTTACAAGCAGTGAAGGGAAGTCTCGTACTTTGTCCTCGTACTCGTCCTCGTCCCCGTACTCGTCCTCGTTCTCGTCCTCGTACTTCGTCCTCGTACTCGTCCTCGTCCTCGTACTCGTCCTCGTTCTCGTTCTCGTTCTCGTACTTCGTCCTCGTACTCGTCCTCGTTCTCGTTCTCGTCCTCGTACTTCGTCCTCGTACTCGTCCTCGTTCTCGTCCTCGTACTTCGTCCTCGTACTCGTCCTCGTCCTCGTCCTCGTTCTCGTCCTCGTACTTCGTCCTCGTACTCGTCCTCGTCCTCGTCCTCGTACTCGTCCTCGTACTACGAGGACGAGCAGCTCCGAAAATGAGGTACGAGGACGAAGACGAAGTACGAGGCTCACAAATTTCCAAGTATAGTAATTCAACCATGCTCTACAAGATGGCATTGTCAGAATTTTTGAATCGAATCGTACAGTTCGATCGATTCCCATGTGAGTATATTTTTAATGGACAATTTATCAGAAAATTCATTAAAAATCAGAGAGTTTCTTAGAAACCAGAGCACTTACAAGCAGTGAAGGGAACTCGTCCTCGTACTTTGTCCTCGTACTTCGTCCTCGTACTCGTCCTCGTCCTCGTCCTCGTCCTCGTCCTCGTTCTCGTCCTCGTACTTCGTCCTCGTCCTCGTCCTCGTCCTCGTACTCGTCCTCGTACTACGAGGACGAGCAGCTCCAAAAATGAGGTACGAGGACGAAGACGAAGTACGAGGCTCACAAATTTCCAAGTATAGTAATTCAACCATGCTCTACAAGATGGCATTGTCAGAATTTTTGAATCGAATCGTACAGTTCGATCGATTCCCATGTGAGTATATTTTTAATGGACAATTTATCAGAAAATTCATTAAAAATCAGAGAGTTTCTTAGAAACCAGAGCACTTACAAGCAGTGAAGGGAACTCGTCCTCGTACTTTGTCCTCGTACTTCGTCCTCGTACTCGTCCTCGTCTTCGTCCTCGTCCTCGTTCTCGTCCTCGTACTTCGTCCTCGTACTCGTCCTCGTCCTCGTCCTCGTACTCGTCCTCGTCCTCGTACTACGAGGACGAGCAGCTCCGAAAATGAGGTACGAGGACGAAGACGAAGTACGAGGCTCACAAATTTCCAAGTACGAGGACGAGAAAGAGGACGAAGGGATGAGGACGAGGACGGAAGACAAAGGGTAAAGACGACTCGTCCTTGTTGAAACTTTTTTTTATTCAAATCTATTTTTCAGCGAAAATTTTATTTTTTTCAAAAATTCCTATTATTACAACAATTTTTTGAGGCAAGGATCTTATCTGGGACAACGCTTGAATCAGAGTCTCAACAAACGCAAGAAACTGTTTCTGAAGAAAAGACACCTTTTGGTATGCCGATTGTTTCCAAACCAACCAACCTTGCTAGTTCACAAACACAACGTGGTGATGTTATTTCACTTGAATCGGATGACTATTTTATTTTGATGGATGGTTTTGTCACTGAAAACCAAAAAGGTTTGGCCTTCTGGAAAAAATATGAAAAAGTGAGTGATAATTTGCAATATTTTCATATAAATTATTCTTTGCAGAGATTTCCTACTCTTTACCGAGTTTCATCGTCAATTCTGGCAGTCAGCATGACCACATCTCCTATTGAAAAAATGTTCAGCCAGCTCACGTTGCAAAGTTCCGGTCATAAAACCAGCAGTGGTTACAAGCGGATAAGAAGTCGTGTTCTGTTATCATCCAACAAAAAATATATAAGCATTTAATTAAAAAATGTATTAATTTTTGATAAAAAAATATTTTTTTTGCTTTTTAGCACAAAGTACGACCAAAGTACGAATAAAAACACAAAGGACGAGAAAAGGACGAGGACGAAGACGAGTACGAGTAAATTTTAGTCTCGTACTACGAGGACGAAGACGAGTACGAGCGACTTTAAAAACGAGTACGAAATACGAGGCCCGAAAATTTTTGGTACGAAGTACGAGAAAATTGAAAATTCCCTGCACTGCTTACAAGTATAGTGATCGCGCTTCTCAAAATTTAGACGGCGTCCCGTCTCGTCCTACACGTTTTCGACCAGTCGTCCAACCGTCTGTCCGAATTTTTTTTCTAACGGACGGCCGTTAGAATGTCCATCTAATATTTTGCCTCTTGCTAAAATTTTCGCCAGCCGTCCGCCGGCCGTCCGCTGCAAATTTTTAGTGCCGGCCGTCCGCCAGCCGGCCAGAATAGTAAAAAACAAATCAAATTTTCATTAATATGTATTAAATTTTTTTCTTGTAACGTTTTTTTTTAGTTTAAAAAATAAGTCTTTATTAAAAAAATACATAAACATAAAAATAGTTTCGAATTGTAAGTTAAAAGTATGGATGCTTCAGCATAGCAGTGATTACTGTTAACCCTACCTGATTTAATAATATCTTCAAATCTTGTTGTAAGACTTTTTATAAAACATAAAAAACAAAAGATTCAAGTATGGGACGGACGGGAACGGGATGGTCTCGGTCTACTATAGGACGGTCTAGGACGGACCGGCCGTCGGCCGTCCCGTCCGAGCATGCCATTGCCGGCCGTCCTTCACCCGCCGTTCGCCGGCCGCCCGATCTTCCGGTTTTTCAGCGCCGGTCTGAACGTGGACAGGACGGGACAGGCCCGGCCGGACCCAGCCGAACGGGCGGTCAATATGCTCACAAGCCCTGTGTTAACTAAAGCAGAAATAAAAACTTCAAAAACCACATTCAAAAAAGAGACCTTATAAATTTATTGATTTTCTGTGATTTTTTAGTAAGATAAAATCTAAAAACCAGTAAAAATATTGACCTCAGCCCGAACAAACTCCGCTTGCCAATCCTCTACACTTATAGCCTGTTCAAGTCCTCTTTGCTCAATAAAATCGCGCATGTGTGTGAATACAACACGTGCTCGACCGCTAGCGTTTAGAAAAGTCTGAAACATATCTTTTACCATGAAATTACATTAAAAACATAAAACAATTACCTCGTTTCCATTATCTGGAGAAGACAGGGTAGATGAAGAGTAGTCTATAGAACTGTAGGGGAAATGCTGTAAATAAAACAATTTGCATCTTTTTGCAAATTTTTTAAAACAAACAGATGCGAGTGTGTTAACAAACGTGTAGAGAGCAGTGAGATTTGCTCCGAACAGATTTCCTCCAGTTCTTGAAACCTCTCTGTGAAGTGCATACCTCACTGCTTTGAGCATGTCCAATTCAGACACAAAATACATTTCTTTGCACCTAAAAATGTGATGATTAAGTTATGATATACATTTTTTTCATCGAAAATGACTTTTCTGGGTTTTTGTTGCAAGCATCTTCAGTAGCCATAGAAGAAGAGGAGTTAGCATGTGCTTTTCTACTCCCAAAGGTTAATCCTTTAGCTGCTTCTTCGGCTTCTCCTCGAAGAAACTCTTCAAGTTCGTTAAGCAATAGGCGACGAAGTCTGTAAAATTGCATGGTTTGAATACAGAATCAGAAAGTAGATTTTTAAAGTACAGGGTGCGCCAATTTTTTCGCACGTATTTGTTTTTTTTGTTTTTCATGATTTTGACGTAATTTTTTTTTAAAAGAAAGCTGAGACTCTAGGCAACCGAACCGTACCAAATTTGTTTATGTTTGTTTGTCGTACACACTAAAAATTGTGATTAAGGAAAAGGTCTAGTTTTTCTTTTTTTAGCCATGACCTACACAGTTCAAGACAAGGCAAAATTCGTCGAATGGTTCATCGAAGAAGGCAAAAGTGTCACAGCATTCGGTCTCCGCACTCCGACTCCGCACAGCACTTCACCGGCTCCGTTTGCCTGGCCGCCCTATTCGCCTGATTTGACGCCTTGCGACTTCTTTCTCTGGGGATGGGTGAAAAGCAAGGTCTACACAACTCCAATCACTTCAATGGCCGAGCTCAGAAGAAGAATCACACAAGCGTTTGCAGAGCTGCCTGGTGAGATGATCAACAGAGCAATGGGAGCATATCAAAGCCGCCTCGAATACTGCCTAGAAGTGAACGGAAGATCAGTTGAGCAGGAATATGAGTGAAAAGAGTTGTTTATTTTGACTGTTGTCACAAAGTGGTGTTCAAATAAATTTTTTGTCAATGTTTGGTACGGTTCGGTTGCCTAGAGTCTCAGCTTTCTTTAAAAAAAAAATTACGTCAAAATCATGAAAAACAAAAAAGTTATGGCCAAAACAAATACGTGCGAAAAAATTGGCGCACCCTGTACTATACTCAATAATAATAATAATGATGACCAAAACACATGGATCTTGATCAAGAGCTTGATTGGGAAATTTCGAGTCAGCCGACAATTTTAGTATTTTCAGAAAACATCTATTTTATTAAGTTTTGAGCAAAAAAGTTTCGACGTAAAAACTTAAAAATTATAAAGATTTGAGATCCTTAATAAGGAACAATCTTTTGAATAGGTTACGTCTAATAGTGCTGCCAAAACACTTCGTAAACAAATACTTTTAAAATTTATAGAGAAGGGGTGACAGACCTGTGAGAGAAGTTTTTCTGCTGTTCCACCCCCTCTCAATTTTTGAAAAATGACCGAAAATCACCTCCTAAGCTAGTTTTTTGTGCTCAACAAGATGAAATAAATATTTTCAAATACTTTCTCAATTAAAAATTTTTTATTTTGTAAAAAATCGCATCCCACCCTTCAGAGGTAAGTAGTCTATTTAGGGTATTTTTGACTAAATTTTATTCTTTTGTAAAACAAAAGAAGGTGAAAATAATCAACTTTGAACTTTTTTAACTTTTTGTAGCCTAATGTATATAGAAGCTCTGGTATGCATGCGTATTATCACTCGAAAGTGAAAAATCTTGAATAACAGAAAATATGATAAATCACTTGAAAATGACCCTAAAATACCCTAAAATGACTATCTAGATAGTACCATCTAGATGGTACTATCTAGATGGTAGATATAGATATTAGATATATCTAAGTCTGGGTCACTTTTAAAAAATTGGGGGGTGGTGAACAGCAGAAGTACCGGTTTTGTTCAGTATATATAACGTCAAAATAATTCAGGTAACTTTTATTATCTTGAATTAATATGGTCTTTTTAAACAACTTACTCAGCTACCAGCACAGGAAACCTTTCTCCTCTTTTAAAAATAGCTAAAGTAGGGAAGTCGTTGATGTGAAGAGCATCTACTAAAGGATGACCTTTCAAACACCTTCTTGCCACTAATCGGTAACTGTACTTAGACAGGTCAAGCAACAACTTAAATTATTTTTTCTTAGTCATATGGTGTTTTTCTTAGAAGATATAAATGCCTACTTGTGCTCCAACTAAAGAAGATGGTTCGCTTTCAAATATAATAGCCATTGAAGAAGCACTAGGCTTAGCACCTTCCCATAGTTCGCCATATGTACCGACACTGAATTTAATTGATTCAGTCTATAAAAACTTAGAATACCAGCTTACTCTCCTAAATAATCAAAAGTAGGCCAGTCTTCAAAATGATTGATAGAATAGTCTTGCACAAGCACTTGCGTTATTTGGTCACGCATTTCTGATTGGCTTTGATAAGGTCTAAGTTTGACGCTGTAGTTGGGGTCACTGCTATTTCGAGGAAAGTACTTAATAAAATAGTTTTAGTCAAATTTTAATATTGCTCACGATCATAGTGACCGCGCTTCTTAAAATTTGGACGGCGTCCCGTCCCCGTCTTAGACGTTTTTGACCGGCCGTCCAACCGGCCGTCTGAAATTTTTTTCTAACGGCCGGCCGTCTGCCGGCCGTCCGATTAAAATTTTCTAACGCCGGCCGTCCGCCGGCCGGCTCAAATAGCGAAAAAAGTTCTGTGACAAATTTTTTACTTAAAAATTGATCTTTATTGAAATACAGTCGAACCTCGATAAGCCGTCACCCCGGGGGACCACATACAGGTGACGGTTTATCGAGGGTGACGGATTATCGAGGGTGTAGTGTGATCAAAGGTCGATGCGATTTCCTTTGCCTACTCCTAAACTAACCAATAAACACTGGTGTAAAAAATAAGAACAAACATTGACGAGTTCACCACTGACGGGAAGATTTTAGCTTCTCACTTGCTTGATCCAAATGACGAGCGCTTTCTCTATCTCTTCATGCATTCCTGGCTTCAGTCGGGCTCGCTTTGCACTGCATCCTTCTTCGATCGCCTTCAGCATCGTTCCCTTTTCTTTCAGAATCCCGTTCATTGTGGTTCGCGGAATGTTGAACTGCTTCGCAAGCGCCGTCTTGTTGTTGTTCTTTTTGGCTGCTTCAATGATCGCCCTCTTCGCCTCCAACGTGACTGCGCTATGTTTTCGAGACATCTGAAAACATAGCAATGACAACATGTAAAGACGCAAAGATACAAAGAAGAAACGAGAGAGAAACAAGACAACACATTTGAACGGGAAATTCAACGAGAGAATGAATTTTCGCAAACTGAGAGACCACCATAAGTGAATATTTTGGCGGCAATTCAAAAAATAGTTGCATAATATGCAAGGTGTCGGGTTATCGAGGGTAATTTTATTAGGCGGGACCGGGCTTAGGGTGACGGATTAGCGAGGGTGACGGCTTATCGAATGACGGCTTATCGAGGGTAAGTTTTGTGGGATTTCTTTGCCGGCCAACCAAATTTTTTTCAAGGTGACGGTTTAGCGGGAGTGACGGTTTACCGGAGTGACGGCTTATCGAGGTTCGACTGTAATTAAGAAACTTAAGAAATATATATCGAGTTATATGTCAGAAGTGTTCGAGACTTTAAGAGTTCTTCGTTGATACCCACTCTTCTTCCTTCCGCATGCATTGTCATTATGGAAAAGATCCTTTCAGCAGCACCAGACGAAGCAGGAATTATCAAAATATCGATTGCTAACTTTTTTATCGGTCCATCTGGCTGAACTTTTTGTTGTTTTAGAAATAGTTAGTGTCTTTACCTCGTTTGTCCAAAATGTCGCCGCTTTTTTATTGGAATAGATATTGTTGTGAACAAAGGAATTGATTACTTTGATGGAGATTCTTCAGAAGACACACAACAGCTACTTGAAAAATATCTCGATGAATTGAGAAACAAACTTCGAGATCGTAAACGTTTGAATAAAAAGCTTTTTGTGATTAGTTATTATCAGTGTTTGCGTGAGCTCACTCAAAGTGAGAATCTCAGTGAGTGAGAGTGAGAGTGAGCTCACTCACTCTCACTCTCTCACACTCAATTTTCCGATTTTATTCTCACTCACTCTCACTCACTCCAATATTTTCAATCTCAGTCTCACTCTCACTCTCACTTGCTTACTTTTTCATTCTCAGTGAGAATTGAGTGAGAATTACATTTTTCTGTTTCAGGCCAAGATCAACACAGTTTTTATTTAAATCAAGGCAATGCGTACACCTGAATTCAAAAATAAAGAGAGACAATTAACACTGATCAATCAAACACAATGTTTGCATCTACTACCTTATTTTTCACAACTTGTTCATGCAACTCGGCTAGGTAATTGTCAACTGCTGTCTTCACCTGTTTCTGCAAAATAATTGGATCAAGAGTTGGTGGCACGGCATCAGGCGAAACGGCATCTTCAATTAGATCAACTGCCTTGTCTGCCAATGGCTTTAGTTAATAAAATTTAAAATTTTTTTGATTCTAGTTATTCTCACTCGTAGTGAGAATCTCAGTGAGCTCACTCACTCTCACTCACTCTCTTTTCTCTACTCTCACTCTCACTCTCATTCTCACTGCCCCGAAATTTTCACCCTCACTCTCACTCTCATTCTCACTGCCCTAAAATATTTTGATTCTCACTCTCACTCACTGCCTAAAAAATCAGAGTGAGTGCAAACACTGGTTATTATACATGTTGAATTAAATAAACATAGGTTTTCAACATAAAAAAACAAAAAAAAATTATTTTTCCAAAATTTGTTCGGTATAATGAAGGACGGTCTCAGACGGACCGGCCGTTGGCCGTCCCGTCCGAGTTTGTCGTTGCCGGCCGTCTGCCGTCTGCCGTCTTGGACGTTTTAAGCCGGCCGTCCGCCGGCCGCTCGGACGGCGGGCTTGGCCGGCCGTCCGACCGTCCGGTTTTTTGGCGCCGTCCGGACGGGGACGGGACGGGCCCGGCCGGACGGGCGGTCACTATGCTCACGATTTGCACAAAGGCTATTTTTAAGTGTGATAACTGTTGTTCTATGTGTGTTCATACCCCTCCCAAAAAAACTTTCCTTAGTCTCCCATGTGGTTTTTTTCACAAAAAAATTTCATTAATAATTTTTCCAAAATCTCTAATTTGAGAATAATTTTGTCATCGCACATCTGCTCAAAACCAAGATTATATATTTCAGCTTCCTTATTTTTAGAATGAAAAAATTTCTTCTGAAATTTAATACTGCTGGCGAAATTATATGAAAGGCGTCACAAATAGAGACCTACGACCGGGTACACATTATGACCGGGTACGATGATCAGGTACACTTTTTCGTAAATCATGTTTAAACGTCTCGCTAAAAACGATAAAAAAAATTTTCCGGCAATTGCTCACACAAAAAGTCGGTTTTTTTAAATAAAAAATTTTGGGCAAATTTGATCTTTTGCCTTGGGGGACTAAAGCAAGTCACCTTATATTAAAGTATTCTACCCGGTTTTGGTCACTGGAGCTAAGCAAAAAGAGCCTCTATATGAATTTTTTGTTCAAGAGTTTTGCGGGTCCTCTTTGGGGGCGCAGGGGGCTTGGTGGATTAGAGATGCACGCATTCACTTACCTTAGACACAAATCACTTGAAGGTGACTCTGAATGCATGAAAAAGCATGCATACCAGAGTTTCTTTATGCGGTAGGTATTAGGCCCAGTTAACAAAACTATGTTCAAATTCCATCTTTTCGAAGTATCTAGGTACCTTTTTAGGAGTATTTGCCTTGGTCCCCCAAAGCAAAAGGGCAAATTTCGGCCAAAATTTTTTATTTCAAATAGCTGACTTTTTATGTGAGAAAGTGTCGGAAAAGAGTTTTTTTATCGTTTTTACCGTAAAAAAATTACTTAGGGGACGCTTAAACATGATTTACGAAAAATGTTCAAAAACTTTACCCGGTCGTTAGTATACCCACAAATAAGACAAAACACGTGGACATGTACGAAAAGGAAAGAAAATAGAGAATAAATTTGCATGAAAAAAAATAAAATAACAAAGATAATTTATAAAAAATGAATAAAAATAATAATAAATTCGAAAAAAGCAACGGGGGCACCAAGGCAAGTTTTTTTTGGGAGTGGTGCGAACACATATAAAACCATAACTGTTATTTCCTGCTAAGGGTTATTAAATTAGTGCAAAAGACCTAATTTTTATGAAGTAAAGGTGTATTGGAAGGTTTTTTATAGGTATCATTTATCATTAAAGGGGTATTCTTACGCTATTACAGGTGGTGTTTGGGAATTCAAAAAATTTTCTTAACCATTGAACTTATTTACGATTTTTTTAACTTGGTTTCTAACAAAACTATATTTAAAATTAAATTCGAGGCCTTGTTTTGTTAATACCAAAAACAGTACAGAAGTTCAATGATTAGGAAAAAGTTTTTGTATTCCAGGCATTACCTGTGATAGCGAGGGTATGCCTCTTAAAATGAGGTATTCACTCTTATTCTTTGTAGCTATTTCTTTAACCCACTTACTTCTGTTTGTGTGAAAAAAAATTAACCTTGATGTAGGGAAAAAACATAATTCCGTTAGTGCGACAAGTGACCTCATTCAAGGGATCTGCACAGTTAATTGCTGCTACTTTGACTACCCTACTCCAATCCTTGATGTCTTTGGCCAAAGATCTGTAAACTGGAGCATAAGCTCTGCAATGACCGCACCAATCTGAGTAAAACTGAAATAAATTAATCTAATTTAATTATTTTATTTGTTACGCATCAAAAGTACCGTATAACCTCCATTAAACGGATATGCCCGTTTAATTTTCAACAACAAAACCGGAACAACAAACACGGAATATTTTTTGTCTAATCTTTTTTTAGCAACGACACAGCCGGTGGTTCCAAACGAAAGCGTGTTGATGGTAGTGGCAGGCAAGTCAACAACCCGGATCTCGATGTGCATCTGGCTGAATGGATTCGTGAGAAGAAAGAGAACAAGCAGCCGGTGTCGCGTCGCATCATCCGCAACAAGGCAGAAGAAATATTTCGTGGAACCGACTTGAAGGGAAATTATTATGTTTCTTTTGACTCTATAACCTTTTTATTTCAGATTTCTAACGGATGGCTGGAGAAGTTCTTTAAGCGCAAATCGTTCGTTCTTCGTCGAGTCACAACAACCGCACAGAAACCGCCGGAGAATTATGCAGAAGCAGTGGCCAAGTTCATCGTTCATCTGGAAGAAAGGAGGAAAGCCATCAAGTTCAGTTCAATCTACGCCATGGATGAAACTTCTGTTTGGTTCTATGGAAATATTACAGGAACTGGTCACCAGGAGGAAAAATGGAAGAAAAGACTGACGGCAGGAGGCCGTCCTATCACGTTTAAAGATCTTGATATGGAATTAGCCGTCTGGGTCAGGGAAAAAAGGTGCTAGGTCTTTCAAAGGTTTATCTACTTTTTTTTGCTTAACAAAACCACTTCTTTGCAGACTGTGGGCTCACGATCTGTCACGATGGAAAGGAAGACGATCAAATCCACTGCTTTAAGTCGCATCGTCCTATTCCGGAGGGGCGATTTCAACTTCAAGTCCCGCGTCAAGCAAACATGAAGCTGGATGCAGTGGAAGAAGCCGATGCCGACGAAGATGAAGTAAATGGCTTTTAAATTTTTGAATTTTTCAAAAAATAAGCCCCCATCTAATATAAACATTAACAACGCTGTGAAAATTGGGTTATTTGAGGGCATCGTACTCTATCGAGAAGGCCTGATTTCGCGATATGCGTGCTCAGAAGGTTTTTTCACGCCCAGGTAGTCCAATGTTACATTCAGGAATTCTCTTGTTAGTTTTAAAAAGTTACCTCAACCAAATAGCTAGAGCAAAGCTCGCCTCTATCTTCGCAAAATATGGTATCGTTAAAAGTAGTCTCGTCGAGCTGAATAACTGCGTCTGAGCTAGAGTCATACAGGGTTGGATTGGCACCTTTAGGCACTGTTCCGTATTCAGCTACCTCAGCTAACACTGAATTTTGGGACAAAACACAAAATAGAAGAATAAATACAACTAATGTGTTGTTTAATATATTTTTAACTAATCGCTGGGACATAGAAATACTTTTACACGTGGAATGTAGTTTATACATGGAAGTAGTAGTTGTTCTTGTAAAGTCTAATACCTTCGATTTACAACTTCTCGAATAGTGCATTATGTAAAACGCATTCATGAAGACTCACTTGAAAAGCAAAGCTATTATCACCACAATTTTTAGTCTTAAAAGAAAGAGAATTGAATATATTGTGAAAATTCAATGCAATGGGAATCAAAAAACATAAATATTAAAATCTTCTTAGAAAAGCTTGAGAACTTTTAAAAAGTAATTTTTAATCGTATATTTTTCAGTAAAGCAGACAACGGACTTGAAAATTTGTTTGCTCAGCTAATTTTGAAAGATTAGCTAGATATAAAGGAAATGTTTTGCGAAATCAAGACAATAAAATGAAACAGCGTGCATCTTTTACACAAACTTTTTTAATTAATTTAACAAAAAAATATAAGCTGTGTCTTCTGCGACACCCCCTTGAAAGACTGAACTTGATAAACACAGCAATTTGCCAAATTTGAATTCGCGCGATTATTGATATAATCAGGGTGGTGTCGCGCGAATTTAGGTTTAGCAAATCAAATTGCATGGTGATTTAAAGAAATGATCAGACATTAAAAATACCAACAAATTTGCCAAACAGTGATTAATTAAGCAGAAGAGAATGATCTTTCAGCGTTCTCTATCTGCGATCACAAAGTTTTTTTACTGATCACGACAGAAAAAAACACACTTATTTGCCCTAAGGGATTTTGAAGAAGCGATTACGTAAGAGAATTAAGATATATTGATGTCTTCAATACACCAAATAACTAAACACCGAATAACTAATGAAAGCAATTAAATCAAAAACTAAAGACCACAGGTAAACATTTTAACACTCTACGCTCACAAAAAATAAAATAAAATAAAGTCAGCTCATGATAGTCAAATTTAAAAAATCAGGTTTTTACTTTACTAAACACATAATTAGGTCAAAAAGAGCAGCAAAAAAGCTAAGCAAAATAAGCGCAACACTTTTTGACTTGAATGGATATTTTTAATTAAAGGGACTTAATCCAGCAGTACACAAATATCTGGTTTTTCTACCTAATAAAAAGCAAGTAATTAAAACCAAAGTAAAACTATGAAAATTAAAAAAATTAAGATGCGAAAGTCTCAAATGCCATTAAAAGAGGTATTTTTTGCATTGGTGATACATAAAAAAAGATTTCAAATAAGGTGTCAAAAATAAAAATTTAAAAAGGAGATAGTGTTTGAGGAAGAGAGACTTGAATTGATCGGTCATCCACTTCCACTCTAATAGTGTCAATCCAGCAGAAACAACAAAGACCAAGTAGCAATAGTTCAATGTTTTGAACAAGCACTTGGCTATTGAGAAGTAGCACTCATAGTCGGAGAAATTAAGTCAACAACCACAACATTCTCTTTCTACTTCTGCTATTCAACGGTTAGTTATCCAGACACAAAGAAACAGAGAAGGTGTGCTGGTCAGTCGATGGACAGAGAAAAAAAGTTAAAATCAGGAAAAGTAGTTGAGTCAATCAGCACAAAATCAGCAGCCATAAAAACACCGCGAAACTCTATCTTAAACACATCTAAAATACTAAAAAAACATCAAGCGTTTCAAAACAAACTCTTTCATTCACATGGAACGGCGGTTTAACTGTTTGTAGGTAAATATTTTTTTTGTGCTGCTGCATGCCACAAAGAGAGAAAAGGCGTTTGAGATTAAAATTAAGAGGATTTGCTAACAAGCTTGATTTGCCAAAGCGTTGTATCGTTGTTCTTACAAACCTTATTTATCATAAATTTTCCAAGATGAATGCAACGAAGTAGAATTTATAGACGTAGTGTCAGCCCGTCCAGTCTAAACCGGGTGAAACTTGTTCTGCCAATTTATGACTTTTTTGTATTGCACCACTCTCAAAAAGAGCGTGCATTCATTAAATTTTCGCTTAGGCTTAGACGTGAGTGGGGTGTGTGTGTGTTGGGTGTGTGTGTATATGAGCATTTTTCAGTCGACCCTAAATGGAGGTGTTTTTCAGGTGTTTGGGCCCGATTGGAGACGTTTTCAAAAAATCTGGGATGTCTTTTTATATTAAGACTAGGTAACACGATAACTTTTTTGTATATAGTGGCAGTTGCAACTGGCCATCATTCGGCTAAAGAATATTATAGCAACTCCTCCCAAAAATGGGTTTTAACTGCTTTTTGTGTGTTTAAGGGCTTGAAACGTGTAGAAAACACGTTTTTAGGTGGGAGACGGCACTTTTTGGAAAAAATATTTTTTTGGACAAATTTTGACTTTTGGCCTTGGGGGACCAAGGCCAAAACTTATTATAAAGCAATAAATATAGAAAAAGTAGAATTTGAACATAGTTTTGAATACTGGGACCCCCCTTTATGCATCCAGATTCACTTTAGAGTGATTTGTGTCTAAGGTATGTGGGTGTGCGCATCTCAACCCCAAACCCCCTTTATGCATCCATAGTCACTTTAGAGTGATTTGTGTCTAAGGTATGTGGGTGTGCGCATCTGAACCCCAAACCCCCTTTATGCATCCAGAGTCCCTTAAAAGCGATTTGTGTCTAAGGTATGTGGGTGTGCGCATCTGAACCCCAAACCCCCTTTATGCATCCAGAGTCACTTTAAAGCGATTTGTGTCTAAGGTATGTGGGTGTGCGCATCTCAACCCCAAACCCCCTTTATGCATCCAGAGTCCCTTTAAAGCGATTTGTGTCTAAGGTATGTGGGTCTGCGCATCTGAACCCCAAACCCCTTTATGCATCCAGAGTCCTTTAAAGCGATTTGTGTCTAAGGTATGTGGGTGTGCGCATCTCAACCCCAAACCCCCTTTATGCATCCAGAGTCCCTTTAGAGTGATTTGTGTCTAAGGTATGTGGGTGTGCGCATCTCAGCCCCCAAACCCCCTTTATGCATCCAGAGTCCCTTTAAAGCGATTTGTGTCTAAGGTATGTGGGTGTGCGCATCTCAACCCCAAACCCCCTTTATGCATCCAGAGTCACTTTAAAGGGATTT